>JAZKJV010000975.1:252877-594429 GCA_037367405.1 Ottelia alismoides
TAGCAACCTCGCCTTCCACACTGCCAACTTTCCCACCAATCTCTCCACCAACGACCTCCAATCCCTCACCTTCGGCCTCCCCGCCACAAAAGCAAATCAAGATATGTGATCAGCAAGGCCACCACCGGGCAGTCCAACGTCTCTGACGCCCTCAGCACCTCCTGCTCCGAAAGGCACGAATGGGACCACCACCGACCTGTCCCTATTGATCTGAAGGTCGAAAACCTCACTAAAAACCTCCACAACCCTTGACGCCCTCTTGATCCCCTCCTCATCATCCCCCAGGAAAAGGACCGTGTCATCAGCATATTTCAATAGCGGAATGGATATCTCTTTGCATCTGTAATCCGACCGCTAACCATTCGAGGTCATCGTCTTCACCATCACTGCCAGTGCATCAGCCACAATAACAAACAACATCGACGCCAACGGACAACCCTACCTGATGCTCCTTTGGGGCTGGAAAAACCCCCTTCCAGACAACCATTGATGAGCACTGCATGTGAGGCCGCCGTAATGCAGCGCTTGATCCATGCATTCCCCGAGAAACCCCTCCTCTGCAAAGACGCCCAAAGAAATCTCCAATCAACGCAGTCATACACCTTAGAAAATTCAATCTTCCACAACACACCCTTGGTTTGAACCTCTTTCAATCCGTCACCACATCCGAAGCCATTACCAACCCATCAGCCAAGGCCCGGCCTGGTACAAACGCCGACTGCTCTGGAGAAATAATCCTATCCATCACATGCCTTAGTCGATTAGCCAGAATCTTAGAGATAAGGAGATAAATAGCATTCGACTGAACTTTGAGATTTGTATAGACCTTAAGAATCTGATATACATCTTCGATCATAAGGAGAACTTGAGACAGAGCATATGGCTTGAGCTACTGAAGGACTACGACTGCACGATCTCTTACCACCTCGGTAAGGGAAACGTGGAGGTAGATGCGCTTAGCAGGAGATCTCATGCAAAGCGTACAACATACTAGTTATACACATGGGATATGCTCGCAACTTTGACTGATTGGCACCCTCATAAGAGTAGATCCATATCTATTGTCGTGCCTTCATGATTCAGCAGTCTATGGGATCACATAGTAGAATGTCAGGAGACAGATCTTTGGATCAAAGACAGACGCATGTGTGCTATCAAGGATGAATGTGATGAGTTTGTGGTAGCAGAATCCATTTTGTTGAAAGCTGGACAGGTCGTTGTCAAAGCTGAGCATAGGAGACCACCAGGGTTATTACAGTCTCTCCCCATTCCCGAGTGGAAGTGGAAGAGTATTTCTATGGATTTTGCAATTAGATTGCCGAGGATACTAGGTGGACATGATGCGATTTGGGTCGTTATTAACAAGTTGACCAAATCAAACACATTTCATACCTGTCAGCATGACCTACAATGCATCTAGATTGGCAAGATTATGTGTGCAGAACATTATCAAGATTCATGGTATACCACGTGAGGTAGTGTCTGACAATGACTTGAGGTTCACATCGTAATATTGGCCCAAGTTCATGTTCCACATACCATCCGCAGACCGACGACAGAGCAAGAGCACCATTCAGATACCTGAGGATTTGCTATGTGCATGTACCCTGGAGTGGAAAGGGTCCTGGAAGGACCATTTGCCATCGGTAGAGTTCACGTACAACAACAACCACCATTCCAGCATTGACACGGCACCATTCGAAGCCCTATACGGGCGATACCTCAAATCTCTCAATTACAATGAGGTAGGTGACCACGCTCTTTTCTCCGTAGATCTCTTGAGGAGATTGTGAGGGTTGTTGATCTTGTGATACCGAAGCTTCTGACGGTGCAGAGGTGCCAGAAGAGCTATGCAGACCATTAGAAAAGAGATTTCGAGTTTCAGGTAGTCCATCCTCTTCTCTTAATCCATTTGCAAATATGGCATATCAAGATTTAACTTTTTTTTGACGCTCAAAAAAGGGGGATACACTCGTAGGTGTTCACCCCAATATATTAAAAGAGAATGTAAAGAGATTTTACAAAAGGAAAGAAAAGCTCAAACCAACAAAAAAGACCCATTAAGGGCAACCGAAAACAAACACCCCCCGCAAGATCGTAAGCCTTGTCTACCCAGAGGACCAATCAAGCACAAGACGCATAGCACAGATGGATATATTTTCCCTGTAGAAACGCTGGCCCGCAAAGAGGGCCTCATTCCTCCCCAACCAAATGCTCCATAATCGCGCAATCGGATCCAGCATCTCCCTCCTACCTCTGCCCCTGGAAGTCGCCAAACTCTCCCAGAAAGTAGCAGCGGTGACGATATTGATCCAGCCAAGGTCAGCCCAAAGATCACGAACACGCCCGCACTCGAAGAATAGGTGATTGACGGTTTCGCGCTCCGTGCCGCACAGCCCGCAGAACGGCCCAACATTGGGAACATAATTGCACACCGATCACGAGTTAAGAGTCTCCCCCTGCGAAGAAGCCAAAGAAATATGCCAATGCGCTTAGGAAGCTTGAGCCCCCACAAGAATCTGCAGTCGCGCACAAGAACAGTGTCGTCCCCAGGAATGGTAGTAACGAGAACAGAGTACGCCTTTCTCGTAGAGAAAGATCCATCCTTCCACGCCCAGTGGTCCCGGCCGTCGGTAAGCTTAATAACATCCGCAAGCAGACCCATCAACGAAAGGAAATCGTCCAATCGTTGATCCGATAGGTTCGCAGCAATCGTAGGGCACCAATAGCCATCATCCCAACAGGAGGCCACCGAAGCCTGTTGTCTTCCACCAAAGCATACAAGCGAGGGAACACATCCTTTAATGCACCCCTTCCAGACCAATCATCGGTCCAAAAGCGAAAAGAGTTCCCCTTGCCCAACATAGGTTTAAAAAAGAGAGCGATTACGATTAAAAACATTCAGCACCCCACGCCAAAAGGTAGAAAGGTGACCGGAGGGGCTCCCCCGAATACCGGCCAACATCTCCACTCCCAACGTCTCCCGCAGAATATTCAACTTGAAGTTCTCCTCAGATCCCCAAACCCGCGAAGCCCACTTAAGCAAAAGGGCGTCATTAACCACATCCATCCGCCTCACTCCCAAGCCCCCCACCCCGCTAGGGCCTCGTAACATCACCCCACCCCACCAAATGCACCCCCCTTCTCCCCTCACCCTTCCTTCCCCACAAGAACCCCCGCATACACTTCTCCATACACACCCGAATCCCCTTCGGCAATCCACGAACCGAGAAGAAGTAAATTGGGATAGAGGATAGCATTGCTTTTAGAAGAACCAGCCGCCCGCCTCTGGATAAAATAGCCGCTCGCCACCCGGCCAGGCGAGCCTCCATCTTCTCCACCACCACCTTCCAACCACAAAGCCGAACGCGACCCACAGCCAAGGGCAGGCCAAGATAATCAAAGGGGAGCCCACCGGGGGAGGAGCCCAGCAACCGGCCACACTCCAAGACATCCTCTTGCGACATACCGAATGGGACCACCTTAGACTTCGTCCCATTAATCAAGAGGCCCGAAGCCTCGCTGAAAAGCTGAAGAGTAGTAGCCATACCGGATACCTCAGAGGGACAACCCTCGATAAAGCAACTAGTGTCATCGGCGAACTGAAGAAAAGGGACATGAAAGTCCCCAATAGAGCAACCACGAGTAAGACCCGCCGCAACCACGCCATCAATCATACGTGACAGCACGTCAGCAGCCAAAACAAAAAGGAGGGGAGCGAGAGGAAACCCCTGACGCACCCCCCTCCTTGGCTGGAAGAATCCCCCGACCGTGCAACCATTAAGAAGAACGGAAAGGGAGGTCGTGGATACACAGCGCCGCACCCACGAGATCCAAGCCTCTGGGAAGCCCCTCCGCCTCAGTACCGACCACAGGAAACGCCAATCAAGGCAGTCATAGGCCTTAGCGAAATCGATCTTCCAAAGAATCCCCTTAGTAGAAGACTTCCTCCAAGCCTCCACCATCTCGGAGGCAACCGCATAGCAATCGGAAATTTGCCGCCCACGAATAAAGGCGGCCTGCGATGGCGATATCAGCGAATCAAGTAGGGGAGCCAGCCTCTTGCCCAAGACCTTAGCAATGATTAAATATATCCCATTGGAGATAGAGATTGGGTGATAGTCCTCGATGCGAATGGGCACAGCACACTTTGGAATCAAAACAATAAGGGCCCTATTAATTTTGTCAAACCCACGGTTACTAGCACAAAATTCACGAGCAACCTCCAGAATGTCCTCAGCAACCACATCCCGGAAATCACGATAGAAGGCCACCGGGAACCCATCCGGCCCCGGGGAAGCGTCCGAGTTTAGGTCCCAAACAGCCTCCTTGAGCTCAGGCAAAGAGATCGGCCTAATCAGAGCCACCGCATCCGACGATAATATTGTGGGAGCCCCCCCGGCTCGACCAACGCCAGATACGCTGCGACCGGCACCCGAATGCATTCTTGAAATGGGACCCCAATGCCTCGCCCAAATCCTTGTCCCCACGGATGAGGGAACCGTTGACCATGAGAGAATGGATAGAGTTTGAGCGTCTTCTACCGCTGGCCACCCGGTGAAAGAACGCAGTATTCGCATCACCCTCGTTGATCCACCGCAAACGCGACCGCTGACGCCATTCAATGCTCCTCTTCTTGTCTTCCGCCTTGACCAGATCATGGGCAGCAGCACGCTCCACCAGCTCCTCCGAAATCAGATCTCTAACGTTCTCCAAACGATCCAGCGCATTATAACATCATCTGCCGCCTTCCGCGCCGCCACACGGGCCAGACGCGAATCCATCTTAAACGACACCAGAAAACTCCTAAATGACGCAAGCTTGTGATCGAAACGACGGGCAGCGGAGCCCACATACGTGGTCTGAACCCAGTGATTCTTCACCAAATCTTTGAAGTTTGGCTCCAAAAGCCAACACCTTTCGTACCGGAAGAAACCCCGAGGACGGATGTGTTCCCCAGAATTCCACATAATAGGGCTATGATCGGAGAAAGAGCGCGATCGAGATGACACCGCGCAAAGAGGAAAAGCCTCCATAAGCTTGATATTCGCCAAAAATCTATCAATCCTCGATCTAGAAGCATTGTTCCTTCAAGTGTAAGAAATGTCATGTGGCACCATCCCCTCCAAGGCCAAATCACGAATCAAATCAATAAACTCATTGGAACCCGGGTCTTGGCCCCCACGGCCCCGAGGACGATCATCAGATAGCACAGTGACGTTAAAGTCTCCCCCCAGCAGTCAAGGAATGGCTGCATAGTCAGAGGCCTCCTCACGTAATCTTCCCACAGCTCCCTCCGGAGCCCAATGCACGTAGGCGCGTAAATACAAGTGAGAGCAATAGAAGCATTAGAGTCGACCCGTGACAAGACCATAAACAACGAGTGTCTCCCAACGCGCATAGAGGAGAAAGAAAACCTCGCCGAGCGCCAAGCCAATATAATGCCACCCGACGCGCCAACCGCATCCAACGAACGAAAGTCATCCATAGCACCAGCACCGAACGACCTCCAAAGGGGAGCAGTCACCCCCGTCAGTTTCGATTCTTGGATAAATGCAATGTCGCATTCCCACTCCGAAAGACGCGTCCCCAAAGCGCGCCGCCTGTCAGAGTCCCCGAGCCCTCGAACATTCCAGGATAAAATATTCATTAAAAACTAAGTGAACGTCCCCCGATTAGAGAGAGGCATGCCGCCTACGCCACCGAATCGCGCAACGTCTGCCAAGTAGAAACCATGGGGTCTCCAAGGCAGGAATGGAAAAGCCTACTGTAGCTCTTACCAAAGCGTGAGGCGGATGAGCTCCCCATCACAAGGGTAGCGTCAGCCAACCCCGAGGATCCAACCAAATCACCACAATCGTGAGCAAGCCCTCCCACATCTGACGGAGAAATAGCTGAAGGAGTCACAGATGGAGCGCTGGTGGCGAGTGAAGGGCAGTGGGGTGGCGGGCTCGTCGCAGTCGGAGGCGACTGGGAAGCAACAAGACAGCCGGGGGGTTGGTGCTGGGCCTTTTCGTGTGGTGAGGGTGTTGAGAAACGAGGTGAAGCGTCAGAAGAGAAGCGGGCGATCGAGGAGTGGGAATGGGTCAAGGTTACGCATGCAAAGCCCGGGAAGAGGTGCTTCCGCTGCGGGGTGCGTGGCCACCTTGCTTCCGCTTGCCGCCTTCCACCTCGTTGCTTTGCATGCGGAGAGGTGGGGCATCGCATGTCGTCGTGCTGGGCCGGTAGTGTTGCCCGTGGTATCGACGGACCCAGGGACCCCTCGGGGTCGCTTGGGCCGGGTCTGCGGGGTCGTCTTGATGGCTCTTCGGGTGTCAGGGGTTCCCGCTCTTTTGCGCAGGTGGTGAGTGGAGGCGACGTGATGGCAGTGGGTCTCCATGCTGGTCTTGCACCTGTGGGGGGGGGTCACCGCTCTTTTTCGTGGTGGTCCCGCGGTGGGGTGCGGTTCGGGGGGTGATGCGACTTCGCCGTTGGCTTTGCATGGGGAGCTGGTGGATGGGGAGGCGCAGCGTGGGGAGACTTCGCTTGGGTTGGCGGTTCAGGAGGGGAGGCAACTTGCAGGTGCGGAGCTCCTGGCGGCGGTGGGGCTCCTGCAAAGGCCTGGCGCGGGGTGGGAGACGGTACGCTCAATCACCCTGGAGCTCTTGGGTCCTCAGTTCTGTGGGGACTTCATCGTTTTGGACTCTGCTCGTTGCTGCGTTCGTGGGCTTTCCCCGGAGCAACGGGAAAGACTTCTTTGTAATCTTCATGCCGACATCGTGGCGTGGCGGCGTCTGAGGGTCGCGGATGGTGCCTACTCCGACTCGGAGGTCTGTGTGGCGGAGGTGCGGGGAGTGCCCTTTCTTTCCCGTACGGTTCCCGCCCTTTCCAAGGTGGTGTGTTGGCTGGGGGGAGGTCCTGGCTGTTCTCGACGATGGCCTTGCGCCGGGTGCGGATTGGAAGTGTGCTCGTCTTCTGCTCGAGTGCTCCCGGTCATTTCTCGACAATGCTGCTGACAAGGTTTTATTTGAAAGCATGAAGATTGGTCGATGGATGTTCAAGCTGGAGTTCTCTATTCTATCGCCGGCGGAGATGGCGGGAGGTCGACAGCCCTCTCCGGGCATGCGTGGTGGTGCCGCTGTCCTGGGAGTTGGGGTCGACGCTTCAACTTCTTCTTGCCACGTGTCCACTTTTGGGGGTGTTTCCAAAGTGACTCATGGGGAGCGTATCTTCTCTGGCCCGCTCTTTCGTCCTTCTCGGGAGACGTGCGCGGATCATGACAGCCACGGTTTGGTGGCTCTGGGCTCCTTCGAGGTCGATCCGCATTCTCTTCATTCCTCTGGGTTGTCGGTTGACTCCTTGCGTTTGTCGATCTCGGGGCACGTGACAAGTCTTCCATTGCGTCCTGTTATCGGATCTGTACATTTCGGATCGTGGCCGCCCAAGCGGGCTTCTTCTAACCCGATGCTATGGTAGGACCCTCTTACTTTGTCATCCAATTATTCCCTTTTGAAGCCCGATGTTTCGCGGATCCATCTGGAGGAAATTGACTCAATTGATGGCATATTAAGATTTAACTTAATCTTTCACATTGATGAAATTCCTGTAAATATAGGTGGGAGATTAGGTGTTTCTATGAGTATCTACCATGAACGGAGTATAGAGATTTGGTGTCCGTGGCAAGTTGGCGCCAAGATATGTTGGACCATTCGAGATCATTGCTCGTGTAGTGAAGGTGGCCTATTGAGTAGCGCTTCCAATACATCTATCAGCCATTCATGATGTCTTTCACACAACCTGAAGAAGTACGCGCACGACCCTCGACACGTCATCAGTTACGAGAATCTTGATGTGGAGCCCGACTAGACATACGAGGAGAGGCCAGTGCAGATACTTCATAGTGATGTGAAGATGCTTTGCAGCAAAGAGATTCCCTTAGTCAAGTTGTTATGGTACCGACATGGTATCGAAGAGGTGACATGAGAGACTAAAGCAGACATGTAGGCACGATACCTGCAGTTCTTTTCATGTAATCGTCAAAACAAGCTCATTTAGTTATATGCATGTTGAAAGAACATGGCTTGTTTTTCTTTGAGCTTTTTATGGGTTCAAAACCCTTTGAGGTTTTTATGGCAAGATAAAACTCAGACTAAACATATATTGGCATTGACCCGAGTCTGGAAGACGAGACTCCCTTTGAGGTTTTTATATTTGTGGCACCCAGATCCGAATCAGCCAAATCCAAAACCGAACCTAACCCGATTATAAGATCTGACGAAACTATCAATCGATATTAAATAATCTGAATCGATTCATGAATCGTAAATTAAATTTCGTTGGGAATCAACCGACCAAAAATCAATTGCCTCGAAATTCGTGTCATCAGAAAAGCTGTGATGAATTGGAAACAACAAAAATAATTTGAGATCACCATAAAATTCATATCGAAAAACTAAACCAACAAAATCGATCGTTCGTCAATCGGAGGTAGTTTGATTATTTGAATCATAAAAATTTAATCAAAAATCAAGATCGTATTTCGCCAAAAATTTTAAATCCATCTTGGGTCAGAAAACTATGGATATTATATCAATTTGATCGTCATTCAAAGACGATCGAAACGAGATATTGTACATCTGCATCGAAGATTCGAGGTGCAAATATGGATGACTTTGGTATTCCAGATAAGAGAAAAGATAAAGGTTTAAAAAAAGAGGGAATTGAAATTGACAAATGTCAAAATTACAACCCAACACATGATCTTCAAATACCCTCCACTTGTCAACACAAGGACCCATTCCCTTTCAATATAACTCCCCAAACCCTTCTTTCTTTTTATAATTTTTTATCTTTTCTCTCTTGTTCTCCAACCAAAGGAATCCCTATCCTCCTCCCTTATTTTACTGCAGTTGATGATGTCGCTTGCAGCAAGAGTTGTTGCTCTCCAAGCAGCAGCTGCTGCCTTCTTGGCTGCAACCATCTGCCGCTGCAGATTCACAGTAGCTGGCAGCTGCTACAGCATCCCCATTCCATCGAACAGCAGGAAGTTGTGCCAAAGCCAACAGCTGACAAGCTATTGTTGGAGCCTCTTGCTTCAGACTATAGCTGCTTCTTCAAGCAGTTGTGTGGCTACAAACTAGCAGCCAAAAGGGAGTTGATGCTCCTCTCCGATTTCAACCACTGCAAGCAAGTTGATCTCCATTTTGGAGATCCAAAAAGGTAAATCCCCCCCCCCCCCCCCCGCTTGTTGTCATTCATGATACTTAATACCAATTTCAAAACCACATAAATCTTAATTTTAAAGAATATAATTTAGGTGTTTGCATGCATTTGATCCAAAAATCATATCAATATTATAGTCTCTCATCTCTTAGTTTTAAGATAAAAGTTTAAGTGAATGTGCATGCTTAAAATATGAGAAATTGAGTGTGATTTGCATGCATTTAGCGCAAGAAACCAGACCACTATTTATGCACAAATTTCGTATTTAAAATTTAGAGATTTGAGGGTGATTAACATACAATTAAGATCCAATTTCAGACTATTGATTAATGATTAAAATTTGAAGATTTGGGGGTAAGCTGGCATGAATTTGACTCAAAATCAGACCATTAATTAAGCTCCAGATTGCATGATTAAAAATGAAAATAAAGGGTGATTTTCATGCATTTGGTACCAAATTCAGACTACTTAAGTACTCTGATCTCATGATTGATTTGATAAGCAATTGGGGGTGATTTGTGTGCTTAAGCCTAATTTCATATTATTAATTAGCCATAGTTTACATGTTTGAAAATGAGAAATTGAGTGTAAATTAGCATGCAAATTGAGTTAAATTTCATATTAATAAGCTACATATTTACTTGCTTGAAATATGATTATTTGGAGATGATTTAGCATGCCAGTTGAGTTAAATTTCATACTAATAAGTTACAGATTTCCATTCTTGAAATATGATGATTTAAGGATGATTTAGCATGCAAATTGAGTTAATTTATATTAATAAGCTATAGATTTCCATGCTTGAAATATGATGATTTGAGGATGAATTAGCATACAAATGGAGTTAAATATCATACTAATAAGCTATAGATTTCCATGCTTGAAATGTGATGATTTAGGGATGATTTAGCATGCAAATTGAGTTAAATTTCAGACTAATAAGCTACATATTTCCATGCTTGAAATATGATTTGGGGATGAATTAGCATGCAATTTGAGTTTAAATTTTAGACCTAATGAGTAGAATTAGGGAGTTTGCATAGAATAGAATTTAATTTCAGATTTAATGAGTAACTCTAAATTTCATTACTTAAAGAAAAAAGGAATTGGGGATTTTGCATAGAATTGAACGTAAATCCAGATCCAATGACCTTAGTTAGGATGCATTATACTCCACCGCATTCCTACGGAGGCACCCAACCCTAAGGCATTCTTCCTACCTTAGAGTTATAGTGTGAGGTCTCATCCAGACCAAGACCACAAACTATCTACTGAGCTAGAGAATTTAGATAAGGACAAATATCAAAACAGAAGACTCATCACCCACATTGTCAAGATCCATCAACATGACTTATAAGTAATAAAATGACGATAGCTTAAATATGGATCTTTTAAATAAATGAAAATATTAAGTATGAGTAGTTAAGGGGTGAATGAACAATGGGATTCATATACAGTACAACTAGAGAATCAACTTTGCATGCAAGTATCTTGTTAAATTTTGGGACCATAACACGTGTGGTATAATCAAGTCTTAGATAAATCCAATTACCCAGATGACTCAGCCCTTCACTGTTCTCAACAATTTTCTTTGACAAATCAATATCGCTTCTCTCCATGTGCCATCACATATACCTAAGCCTAAATCCGTAAAAAAGCTTTAGAAAAACATGTGATGAAAAAACGAGGGAAATTCCTAAGTAACGTACCTACAATTAATTTTTCTTCGAATACGCCACCAAAATTTTTTTTCTCTGTATAGTGTAGTAATATCGCATATCTTTTATGCGCTATAGGAAAGCGCAGCAATTTTATGCGTTTCCCTGTAGGTAACGCAGAGAAAGCCTGCGCTATGCATGTAGCGCATACATTTCCTGCGATATACCCTTAAGTAAAAATAAATTCCAGAGAGCGAACGAAGGGTCACTTACGCAACCTTCGTTCGCTCGAGTCTCTGTCTGTGCCCCAGCCGCGACGCGAACTCCGCCCCGAGCAACTCCTTCTCCGCCCCGAGCATCTCCACGCCACAAGCCGCTTTGCACGTCCCGCACCTCCGCCAGGCGTCCCCGTACCTCCGCCCAGGCGTCCCCACGACCTCCGGAGGGCTTCTTCACGTCCGCTGCCAGCACTGCTTGCTAGGGTAACGAATTTCTCAATTTTTTCTTAGGTTTCTTTATGTGTTATGCCTCCCCACGACATTGTGATTTTGTATAACCTAAGAGCATGTGATTATACTATATAGGATGTCTATGGATTCCATATTTTGCGTGTTTGAGTTGAAGAGTCATAATGGAGACTCTTGTTCCACTGTCAAGCGAAGTCTGCGATTGAGAAAATCCATGTCGTATGACGAGTTATTGGATTTGATTTGTAAGAAGTTTTCATTGGATAGGAACATATACAACGTGAAGATCTTGCAGTGTATTGGAAATGGTTCAGGGATGACGTCCATTGAAGATGATGATGATGTAGACAATATTTTTCTTTACGCTGAGACTTATGCAAAGTCGTCTCCCGTAGAGATAGTTGTAGAAACATCTTTGATTGAACTTGGCACCGAGCAGCACGCCGTTGAACGTCACAGTGACGAGGTACCTATTATGGATCACAATGACGAGCGAACATTTATTGGCGAGTCTCTGATGAGGGAAGTGCATCGCGTTCTGAATGATTGTCCTCCAGAGGTCACTGATGATGAGATAGAGAATGAAACCGATGAAGCTGAAGATGTCGGCCAGGATGTAACAAATGATTCCGAAATTGTCTCTTCAATACCCTTCTTCAATGTTTTAGGCGGTGACGGCCTTGCAAATTTCGAAGACAATTTTCGAAAGGAAAGTGCCATTGACAGCATTAGTGATGAACTACGAAAGGGTCGCACTTTCAAAACGAAAGATGACCTTGTTTTTTGTGTGAAAAGGTACCACATTTTCTCCCATTACAACTTCAGTATTAAGGAATCGACCACATTGGTTTGGTCCATCTCGTGCGCGATGGATTCCAATGGGTGCAAGTGGTTTTTACGTGGTCATTACCGTAGATTCGATGGGATGTGGGTAATATCCAAGCTTGGTGATCCCCATTCATGTATCAATCCATCCGTTGGTCAAGATCATCCCCAACTTGACTGCAATTTCATGGCACGAGAAGTTCTTGAATTTGTGAAGGATAGCCCAATTGTTTCGGTTTCAACTCTGAGGACCCATATCTACAAGGCGTACAAGTATTTGGTTACAAAGAAAAGGGTGTGGGATGCGAGACGAAAGGCGATTGCAATCATTTATGGTGAATGGAAGAAATCCTATGCGGAAATGCCACATCTCTTACATGCTTTGAAGGATGTCATTCCAGGGACAGAAATAGCTATTACGCACACGGTCCATCCTGATCCAAGGCTCGAGAGTGCTAGCAAGTTGGTTGTATCAGTCATTTGCACATGTGCCAGACAATGCTGATGAAGTGACATTGATACGTCATGCCAGGGCGTACATCCTGCAGCTCCTTGGAGGTGTCTTATTCACGGACAAGAGCGGATCGTTGATATCGATTATTACATTACCGCTTTTATCCGATCTTGATGTTACTGGTAGTTTCAGCTGGGGATCTGCTACTTTGGCTTATTTGTACAGGCATCTTTGTTATGCTGCAGACATGGGAACTGAGGAGATAGGAGGTTCTGTTATCCTCTTACAGCTTTGGGCGTAGGAGCACTTTCCCATATAGCCCCTGTCATTAGATTGAGGCCCCAATGGCACGGGCGACCATTAGGTGTTCGGTGGAGGGCGGACTTTGAGAATAGACGGCAACCAACACATGTTGTTCGCCCATATCGTGATGCATTTGATATGCAATCGTCCGACCAGGTATAATTTTTTTTTGGAAATTTAATTCTTTTCAATTATCCATGAAGTAATGTAATTCTGGTATGTGCAGGTTTTGTGGATGCCATATGGGAGTGACATCTTGGAAGGGCTTCCAGATTATTGCCTCGATGGTCAGCAAGTTTGGACGTCACGTGTACCACTTATTTACTTCCACGTGGTCGAATACTACTTTCCGGACCGTGTCGTACGCCAATTCGGTGGATGCCAGAGTATTCCAGCTCCCTGCGACACTGACGAGGTGCTACATGCGATCGATCTACGGGGTAAGGTTGATGTGGATTGGAGAGAGAAGCATATTGACCACATCAATGCTTGGATGTCTCGACACGATAGAGTCCTCCACATAGACCAATCAATTGGGGTTAGCACAGCTCCGGATTACATGGGTTGGTATCTCCGCATCACCAGAAGATACGTGGGGAGATTAGGTGCAATCCTAGCATACAATGTAAGTATACACAACGCAAATATATTTCGCTTACTTGTTATTATGTAAATAACATGTATTCCACTTTTTCAGATGCAAAGATGGGATCTTGTTATGAATTTAGGAGGAAGAGATCCTGGCCACTACCAGTATAGAGACATAGCACAAGAGACCAAGGCCGAGATGGAGCGTTCATTAGCAACTCAATTTGTAGATGCTATGATCTTGAACGAGGAGTACACGCAGCAAGAGGACATCCAAGATAGAGGAAGAGGACGTGGAAGAGGTAGAGGTCGGGCTAGGGCACAACAACATGCTCATGGACGAGGTCGGGCAAGGGCTAGGGCACAACAACAAGATATTGCACATGGCGACAACTTGGAGGAGGGACACCAAGATATGGATGACGTTCCCGACTTTGTTTTAGAGACACAGTTTGTCACTCCGCCTGTTGAACCTCGAAGCGGCGAGATGTCGACTCCACAAGCTCCTGCAAGGAACATTCGAGGTGAGGAAGCTCAACATGCATATGCTACATTGACACCGCCACCTGCGCCCACCTTTGAAGAGGAAGAAGCCATTGAAAGTTCTCAACAACAAGATCTGGATCTCAGATTTGGAAGGACTGCATACCAAAGGAGGAGGAAGAGATAGATATGTACTGTAAACAATGTAGTCTTACTTTTTTGTATTGTACCCCTCGTGTACTCATTTTGGAAGCAATGAAGAATATTTATGGACGTCTATTCAAACATTCTTCAACTTTTGTACATATCTTATGGATGAAGAAGAACAAGCATTACAATTCTTGGTGTTGTTATGTTCTGTCCACCTTGTTCCTGACTTTATTTTTTTTACCGCATAGCAGAGTATATCGCAGCATATCTATGCGCTATATACTTTCCCTTATTTTTTTGGCCCGGTAGCAGAGTATATCGCAGCTAGTATCTGCGCTATAGACAGAAAACGCAGACAAAGTATGCGCTAAGGTAAAGCGCATAGATTACATGCGCCTCCCTATAACGCACAGATTGCCTGCGATATTAGTACACTATTCGAAGAAAAAAAATTTTTTTTGGCTTAGTTGGAGACTAATGTTTTCCAACTACGCCTCTTAGGAATTTTTCTCTGAAAAAACACTAGCTATGTGGTTTAGTTTGTGGGATTCAGCATCCAAGGGAGAAGACATCCCTAAAAATCCATGTGTAAAAAATCTATTATGAGCATCCATATGTACAATTGTAAAAGAATTAATTCGTCAAATCTAGTTACCACCCAACTAAAAAATGCAACTACTTTAACATTAGCAAGTCAGTACCATAATTTGTAAAATTGGCGATTGTTTCTTGATGAACCTCTAAATATATTATATGAGCATCCAAGGTAAAACACAGCCAGCTTTTAAACAGGTAAAGCTTTTTAGCTGAGCTCACATTTCCTTGACTAGAGAATACACATGCTTACCTTGTCAAAGGAAATTATTCTCTTCAATGAACCAACATTGATGATCACCTACAAAAGAGCTTCAATCAGCAATTCAGATAGAGTATAATATCATAATGGTGGTTTAGAGAAACCTCATCAGCAATGATATGCTATATACTACATAAGCTCCGTAAGACTTATAAGTTCTTTTTTCGATCTCCTTCAGATACCCAATTTCCAGCGCTAATCACTGGCACTTAAGCCTTCAGATACAATAAAAATATTGTCCATGCTTGTAACACAGAAAAATATTTATATAAATTAAAAAAATCTAATCAGTAGACAATAAATGGAACACCCTTATCCAAGGATTATTTTTTGCTGTATGGTCAAAAGATACGCAACTATTAATTATGTTCCCCTGCCACTAGTTGCAACGTGCCTGTATCATGTAGTTTTGGTTATAAATATCAACAAAGGTAACATTGTGAAACCGACAACAAACATGACAAATACAATGTGTGGCTCTTGAGATACAGTTACACAGGCACACGCATTATGCATCCATATCTAAGCAAATAGAAGTAACATGCCTCCATGTTGCATGATTTCTATATTTTTAACTTCAATGTGCACACAGGCTTATGCTGAGATATTATCTTCCCTTGGTTGTTTTAATACTCTACTTACTTCTTGATTTCCTTGGCATTTTTTATTTAATTTGAAAGTCCATGTGTTTTTTTATAGAGATCACCTTTATATAAAGAGGAATGGGATCTCCCCCATTCAAAGAATTTTGCTCCAACAAGCAATTCAAAAAGCAACTCAAATAAAAAGAGGTTGCGTGCATAGGCCTAATGACCAGAGGTGAGGAGGCAAGCAATCCACCTTCATACAGTTAATTTTGAGCTTCTAATGGTAGCTTTGGATGTCAAATTCATGAGAGGATGAGAACGATGAGAAAGGTCTTGAAGAGGTACAAGTTTAATGCAGCATTTTCCCCAAAAAAACACACTAACATATTCTATATGTTGGAGGAAAAGAATTGCTTGCATTAAAAGAGAAACTAGGGTTCTCTTATATAGGAGAAAAGCCTTGGGTTAATTACATGAGAGGTACATAAAGAAATTAGAAATGAAAAATAGATAATAGGACATACATATATCTCAACACTCCCCCTTAAACCGGAGCATATATGTATACCATACTCAGCTTGGAACAACACCTCTGAAATGGACCTCTAGCAAGAGCCTTGGTGAAAATATCGACTGTCTAATCTCCAGTAGGAACATGGGCAGTGGCTATGAGACCTTTCTGGACCATGTCTCTGGTAGAATGGCAATCCACCTCTATATGCTTGGTCCGTTCATGAAAAGCAGGATTATTGACAATAAATAAAGCCGCTTGATTGTCACATAAAAGCTGCATGGGAAGAGGAACCTCAACAACAAGGTCAGTCAAGACAGATCTAACGCACATCATCTTTGTGCTTCTCTATGCCATGACCCTGTACTCAGATTCTACACTAGATCTAGCAACCACTTTATGCTTCTTGTTTTCCATGATACGAGAGAGCTCTCAACAAAAATAGCAAAGTCAGAAGTAGACTTCCTATCTCTAGGGCAACCTACATAATCTGCATCTGCACAAGCTGTCACATAAAGAGAGGTACCTCTGCTGAATATAAGACCAGAACAGGTGAAGATATCTCAAAATCATATAAACTGCATCCATATGAACCTTACTCAGTTGCTCCATAAACTAGCTAACCTTGCTCACATCAAAGGATATGTCTGGCCAAGTAATTGTAGCATATAGGAGCTTCCCTCAAGGATCGTGTCGAGGTACGTCGACGTCTTCACCTTCTTCTTGAATGAGAGAGAATAGAGAGGGAGAGATGGAGAGAATGAGAGGGGGCTCCCTATGGCGAGGTTGTTCTCGGATGTGTTCCCCTCCTTATGGAGGTAGTCATATATAGGGGCGTGAGTGTCCCCTCGCCAAGTCCGCGCCCTCCCCCACGCCCGGCGGTTACGGCCTCCGTGAGACCCGGCCCTCGCGCAACCGTCGGCGACGGTTTTGACCACTCGGTCATGCCGCACGAGAATCGTTCTAACATTCCCAACAAGCTCTCTATATCTCCTCTTATCTATCTCCTCAGTGTCATCATCATATAATCTCGTACTCGGATCCATAGGAGTAGTAGCAGACTTGCACCCTATCATACTTGTCTCTATAAGAAGATCCATCACAAACTTCCTCTGAGTCATCACAAGACTACGTTGGTTCCTGGCGAACTCTAATACAAGGAAATATCGAAGATTGCCAAGGACATTAGTCACAAACTGTTGACCTAGGAACTGATTGGCAACCTGAATGTCATGTTTATTATCCCATGTGACAATAATATCATCAACATAGACAAGAATAACAATAGTTTCTCTTTTCATCCTCTGAACAAAAAGTGAGTGATCCGCAGTAGATTGCACAAACCCTTGTTGATCTATCAACTCTGATAGCTTTTGGTACCAAGCTCTCGGACTCTGCTTCAGGCCGTAAATGGCCTTATGGAGCCAACACACCTTCTGAGACTCCCCCTCAGCAGCAAACCCTGGCGGTTGCTGCATATTTTTTTTGGATAAAAAAAAGGGGGAGCCCTCCCAAGGCAGGAGTCACCACACCATAACTTCCATTAATAGCAAAAAAGTACATCAGTTGGATATCCAGAGATTGTACAAAGCATTACAATGCGTGAGCACATTCTCATAGTAAAACCGTTGCCCCTTGAATATGCTATCATTCCTGTCAAGCCAAATCGCCCACAGCACGGCAAAAGACTTCGAAACATCGTCCGAGGACCCAAGACCCACAAATCGAATAGATCTCCAAAAATGCTCCAAGCTGGATGTCTGGACCCAAGGCAGGCCCAACGAGTCCCAGACCTGCGTCGAAGACCTGCATCCGAAGAATATGTGCTCCGCGTCCTCCAGACGCTCCTCGCATCTATCGCAGCTCAGATCTGCCACTCCCAACAATCTCCCCTCCTTACTTTATCGCACAGACGATAACTCCTTAGACACCAAAGAAATACCTTCACCCGAGTAGGAATTTTGGCTGCCCAAATCACCTTAGTTTCCGCACAGAGGTCTTCATCACGCCCAACTCCACCTCCACGCAGCTTCCGATAGGCGCTCTTAATCGAGAACTTTCCATCCACCCACACAAAATGGTCCAGCTCACCAGACATCTCCCCAGGAGCGGGAATCTCCAACATCAACCGCAAGAACTCATCCAACTGTTGATCCGACAAAATCGAAAGGAACCTCGGAGCCCACGACCCCGAGTCCGCAACCTCCACCAGTCGCGCCCCCTGTTAACAGCTAAGACCACCAACCTTAGGAAACGGCGGCCCAGCACCCCCTCCCCCGTCCAGTCATCCAGCCAAAACCTGAAAAGCTGGCCATTCCCCAACCTCGGCCTAACGAAAGACATGAGCTCCGGTAGCACGGCCCGGATCCCCATCTACAACGGAGACTCACTACGCTTCCTCCCAGCCACCAACTCCCCTGTGGTACTATAAATTCTCCTCAGAAGCCTGGAGACCAACGAGTCAGAGGATCCCCAAATTTGTACCACCCATTTGGCAAGCAAAGCTTTGTTCAACGTTTCCACATCCCAGACACCCACCCCCCCCTCAGCAACTGGCATAGCAAGATCCTCCCAAGCAACCAGATGCAAGCCCCCCGCCGCCTGCCTCCCATCCGACCAAAAGAAAGACCTCATCAGAGCCTCAACCTTCCTTCTAACCCCGACAGGCATCAATCTCGACGAGTAGAACAAAAAAAACTAGAATGGCTGAATGAACATGCTTCAGCAGGGTAAGCTTCCCACCCTTGGACAGAGTAGTAGCCTTCGAGCCTTCCAGTCGCTCCTTCATTCTCCGAAGAACACAATCCCAATCCGCCCTCCTCAACCTATCGACAACCACAGGTAGCCCCAGAAAGGAGATCGGCAGCCGCCCCAGGGGGCACCCCGTCCACCCAGCGAGCCTGCCGCCCTCCTCGTCTTCCATCCACAGTGGAACCAGCACCATCTTCTACATATTTATCTGCAATACCGACAAGCAACCAAACATATCCACGAGAATAGTCGCATTGAGGCTCTGCTCCTCCGTCACCCCTAGAAAGATCAGCGTGTAGTCCGCATACTGCAACACAGATACTGAGATGTCACCCATATGGAAGCCCTCACACCACATCTCCCCTACCGCGCGCTGAAACAAAACCGCAAGATAGTCTGCCACTAACACAAAAAGCAGAGGAGCCAAGGGGCAGCCCAATCGAACTCCCCTCTGCGGCTGAAACCACCCACCCTCCGGCCTGTCGTTGACCAAGATAGAACACGAACAGGTAGTGACACATCTCTTGATCCATCGAATCCACTCTTCCGGAAACCCCCTCCTCTGTAGCAAGACCACAGGAACTTCCAACTGACACAATCGTAGGCCTTAGTGTAGTCAATCTTCCAAACAACCCCCTTCTTTCTGGACCTCTTCCACTCTAGACAAATTTCCGAAGCAGTCACGATTCCATCCGCCATTCAGCTCCCGGAATGAATGCAGATTGTGCAAGTAACACCACAGAGCTCAACACAGCCTTAAGCCTGTTCGCCAGCACCTTGGCGACAATGAGATAGATGCCATTAGAAATAGAGATAGGCATGAAATCCTTCACCCCCATAGGGGTCTCTTTCTTCGACAGCAGAAATATCAAAGCCTTGTTAATTCTCTCAAAACCCCTGTTGCCACTCCTGAATTCATCCATGACCTCCATAATGTCGCCCCTCAGGAGATCCCAGAACTCCCGGTAGAAGGATATAAAAAAGCCATCAGGATCAGGAGCCTCGTTCACATTCAAGCTCTAAACAGCCCAGCGCACCTCCTCCTCCGAAAAAGCTGCCATTAACGAGTCGGCATGGGGCCCGCTCAAAAACCCAACACCCAGGCCCGTCCAACCCCAGTCACAGTCCTCCCGCGTCTTACACGAAACCCTCACGAAGTACTCTCGCAAGGCGCCACCAATGCTCCTCTCACCCGACACCCTCACCCCTCCTACCTCCACCTCATGCATAAAATTCCTTCTCCTTCGCCCGGACGCCACGAAATGAAAGAAGTGTGTCTTCGCATCACCTTCCCTTAGCCATTTCTGCCTCGCTCTCTGCCGCCAATGAACCTCTTCTTTCCTGTCCTCCAACAAAACCGCCTCAAAGAACGTTGCCCTCTCATTCACCTCCTCAGGAGACAGCCCCCGCTCAACATCCAACCCATCCAACTTGCTAATCTCCGCCTTTGCCTCGGCCCTGACGGCCTTCCACCACCTGGTGACCTCCCTCCCATACAACAACAGCAACCGCTTTAACGATTCCAGCTTAGCCGCGAACCGTAACACAGCAGACCCCGACACCTCACACCCCATCCAATGATCAACCACTAGCTCCCAGAAGCCCTCCTCCAACAACCACTTCTTCTCGAACTGAAAGGAGAACCGCCCCGGTTGCTCCTTCCCGGAGAACCAAATAATAGGAGTGTGATCAGAAAGCGTCCTAAGGAGAGCCCAAGCCCTCGCCAGCAGGAAAGCCTATCCCGCCTCCACCGACATCAGGAACCTGTCAAGCCTGGACCTCGACCTCACATTCCTCCAAGTGAAATTGCATCCAGCCGCGTCAACAACAGATAAGCTCAAGGAGCTATACGCCAGCCTGAAATATGCTGACCTTGAATCTCTACCACCGGCTCCCCCAGGCCTTTCGTCAGGAAATAGTGTGACATTCCAGTCACCACCGATAATCCAAACTCCAGCCCTAACCTTCGCAGCAATATCCGATAAGTCCGTCTCCAGCAAGGCTTCGACTATGCAGGAGACTTCGCCGCCAAGGAGGCCCTCAGCGAAGCCCTCATCAGCTTCCCCAATTTCTTCCGCGCCCCCCCCCCCTCTCATAAGTCATGCCAAATCGCCGCTGCCACGACCCCTCCCCCTCCCAGATCGGCGCCACAGACTCCCTCCCGCCAGCCACTCCACCAGCGCCCAGCGCAACCGGAAGAGAACTCCCGTCGTTGCCCACCTCAGAGCCAGCGGCACCAACAACGCCTGGGCCCAACTCTACCACCACATGAGCAGAAGCCCCTACCCCCCTCCACGGCAAAGTGACCCCGCCCCCACTCTCACCAAGCAGCCCCCCTTCCGAGCTTACCAGACCCGAGTCGGGCGCAACCCCGTCCAACGCCAGACCTCCCAGCTGCCTGAACCCCGATCCCCTCCAGGCAAATATTGGATTACATCTGAGGCATATGTAGGAAAATGAAGATATGGATTACATCTTTTTTGGTTGTAGCTCCTCGCGCTAAATCTGGTTGGAGATGAACATTCCCTGGATAAGAACCAATGACTTCCCATCTTTCTGAGGTGCAGTGCGGACGATGGGGGGCAACTCTCACGATGATGTTGTGTCAGATTATGCCTTGATCTGGGTTAATGGAGTGCTAGAAATGAGTGCATTTTCAGTGATCAACATTTCTATGTAGCAAATGTACTGGGTCGACATAGGGCCACAGTCTCATCCTGGTCATGCATCTAAATTTTGTAATGTTTCTTTATAATTAATACAATTTTGTACGGTAGGTTCCATCCCGGAGCTCCATCTTTTTCTTTAAAAAAAAACTTTATACCTAGGTCATAACATTTTCTTGAACAAGCAAAATAAATTTAAATCGATGTTCACTAAAAGAAAACCATTATTCAGAGTTGACGAGGTTCTGTATTGTAACAATGATATAAAGGACAGATACCACATATTAAAGATACATGTAAGCCCAATACATAAAAGAATTCTGAATGCAAGCAAAAAGAGTCTCCGTAGATTTTAACTGATAATTCGGACAACAAAACAAACAATATTCAAAACAATCAGAACTGATACCTCATCGAACACAGGCACGCTGCCTCCCACAAGTCCAGTGTTTCCCCCTTGTGGAACTACTGCCAAATGTTTGGTATTGCAATAGCGGATAATTTGAGAAACCTAAGAGAGAAACTGTCATCAAAACAATGCTACATCTTTAAGTTAATATCAGAACTACGATTAAATAAATAGATGACTGATTTTTTTGTGTAGAATGAGACATATGTTTTATTATTTCCTTAAAAATAGTTGGTGTTTGAAGCCACACAACTGATCCAACAACCAAACACAAAGTAAAGAAGACATATAGACTCGATACATGTAGATTCAATACATAAATGTACTAATGAGAGGACTCATAAACTATAATGATTTCCAACTTAATTGAACATGGATATTTTTTTGAGAGGAAAAGGAGGTGAACACCCTAGGTAGGAGTTCATCAGTAAAAGCTTTATTTCATTATATGCAAAAAGTTGTCGTTTCAAAACCATGACTTATAACAGAACTTTGCACGGCTTATAAAATGCCGACATAAAAGCAGACTCCATGGAAAATAAAACATTTCAGCAGCCACAAAGTCCAAAAGAACAAAAATGGACTCAACATCTCACTTCGAGATCTATATGAAGCATCGGCCAACTTGACCAAAATTCAGTCACATTGTGGTATCAACCCACATCTACTCTGTCTCCTGCCAAATTTTTTGAACCATCTCACATGTGAAGAAAGTGTGTTCCGCACTTGTTCAGATATTCTACATTCTTATGTACCTTTCCTGTCGAGATATTGTGTATTTCTATATTCTATAAGTATCGTTTGCTTATTTGTATTTCTGTTTTTCCTTCTTATGTAATTTACCCATAGGTCTCTCCTCTATATAAAAGAGCCTAGGGTTCTCAGAAATAGACGTCTCTTATTTTTCTTCCAACATGGTATCAGAGTGGCGGTCCTAGACCGGAGCTCCTATACCCTAACCCTAGTTCCCCACCCGCCGCCCCCCCCCTCTCCTTCTTTCTCCACCCGCACCGCCGAGGTCACCCAGGCCACTCGTCGGCTGCCGCCAGCCCTTGGCCTTCCCCCTCTCGCCGCCTGCGCCGCCCAGCCTTCGAGGGCATCTGGCCACCGTCGCCAGGAGACACCACAACCTAGACCAGGTCTTGACGGCATACCGCTACCACCGCCCAGCCCTAGGTGGCCTCTCGCCTAGGTCGTGGAGCCTTTGAAGAAAGCCTAGACCGCCGGCTTCAAGTGTCGTCGGTCTCCTTTGTTGATCTTCGTCTTCTTCGCACACCTCGGATTATGGATTTGATTGCATAGGTCTACACATGCAATCAAATCCCCATAAGTCATGGTAGACAAAATCTCTCTTAGTCTACATACCCTGTGATCTTCATTCGGCATCCTGTCAGAAAACAAAGTCGACGTACCCGCCACAGGTGCCTTCAGAGGTCCGGCACCGATTGTCAAGATGGATGGGACGAACTATGAGCTATGGGCTATGCAGTTCATGAGTCTCATGAAGTCCAATGGTAAGAAACATATTCTTACCGATGATGAGCCAACGGAGAAAACAGGGATTCACGCCACATGGGAGGCGGACGATGCGTATGCCAAAGTCTGGTTATCTGGGACGTTGACGATAGAGATCGCCAATGACGTACTGCATCAACCCACGGCAAAGGCAATGTGGGATATTCTAGCCGCGACATATTCTCAGGCGCGGAATGAGACCAAGATATTACAGTTGTAGCATGATATTTTCACAGTCAAACAGATTGGACGTCCTCTCCACTCATTGTATACATCTCTGCGAGGAATGTTTGAGAAGCTACATAGCTTCATGCCTTTGACGGCCACTCTCGAGCAGCAAAAGATTTACAGGAATGCTACATGGTGGGTGTATTCCTGGTTGCACTTGATCCAGAGTACGATGTTGCCCGCTCTCAGATTCTTGTTGACGCCACTATTCCTCCCATGGAGGAAGCTTTCTGTCGACTTAGTCGAATCACCGTCCCGAGCTCTACTACTACTCAGACACCTTCAGCGATGGCTGCTTCCAGAGGACGAGGTGGCTCATCTACCTTTCGTGGACGTGGTCCCCGTGGCCGTGGGGTTCGGATCCGTCAGACCTGCACGTACTGTCACCGCCCTGGACATTCCGAGGATACATGCTACTCTAAGCACGGGTTTCCAGCTTCGGCCCGAGTAGCAGCTCAAGTTGAGTCACCAGCACCTTCTTCTTTGGACCAGCGTTCGATGATCTCGTTGCCAGACTGAGGAACATTATGCCTCCTGACCCAGCTCCAGGCGGCCAACCAGATGTTGCAGCCTCTATTTTCGCCAATACATCCGCTACAACCAGTACGTCAGGTAGTTCTTATGCTCTCACCTCTTGTGATGGCTTTATGCTGACAGAATGGATTATGGATTCTGGAGCGACACATCACCTATGTAGGGACAAAGAGCAGCTTACTGCATATAGAGAGGTTCCTCCAGGGCGGACTGTGGTGATAGCTAATGGGACACATTCCCCGATTACAGTACAGGGGGAGATTACCTTAACGCCCTCCATGAGATTACATAATGTGTTATATGCTCATGATTTCTCTATGAATTTATTGTCCATTAGCAAGATTACAAAGGATTTGAACTGTCGAGCTATTTTTGATCCATCGTCTCTTGTTTTTCAGGACATACGCACGGACAAAGTGATTGGGAGTGGCTGTGAGCAGAATGGACTCTATCATCTGGTCCGTACTCCCTATGTTGGCGCATCTCTTCACTCTACAGGATCAGCCTCTCCATACACCTAGCATCTCCGTTTTGGTCATCTACCTCTTCAGAAGATGAGTCGTGTTCTGCCACATATTTCTCCAAGGACGTCGTTCCAGTGCGAGTCGTGTCAGTTGGGAAAGCATCATAGGTCCACTTTCCCGAGTCGTCTGAGTCGGAGCAGTAGCTCTCTTTTTGAGTTAGTCCATATAAATATTTGGGGTCCCAGTCGTGTACCTGATCATCAGGGACACAGGTTTTATCTTGTTGCAGTTGACGATTTTTCTCGCTTATCTTGGGTGTATTTATTACAGAATAAATCTGAAGCAGGAAATGTGATCCAAACGTTCATCAATGAAGTTCAAAATGTTTTCTCTTATACTGTGAAAATTGTGCGCTCTGACAATGCTAAGGAGTTTTGTACTCGTACTCTTTCCTTGTTCCTTTCCTCCCTTAGCATAATTCATCAAACATCATGTGCCTACACTTCATAACAAAATGGTGTTGCAGAGCGGAAACATCGCCATCTATTGGATATTACTCGAACCCTACTTATTCAGAGTTGTGCTCCACATTCTTTTTGGAGTGATGTAGTCCTCACAGCTTGTTATCTAGTAAACCGCATGCCCTCGTCTGTCTTGGGTGAGAAAACTCCTTTCTCTATAGCCTTTCCTGAGAAGGGGTTGTTCTCTCTTACGCCCTGCGTTTTTGGCTGTGTCGCGTTTGTCCACCAGTTGGCTCCAGGTCTTGATAAGCTCTCTCCTAGGGCTATCAAATGCGTATTTGCAGGGTATTCCAGAACTCAGAAGGGTTATCGTTGCTTTGATCTTGTTCGTGGAAAATATGTTGTTAGTGATGATGTCATATTCTTTGAATCTGTGATGTTTTTCTCTTCTACAGGTGATTGAATGACCACTCCCGAATCTGATACTGAGGTCTACATGTCACCTCCTCCTACGAGTCAGTTATCTCTGGTACCAGTCATACATCTAACACCTCCACCACCTCCACCACCTCCGATGCCTGTGACAGTGGTTCCACCATTACCAAAATTCTACACACATCGTCTATCTTCTGCTCATGGTCATTGCCAATCAACTAGCATGCCCCAGGTTTGTCCTGATAACATGGTTTCTAACGATGGATCTGGAGATGTTTCTATACAAGGATCAGTGCAGGATGAGATTCATAACGACCTAGACGTACCTATTGCCGTTAGGAAGCAGAGACGTGCTTGTGCGACCTATACGCTTGCTTCTCAGGTTTCATTTCATCGTCTTACAGGGGACTTCCAGAAATTTGCAGTTGCTCTATCTGCCGTGGAAATTCCACGGACCTACCAGGATGCATTGAGGGATACCAGATGGCGTCTTGCTATGGAAGAGGAAATGGCTGCCTTGCAATCCCGTGGTACCTAGAGTCTAGTTTCTCCTCCTCCTGGAGCGTTTGTTGTCAGTTGCAAATGGGTGTTTACTGTTAAACACCATGCAGATGGGAGCCTTGATCGTTACAAATAGGGATGAAAACGAATGTGAATATATTCGTATCCGATCCGTTATTGTATTCGTTTTATACCTATTTTGACATTCGTATTCGTATTCGTTTTAAAATGGATGCGGATATGGATATCACTTTGACATTCGTTAATATTCGTATTCGCATTCGTATATTCGTTTTCGAACATAAGTATAGTAACACATTTATTTATAAATGTGCGTAACGATATTTTATGATTGCATTCATCATTGTTGATATAATTGTTATGAAATTACAATATCTGGTATATCTATTTTACGTTTAAACCATCCTAAGCATGTATATTAGTAAATTATTTCTGTTATTATTCGTATCCGATTCGTATTCGTTTTACATTTATATTCGATTTTAAGGATATGATAACACATTTTTCACATTCGTCAATATTTGTATCCGCATTCGTATTCGTATTTTAAAATGGATAAGGATATGATTATACCTATATTCGTATCTGTATCAGACCGTTTTCATCCCTAGTTACAAAGCAAGGTTGGTCGCACGTGGTTTTACGCAGACCTATGGAGCTGATTACATGGACACATTCTCCCCGGTTGCTCGACATTCCACTTTACGTGTTCTCCTTTCCGTTGTTGTGGTACGTGACTGGCCCTTATTCCAACTTGATGTTAAAAATGCTTTTTATATGGAGACCTACAGGAAGAGGTCTATATGCAGCAGCCTCCGAGGTTTGCTGCTGAGGGGAGTGTCAACAGGTTTGCAGGCTCCATAAGGCAATATATGGCCTTAAACAGAGTCCTAGGGCATGGTTCCAAAAGCTTTTAGATCTGATTGAATGACAATGGTTCAAGAGGTCAAATGCAGATCACTCCTTGTTTGTGCAGAGAACATCCAGAGGTACAATTGTTATCTTGGTTTATGTTGATGATATAGTTATTACAAGAGATGATGCGCAGGGGATTAAGATGGTAAAAGATTTTCTGGGCAGCAAATTTGTAACTAAGGACCTGGGTACCCCAAGGTATTTCTTAGGGCCTATTTGGTTGCAGGGTTGGGCAGGGTTGGCCCAACCCTGATTACTATTCACAAGGGTACTTCCTCCTTACAGATTACTATTCACCCACCCCAACCCAGCCCAACCCAACCCAGTCCAACCCAACAACCAAACAGGCCCTTAGGGTTGGAATTTGCTAGGAATGCACAGGGTCTTGTGATGACCCAAAGGAAGTATGTTACAGACATGCTTGCAGAGACGGGCATGATTGGGTGCCGACCTTCTACTACCCCTATGGATCCTTGCATGAAGTTATATGATGATGATACAGATGAAGTCGACAAGAGAAGATATAGAGAGATAGTGGGAAAACTTCTTTATGTTACAATCACCAGACCGGATATTGCCTTTACAGTGAGCCGAGTAAGTCAGTTCATGGAGCAGCCTCGACAAGTACATATGGATGTTGTATACATGATATTGAGGTATCTAAAGTCGTATCCAGGAGCAGGATTATTCTTCAAGAAAGGAGAAACTCTCTCTGTATCTGCATACGTTGACACAGATTATGCAGGTTGTCCTAAAGATAGAAAATCGACTTCGGGTTTCGTAGTGTTTGTTGGCAATTCTCTTGTTTCTTGGAAAAGCAAGAAACAAACAGTTGTAGCAAGATCAAGCGTTGAATCCGAATACAGGTCTATGGCGTAAGCTAGTACAGAAATGATATGGGTTCGAGCAATTTTAGTTGACTTGCATATAGAGGTTCCTCTACCCAAAGAGTTACATTGTGATAACCAGGCTGGCCTATTTATTGCAAACAATCCTGCATTCCATGAGAGAACAAAACATATCGAGGTAGATTGTCACTATACCAGAGATATGATTCAGAAGGGTTTGATTTCCACTTCTCATGTTAGTTCTAGGGAGCAAACAACAGATATCCTTACCAAGCCATTACTCAGAGGACCATTCCAGAAGTGTTCGTCCAAGCTGAGCATGATTGATATCTATGCTCCATCTTGAGGGGGAGTGTCGAGATATTGTGTACTTCTATATTCTATAAGTATTGTTTGCTTATTTGTATTCTTGTTTTTCCTTCTTATGTAATTTACCCATAGGTCTCTCCTCTATATAAGAGAGCCTAGGGTTCTCAGAAATAGACATCACTTATTTTTCTTTCAACATTTCCGATTATTTTATTTCTTTATGTCTATCTTATCTAATTTACCCATAGGTCTCTCCTCTATATAAGAGAGCCTAGAGTTTCAGGAATAAACATCTCTCTTTTCTCCAACATGGTATCAGAGGGGCGGTCCTAGACCGGAGCTCTCGTATCCAAAACCCTAACCCTACCTTCCGCCCCCGCCACCGCTTGCCACCCCCGACTCCGTGCACCGCCCCCAGCCTCCATGTGCCCCCCCCACTCTGGATGCTGCCCCTCAGCATGCTGCGCCTACACACGCCAGCGTCGGGCTCTTCGTTTGGTTGATGGATTTGGGTGCATAAGTCTACATACGCATTCGAATCCTCGTATGTTTGTGTAGACATTGGCCCTTTGGTCTACAAAACCCTAGTTTTCTACATTCAGCATTATGTCTGAGAACAAAGTCGAGGTACCGACCACAGGCACGTTCAAAGGTCCGGCGCCTAAGGTCAAAATGGATGGGACAAATTATGAGCTCTGGTCTATGCAATTCATGAGCCTGATGAAGTCAAATAGTAAGAAACATATTCTTACCAACGAGGAGACGGTGGAGAAAACTGGGGTATACCCCGTGGGAGGCGGACGACGCTTATGCTAAAGTTTTGCTCTCTGGTACATTGACGATTAAGATCGCTAATGATGTGTTACATCAGCCTATTGCTAAGGTGATGTGGGATATCCTCGCAACAACATATTCTCAAGTGAGGAACGAGACGAAGATCCTCCAACTCCAGCATGACATATTCACTATCAAGCAGAATGGACGCCCTCTACATTCACTGTATACATCCTTGTGTGGGATGTTTGAGAAGCACCATAGTTTCATGCCCCTAACGGTGACTCCATAGCAACAGAAGACATATAGGAATGCTACCATGGTTGGGGTATTCCTAGCAACCCTTTGTCCAGAATATGATCCTGCTCGCTCCCAGATTCTAGCGAATGCTATTATTCCTCCCATGGAGGAAGCATTCCGTAGGCTCGGCAGGATTACTACTCCATCCACAGCTACTAGCCATACTTCCTCGGCTATGGCAGCTTCTCAAGGAAGAGGAGGCTCTTTTACCTTCCGTAGATGCGGATCTCGTGGTAGAGGAGGTCGTATTCGTCAGCCCTGCATCTTTTGTCATCGCCCAGGTCAAACCGAGGAGACATGCTATCCAAGCATGCTTTCTCGGCATCAGCCCGCATTGCATAGCAGATTGACTCTCATGCTGCTTCTACTTTAGATCAGAGGATTGATCACCTCGTGACCAGACTGAGGGATATTATACATCCTTCCGCTTCATCATCTTCGGGAGGTCATTCAGATGTGGCAACCTCAGCTTCTGTTAGTACCTCGGCTATAGCTAGCACCTCAGGTACTTATGCTTTTATATCATGTCATGGATCTGAGAATACATAGTGGATTATGGACTCTGGTGCAACACATCATTTATGTGGAGATAGACAACAACTTATGTCATATAGGTATGTTCCACCAGGGAGAACAGTTGTGATAGCTGATGGGACTCAATCCCCAATAACAGGACCAGGGAAGATCACTTTGACGCCTTCGATGTGTTTGCAGAATGTGCTACATGCTCCTGATTTCTCTATGAATTTGCTTTCTATTAGTCAGATTACAAAGGATTTTCTCTGTCGAGCTATTTTTGACACATCATCTCTTGTTTTTCAGGACATTCTTACGGGCGGAGTGATTGGGTGTGGCCGGGAGGAGGGTAGCCTTTATTGCCTGGTTCGAACTCCCTATGCAGGCATATCTTCTCATTCATCTAGATCGGTCTCTCCGTTCACTTGGCACCTTCGGTTTGGTCATCTCCCTCTTTAGAAGATGTGTCATATACTGCCGCAGATTCACCTTGTTCTTCCTTTAAGTGCAAGGCTTGTCAGTTGCAAAAGCATTGACGGTATGCTTTTCCCATTCGTTAGAGTCGGAGCAGTAGCTCCCTTTTTGAGTTATTTCATTTTGACATTTGAGGTCCGAGTCGTGTTCCTGATCACCAGGGACACAGATTTTATCTTGTAGTTGTGGATGATTTTTCATGGTTGTCATGGGTGTTCCTTTTGAAAAATAAATCAGAAGCGGCGGATGTGATCAAAACCTTTATTAATGAAGTGCAGAATGTTTTCTCTACCTCTATGAACTTTGTGTGAACTGATAATGCTTTGGAATTCTGTACTCATGCTCTATCTCATTTTCTTTCATCTCGAGGGATTATTCATCAAATATTTTGTGCTTACACTTCTCAGCAAAATGGAGTTGCTGAGAGAAAGCATCGTCATCTTCTTGATGTTACTCGGACTCTTCTCATTCAAAGTCGTGCAACATATTTGTTTTGGGGTGATGCGGTTCTCACAACATGTTATTTGGTGAATCGTATGCCATCATATGTTTTGGTTGAGAAAATTCCTTTCTCCATAGCTTTCCCGGTGAAGGAATTATTCTCACTCACTCCTCGTGTATTCGGATCTGTTGCTTTTGTACACCAGTCGATTCCATGTCTTGACAAGCTCTCTCCTAGAGTTGTCAAATGTGTGTTTGTTGGATACTCCAAGACTCAGAAGGGATACCGGTCTTATGACCCTTTGCGCATAAAATACTATATCAGTGATGATGACAAATTTTTTGAGTCTGTGATGTACTTTTCTCCTACAGGTGACAGGTTGGCTTCATCGGACTCAGATGATGAGATCTACATGCCACCTCCTCCTACGAGCTATTCACCACCTCCCCCTGTGCCTGTTGTCCCACCTCATTCGCCGTCTCCACCAGTACCACCACCTCCTCCGCCCCCTCCTACTACCCAGTCACATGCGCTACTTGTTCCATCTTTACCTAAATTCTATACTCGTCAAACTGCTTATGTTCATGGCCATTGCCAATCATCCAGTATGCCCCAGGTTTGTTTTGATAACATAGCTTCTAACGATAGATCTGGAGATATATCTATGCAGGAATCATTGCAGGAAAATAGCCCACAGATGGAGGATGTTCCCTCTGACCTGGATATTCCTATGCAGTTCGAAAGCAGAAGCAGTCTTGTGCTTCCTAACCTCTTGCTTCTCGGGTCTCCTTTCATCGTCTAATAGAGGATTTTCATATATTTGCAGTGGCTCTATCTGACGCAGAAACATTGTTTTTAAAAATGCACCTCAAGGCGTTGAGGCATACGCCTCGAGGCATTTTTCAAGGAAAAAGGCCCCGAGGCTATAGCCTCATTCAGCCTCAATGAGGTGTGCGCTTCGAGGCTTATGAGGCACGCCTCGAGGCGCTGCCTCATGTATGGCCTATTTTTTTTTAATTTTTTTCTGCAGTATTTTTTCTTTTTCTTTTTGATAGTGAGCTTTTCATCTTTAGTAGACAAGTATTTTCAAGTCTTTAAGCTCATGATTCACTAAAATATATTTGTTAAATTTATTAACATATTAAGCTTATTTTTACCTTGTTATGAATGTTTTTTATAATCAACATAAACAAAAAATTGAGTCTAGAGTCCTTAAATCCAATGCCTCTACTTTTTAGTATGAATCAAGCATAAATGCTTCTTTATTAAAATGTTTGGATGCAAGTCCCCTACTTTGACCTAAATTTTGAAAAGTATATTTTTGTAAACATGTCTCATCTTTTCTTCTATTCAATCGGGACTAAATTAATACACATCAAAGCATACATGAACAAAGATGATCATAACATGCAATATTCAAGTATTTTATCCCCCAATTATTATGGTAAAGTAAAAAGTGATCACAGATTCACTGCTAACTCTCTTATCCTTCTCAATTGAATGACACATATCTCACCTAATTTTGAATATAGTATATTACATCTAGTCCCTTTAATTAAATTTTATTCAAAACTTTAAATTTTATGGAGAGCTACCCACTATTGTGCTTACATATCCATATTTACTTGACTCCTTACAGATTTAGAGTTCAAAAAATTAGAGTTATATAACAACTTAGATGTTTAAACCATAATGTTAGCCTTGAAATTATGTATTTAATCATAATTATTTAATTTCTATAACTTGAAAATTGTAATTACGATTAATTATTACATTTTATGAAAAAATTTCTTTCACGAGTGAGGCTTACACCTCGATACGCCAATACTAGGAAAACGCCTCGATACGCCTCACGTTTTTTAAAACCTTGCGCGGAAATTCCACGGAATTATGAGGCATTGAAGGATGGTTGTTGGCGCTTGATTATGGAGGAGATGGCCGCGCTACAGTCACGTGGTATGTAGAGTCTTGTTTCTGCTCCAGTTGATGCGTCCGTTATGGGATGCAAATGGTTATTCACTGTGAAGCACTCTGCGGTGACAGTACGGATCGCTATAAGGTGAGACTTGTGGCACGTGGGTTCACCCAGACATATGGGGTGGACTACTGGGATACGTTCTCTCCAGTTGCCAGACATTCTACTCTGTGTATTCTACTTTCCGTTGTTGTGACACGAGATTGGCCCCTGTACCAGCTTGATGTGAAGAATGCCTTCCTCTATGGTGATCAACATGAAGAGGTCTACATGCAGCAACCACCTGGGTTTGCTGTTGAGGGGGAGTGTCAGAAGGTTTGCAATCTATACAAGGTTATCTATGGCCTAAAGCAGAGTCCAAGAGCATGGTTCCATAAGCTCTCGGACTTGATAGAGCAGCAGGGGCTTGTGCGATCGACTGTCGATCACTCCTTATTTGTGCAGAGGACCCAGAGAGGTACTATTGTCATTCTTGTTTACGTTGATGACATTATTGTTACAGGAGATGACAAGCAAGGCATTCAAGGTGCCAAGGACACCCTAGGTCAGCAGTTTGTGACCAAAGACCTTGGACAATTACATCACTACCTTGGGTTGGAGTTTTCCAGGAACCACCGAGGTCGTGTGATGACCCAGAGGAAGTATGTTACAAATCTTCTTTCAGAGACAGGCATGGCAGATTGCAGACCTACCACTACTCCTATTGACCCGAGCATGAAGCTCTATGATGATGGCACTAAGGAGGTCGACAAGAAGAGGTACAGGGAGCTGGTTGGCAAGCTACTATATGTGACTATTACCAGGCCAGACATATCCTTTGTCGTGAGCAAAGTGAGTCAGTTTATGGAGCAGCCTAGACGTACATATATGGATGTAGTCCATATGATTCTAAGATAACTGAAGACTTCACCAGGTACGGGACTTCTTTTCAGCAGGGGCACATCTCTCTCAGTTACAGCATGTACATATGCAGATTATGCTAGGTGTCCAAAGGATAGAAAGGCTACCATGGGCTTTGCTGTGTTTATAGGGAATTCCCTGGTTTCATGGAAGAGCAAGAAGCAGACTGTGATTTCCAGATCGAGTGCTGAGTCAGAATAGAGGGCCATGGCGCAAGCTAGCACAGAGATGATGTGGGTCAGATCAGTTCTTACTGACCTGACTATAGAGGTGACTCTTCCCATGCACCTCCAATGTGACAATCAGGTTTCTCTTTTCATTGCCAACAACCCCGCATTCTATGAAAGAACGGAACATGTTGAGGTAACCTTTCATTATACTAGAAATATGATCCAGAAGGGTCTGATTTCTACCTCTCATGTTAGTTCAGGAGAGTAAACAACAGATATCTTTACCAAGGCATTACTCAGGGGGTCATTTCAGAAGTGTTCGTCCAAGTTGAGCATGATTAACATCTATGCTCCATCTTGAGGAGGAGTGTTGAGATATTTCTACATTCCTATATACCTTTCCGGTTATTTTATTTCTTTATGTATATCTTATGTAATTTACGCATAGGTCTCTCCTCTATATAAGAGAGCCTAGGGTTTCAGGAATAAACATCTCTCTTATTTTCTCCAACAACACTTGTTCGAAAATGGCATCATCAGGTCGTAAATAGCCTAAGGAACTCGAATATGGCAACAGACTAAAAATCGTTGCTTTTATCATCGGTTTGACTGATCACTTTGTGATGTTTGATCTATCAAAGTGGGTGTCATGCAGCGTTTGATTGATAAAACCCATTCTCTAAATAAAAGTGATCTATCACCTTCAAGGCTCAGATGATCTATCACCTTCAAGGCTCAGATCAATTACATGTAAGTTACAAATTTAAAATAACGGCACAAAGTTTTGAAAAAGGAATATAATTGGGCACGAACAGTTACCAAGATCAACCAATCAACCCAAATGGTTTGATCTGTTACCCTTGGCTTCAGGAGCAAGGGCAGTACGCTAGAGTGATCAATCAACCAAGAAGATTTACCCAACCATTGTGCCAAAGATAAAAGGTTAAATGATTGCTCAGTTTTGATCAATCACCTGATGCTACAAGTGTACTCTCGGAGTAGGTGGAACACAAAAAATATCTCAACACTCCCCCTTAAGCTGGAGCATATATATTTATCATGTCCAGCCTTATATAACATCTCTTAATCTAAGTGCAGGAAAGACATTTGGAAAATATGTCAGCTCTATGATTATGATCATCTGAAGTTACACTAGATGTATGCAGTAAATATCTATGTATCAAGTTTTACGTGTAATGGCAGTCAACCTCAACATATTTTGTGTGTTTATGAAACACATGATTATTGCCATGTTGTTGTCACATCTGAGCTATATCATCTTAGTAGGAGTTATTATAGAAAACGATAGTGTAGAAGCGTAATTAGAGATAAAGAAACATAGACATGGAAGAACACTGGGATTTTACATGATGGGGATGAAACTACGAGAGAAGGCCTTTCAAGGGTCGGATTTTCTATATTGCTTTCCCTCTCATCTGTTACAGGTGATGTGGGGTCTTTTATATGACCCCACCAGTAAGACCAAGTCCCACTCATGGTAGATGTGGGACTAAACTTGTGAATGTAGTAATTGGACCATAGAGGGATCCGATTACCAATCTATACATGTGATGCATACTCTAATACTCCCCCTCAAGCTGGAGCATGCAATGCTCAGCTTGGACAAATAGAAATTACTCTCTCACACAATATAGGACACTACGGACAATATCAACTCAAACACAAACTATGTTGGCTTCCTGCTGAGGACGTTGCTTCTCATGTCATGCTAGTGAGGAGTAACTGAAGGACAAGAGTACGAACTGAAGTAGGTCTCCTCATCCAAGAACATGTGATATGTATTATGTCTGTCAGAATCACTCAAACTGAAATGAGTATTTTTATCAGAGTCCTATAGTCTGCAACATATAGAAGACTATGCATCATGAGGACAATCGCTCCATCTCTGAAGGTCCAAACAAATAACGTCACTAATTATCCAACGTAGATATCTGAAGATGAGTCTCTCTCATAGGGACCTCGAAATAGATTCTCTCTCATAGGGACCTCAGAAGGATCTTGTACCGGAGTTCACGGATACTAGAGAATGGAGTCTAAAAGTCTCCTCGTCGGAAAACTAGGTCTCTCCCATACAGGCACAGAGAATAGGATCTCAACTCTGGACTCCTTACGAGTCCACATGAAAACCATAAGCTCACAATGGCTCAGAGAATGGGATTTTTACTTTGGAATCCCTAAGAATCACATGAAAACCCTAAGTCCAAATCAAAGATGAGAACCTCTCAAATAATGATCGTAGACATGTGCACATCAAATGGTAAAGTCTGAAATTTGTACGTCTGAATCTGAATTAGAGAGATTAAATCTGTTATGTAGAACTCTACATACTACTCTCCCTTTCTCCCATATTGATCGGATGAGACGACATCGATCAAGTTGGGAGAAGAACTGAAGATAGGGAAACCATAAAACCAATAAGTCGATTCATTTTTCCCACCTTTTCCTTTTTAAAAGTTGTTTTCTATTTTTTTTGCCTTTTTACTCTCATTTTTTCTCGTACTATTTTTTTATCCAATGCCTTTTTTCAATCAAAAAAATTTAGCAGGCCCAATTTCTTTTATTGTTACGACCCAGAGTTGGGCCCAAAAATGGAGGTAAGTCCCTAACTAGTGTTCTCGTAAAACATAATTCCACGGATATGGTAACATATATTTTATTTCCCTAGATAATGTAGTTATATCGCATCTTCAAAATACATTATCAATGTCGCATTTTATAACTGTGTTAGCTTTTTTTGTAAGTTCCAAATGACCAATAAACAATGCATTGACAAAATGTGTTATTAAAAGTGTACAGCTTTGATAACGCATTTCATAAATGCGATATATAATCTCCATTTGTTGTTAAGTTCTATCATATTTATAAAAAAACACTATTGATGTATTTTTAAATGTGTCATAGATAGCGCATTTTGAAGTTGCTATGTAACTACACTATCCAGGGAATTAAAATATATGTTATCATATTTTTGAAATTATATTTTTCAGAACACTAGTTATGTACTTGCCTCCCCAAAAATGTATCCCCTTTTTTTAATTGCACTAACCCAACATTGGCCTACAAAAAATCGCCAGGCCCCCGATTCTTCTGGGTTTTTTTGAACTAATTGGATCCGGACCATCCCTCCAATAAATGAGACATTAATGCCTAGAGGATTCACGCACGGAGATAGTGAATGGGAATCACCGTCGAGATGAGGGCTTGAGGAGAAGGTACCCTTGCGCGAGGATCTAGAATAAGGGGGTGTCAAAATCCTTCTCCTCACGGATGCTCCTTCTCCTTCGAGGTTGAGAGGCCATTGTCGCCTGGTGATGGATATATGCGTTCGCGAGGCGAGGAGGGGCCAGAGATGTTGGCATTGTGGATAGCTCTTCTTGTGCCTGACAATGCCACTGGATGGGATGAAAAAGATGAACCCATAGGCTAGGAGGTTCTTAATGTTTCTCCTAGGAAGGAGAAGTCGCACATATGTTATTTTAATTTTCTCTGACTCGCACAGAATCTGGGTACCGTTTACATGGCACTCGCAGCATTTAAATCCATAAAAGATCGCATTATGTTGAAATTTAGGGGATGTTTTCGCGTTTTGCAATAACAATCACAATCAATATAAACAACCACGGAGCCAACAAGAAATGTCACCAACTTTTCATTGCATTATTTTCCATATAGTTTACATGTAACAAAAACAATATTACATTGTATGCACGTCTTCCAAAAAGTGACAGTAAAGAAACAAAAGCATTATACATTATCAATTGTACAGAAACTACAAAATGTGTACTGTCGGATATAACAACGGATGCTAGGAATCATCAACCAGCTACTGCGATGCAGGCGCTTTGCCTGCCAAGCATGCAAGGAACAAAAGGATGTCAACGGTTGTTACGTACAATCCAGCATATTAAAAATTAACAGGTAATTTACTGGTTTCAAAAGAAAGCAATTAGATAGGCGTTGATATTTAAGAATAACAATCTAATTGTATGGAAAATGGTTTTCAAACTGCTCTGTATGTATGCCCCATGATCATCCAACGCCTCATAACCTTCCATATGAAACATTTTACATATATTAATTAATGACCCATAAGTAGGTTATTATCTTTTTATCATTTAGAGATCAGGTTGGTGGATCTTAATATTGAGGGTGATGAATTTCAGATCTGATCCTTAATTCTAACTAATTCTCAAGTCTAGTGGGTAGGTTGTGGTCATGGTCTGAAGGTAACCTCACACTATGACTCTAAGGTGTGAAGAATACCTTAGGATTGGGTGCCTCTGTAGACATGCGGTGGGGTGTAATGTATCCTAACTAAGTTCCCAACACGTCCACTAGCTTATCTTATCACTCGTAGTAGTATTTCTAAGATCTTATTAATCGTCGATTATTGATGCTTGATGATAATTGACGATTCTGGTAGCAAGCTCAATATAGCCAATTCAATAGTAACTGATCTCAAATCTAGGCAAACTCAATTGAACCCACTCAATTGTAACCAATTCAATAGTAGTCATCGTCAAGCCTATTGACGGAACGGTAATCAAAACTCAAGCAGTGAGGAAGCCTCCGAAGAGACCGTCTGTCTCGCTTTCTAAGTGAAAGTGCGGCCCAGTAGAGGGATAGGTCTACACCAAAACTACGCCACAGAGATGAGTGAGAGACTCTCTGAAAAAGTCACTCTAGAAATCAGCCCGACCGGTACGGGCAAACAAGCTCGTGAGAAAAACTAAAACCAAGGACCCTCCAACTTAGGTACCCTAAAACAAAGGGTCAGCGGAACTAGTCAAAAGTCGGGATCCCAACGAGGCGTAAAAACACTGCGAGCTCGTGTAAAAACCGTAAAAAGGATTGGGATCCTAGATCCACGTACTTGGCAGTCGCTGCACGAACTGGGCTTCCTATCTCCCGCCCAGTTGAGGGTCATCGCGCCCTCGCACAGTCAGGGGTAAGAGTTACCTTGACCGGCATACATAATAGTTATCATGGATGCTTATTAAATCATGTATCTTCTTCTTCTTAAGAGATCTTCAATTTCCTTGTAATATGGTACGAAAATTTTTGTGAGAATTTACTCCCGGAATCTCACTTATCTACATTCAAATGGTCTCTTTATATGGATCTGAATCCATAATTCACGCGAAAAAATCTCTTCCAAGGTAATTATCCCATATTTGGAACAACCCTTTCCCTTCCCCTCTTATTGACCCTATTATCTTGTCCCCAAGGTAAAGATATCATAAGTTTTTTCAAATTCTTAAGAACTTGAGGAATATTAACTCTCACGAAAGGATAGAACTCTTATAACATTTAAACTCAACTAGTTGGGACAATGATTGCCTCCATGATAATCATCAGTACTTCCATTGAAACGTTGCACTCCCTAGTTCATCCTTGACATAGTCATCGCGCTGCACCACGCTACACTCCCTAGTTCATCAGTACTTCCATTGAAACTCTGTCACCACAAAATCATCGATCTCGTCCTTGACGGCACGCATGTATCTATCTCGAACCCAAGGATCTGACTTCTGGCCTTCTACTATGCGATCCCAAAGACTGTTGAATCGTGGAAGCACGGCAGTAGATATGGACGCACTCTCCTGAGGATGTCAAGCAGTCAAAGCTGCGAGCATATCCATGTTCTAAAGGATGAAATTGGGGGGTTTTGCATGTATTTATTTCACAATATCATATCTATTCGTTAGCTCTAAAATCCATGTTTTAACAACTTAAAATTTGAGGGTTTTAGTGTAAATTAGATCCCAGTTTCGGACCTGTACATTAGCTCTAAAATCCACGTTTTAACAACTTAAAATTTGAGGGCTTTAGTGTAAATTGAACCCAAGTTTCAGATTTGTTGAATAGCTCCATAATCCATGTTTTAACAACTTAAAATGTGATGGGGTTAGTGTAAAATAAACCCAAGTTTCATATCCATTCAAAAGGTCCAAAATCCATGTTTTAAAAACTTAAAAAGTGGGGGTTTATGTGAATTAGAACCCAAATTACAGATCTGATCAATTGCTCGAGAATTCATATTTTAAGAACACAAAATTGGGGCTTTATGTGAATTATATCTCAAAGTCAAAACAGTCCTTTGTTCTAGATTTCATTGTGTTAAGATGAAAATTTGAGTGAAATTCTAAGTATTTTACAATACTAAAAATCCTCTTCAATGATCGTTAGTATAACCTACGATATAAATATTACGTATCATAATTGATGGTGTGGATCGATCAATTAGATATGTAAAGCCAATCATATAAGATATGGAGGTATGAATATATAATCAATGAATCTAGGTGGTTAATAAAAATCAGTGACGATTGACATTGTGACGGTCATGGTGATCCTTACACCTGACCGTGCGAGGGCGTGGTGACCCTCAGCTGGGAAGGAGATAGGAAGTCCAATTAGGGCAGTGCTCGCCTAGTGTACGGGTCTAGAATCCTAATCCTTTTTACGATTTTTACGTGAGCTCGCCGTGTTTTTACGTTTCGTTGGGATCCAGGTTTTTGACCAATTCCGTTGACCCTCTGTTCTTAGGCTTCCTAGGTTGGGAGACCCTCGATTTTAGTTTTTCTTTATGATCTCATTTTCCCGTACAGGTCGGGCCAGTTTTTGGAGTGACTCTTCCGGAGAATCTCTCCCACCCATCTCAGAGGTGTAGTTTTGGAGTAGGCCTAACCCTTTACTGGACCGCACTTCTACTTAGAGGGAGAGATGGAAGAGTCTCTTAGGAGACTTCCTCACCGCTTCAGTTTTGGTTACTGATCCGTCAATAGGTCTTGACGATGAAAAGATCGTTGTCAGTTGGAGTTGAGATTGGTTACAGTAGAGTTGGCTACAATTGAGTTTTGGTTACAGCTGAGTTGGTTACAGTTGAGCTTGGTACAGAAATCATTAACCATCGTTAATCATTAATCATCGACATTTAATCATATCTTAAAACTACTACTGTTGGTGGAAATGAAGAACTTGTTTATTCCAGGGAACCTTAGGCTCTCTTATATAGAGGAAGCCTATAGGTAAATTACATAAGGTGAACAATAAAAATAAACATAACACACGAGTACATAAATACTAGAAATATCTCTACACTCCCCCTCAAGATGGAGCATGGATGTCAATCATGCTCAGCTTAGAAGAGCATTTCTGAAAGGGCCCTCTGAGTAGCGGCGTAGTAAAGATATATGTAGTCTGCTCTCCTGAACTAACATGGGAAGTACAGATCAAACCCTTCTGAATCATATCCCTGGTATAATGGCAGTTTACCTAAATATGCTTCGTCCTTTCATGAAATGCAGGATTATTACCAATAAATAAAGCTGCTTGATTGTCACACTGTAACTGCATGGGTAATGGTACATCTATATGAAGATCTGTTAATACGGCTCGAACCCACATCATCTCCGTGCTTGCTTGTGCCATGGCCCTATACTCAGATTCAGCACTAGATCTAGCCACCACTGTTCGTTTCTTGCTTTTCCAAGAAACTAAGGAATTGCCAACAAACACTGCAAAACCTGAGGTAGATTTCCGATCTCTAGGACATCCTGCATAATTTGCATCAGCACATGCAGAGATAGAGAGATTTGTTTCTTTCCTGAACGACAATCCTGCACCTAGAGACGACTTTATATATCTTAGTATCATAAATACAGCATCCATGTGTACCTGTCTGGGTTGTTCCATGAACTGACTCACCCGACTAACTTCAAAAGCAATGTCATGTCTAGTGATAGTAATATAGTGAAGTTTTCCCACAATTTCTCTATATCTTCTCTGGTCAACTTCCTCTGTATCATCCCCATATAACTTCATACTAGGATCCATGGGAGTACTGGAGGGGCGACATCCGATCATACCTGTCTCAACAAGCATATTTGTAATATATTTCCTCTGATTCATCACAAGACCCTGCGCATTCCGCACGAACTCCAATCCCATAAAGTATCGTAGAGTACCAAGATCCTTAGTCACAACTGATAGCCTAAAAATTCTTTTGCCATCTTTATTCCCTGCATGTCATCTCTCGTAACAAGTATATCATCAACATATACCATAATAACAACAGTACCTCTGGGAGTCTTCTGGACAAACAAGGAGTGGTCAGCATTTGATCTTATGAACCATTACTTATGGATGAGATTTGAAAGCTTCTGAAACCATGCCCGCGGACTTTGTTTAAGACCATAGATGGCCTTGTGAAGTCTACACACCATCTCACACTCCCCCTCAGCAGCAAACCTCGGAGGCTGCTGCATGTAGACTTCTTCTTGCATAACCCCATATAAAAAGAGATTTTTAACATCAAGCTAGAACAAAGGCCAATCACGTACCACAGCGACTGACAGAAGAACACGTAGAGTGGAATGACATGCCACCGGAGAAAAGGTGTCCATATAATCCACGCCATAGGTCTGAGTGAACCCACGTGCCACTAGGCGTGCTTTGTAGCGATCAAGGCTACCATCCGCATTATATTTGACAGTAAAGACCCATTTACAACTCACAACAGAAGCTCCTGGGGAGCAGCAACCAAGCTCCATTTACCACGAGACCGCAGAGCAGCCATTTCCTCTTCCATGGCTAACCGCCAGCTGCTGTCTTTCAAGGCATCCTGATAATTCTGTGGTATCTCAACGGTAGATAAGGCTATAGAAAATCTCTGGAAATCACCAGTGAGGCGATGGAATTAAACCTGTGAAGCAAGTGGACTCAAGGCAATAGGTACATCCAAATCATTAGCAGTGTCCACCTGTAAGTCATTGTCCTGCACTTGTGCATCGTCAGTCCCATCGGTAGTAATATCACCTAGACATATCTGGGGCGTGGTGGGCAAAGGACGGCCTCCATGAGCAGGAATAGAACGACGGGTATAAAATTTCGATAAAGGTGAGACTGGTAGTTGCGGAGGTGGTGGTGGTGGTGGGGGTGATGATGTTGCTGGCACATCAGGAGGAGGTATGTTATCAGACTGACACAGAGGAGGTGGCACATAAATTTCATCATCAGTAGTGGAAGGAGTCAACCTGTCACCTGTAGGAGAAAAATACATCACAGTCTCAAAGAAGGTGACATAGGCACTGACATAATATCTTTTGTTTACATGATCATAGCATCGGTAACCCTTTTGAGTATGAGAGTACCCAAGAAACACACACTTGACAGCCCTAGGTGAGAGCTTATCAATCCCCGGTGTGAGTTGATGGACGAAAGCAACTGTCCCAAAAACATGAGGAGGTAGTGAGAATAATTCCTTGTCAGAAAAGACAACAGAAAGAGGAACTTTCTCACCCAACACAGAGGATGGCATAAGATTGACTAGATAACATGCCATAAGAATAACATCACCCCAGAAAGATAGAGCTGAACTATGAATGAGTAAAGTCCGAGTTATATCAAAAAGATGACGATGTTTTCTTTCTGCAACACCGTTCTGTTGAGATGTGTATGCACAAGTTGTTTGATGAATAATGCCACGAGACAAGAAAAAATGAGAAAGAGCCCGAGTGCAAAATTCTAAGGCATTATCTGTACGCACAATCTTCACATTAGAAGAAAAAACATTCCGAACTTCATTGATAAGATTTTTTTATTACATCCCCTGCTTCAGATTTATTTTTCAATAAAAAGACCCGAGACAACCTAGAGAAATCATCAACGATCACTAGATAAAACATGTCCCTGTGGTCAAGAACACGACTCAGACCCCAAATGTCAACATGCAACAACTCAAAAGGGGAGCAACTGCTCCGGGACTCACGACTAGGGAAAGTAGATCTGTGATGCTTTCCCAACTGACACGCTTCACAATGAAAAGAAGACTTTGGCGAGATCTGGGGCAAGATATGTCATAGCTTCTGAAGAGGGAGATGACCAAAACGCAGATGCCAAGTAAAGGGAGAAGCAGATCCACTGGACTGAGATGAGACACCAGCATAGGAGGTGCGAACCAACTGATATACGCCTTCCTGCTCATAGCCATAGCCAATCACCCTGCCTGTTTAGAATGTCCTGAAAAATAGGAGATGATGGGTTAAAGATAGCCCGACAATGCAAATCTTTTGTAAGCTGACAAAAGGAAAGTAAGTTCATCGAGAAATCTAGAGCATGCAAAACATTCAATAGTCGTAAGGAGGGTGTCATACTGATCTCCCCATGTCCGATGATGGGGGAATAACTCTCATCTGCTATCACTACCGATCTCCCTAGTGGAATCTCCCTGTAGGATGTAAACTTATCTCTGTCTCGACAGAGATGATGTGTCACACCCGAGTCCATGATCCAATCCGAAACATTAGAATTGTGACAGGACGTAAAGGCATAAATGCTACTTGATGTGCTAGTTGTGGCTGACGTGCTGGCAGAGGCTGAAGCTGTTATGTCTGAGTGACCTCCTGGCGAGTCAGTAGAGGCACGAGGCATGATATCTCGTAGCCTGGCGACAAGATCCTTAAACCGTTGATCTGAAGCGGATGCCGGTGTAGGCACAGTGTGCTCCGCTACACGGGCGGATGCAGGAAAACCATGCTTAGAATAGCATGTATCCTTTGCATGATCCGGGAGATGACAGAAGGTGCATGGCTGACAAAATCGACTACCTCGACCACGAGGTCCACGGTCACGAAAAGAGGAAGATGCACCTCTGCCTCTGGAAGCTGCCATCGCTGAAGGAGGCGTCGTAGTGGATGTAGAAGGAACCATGATTCTGCTGAGCCGTCGGTACACTTCCTCTAGTGGAGGAATAGTAGCATCCGCCAGTATCTACGAGCGAGCCGCATCATACTCCAGGTCTAGCGCTGCTAGTAAGACCCCCACCATTGTAGCATTCCGAAACGTCTTCTGCTGCTCAGGGATCGTCGTCAGGGGAATGATACTGTAAAGCTTCATAAACATCCCTCGTAGGGATGTATACAACGAATGCAACGGTCGTCCATTCTGCTTGACCGTAAATATGTCATGCTGAAGGTGGAGGAACTTGGTCTCGTTTCTCATCTGTGAGTACGTCGTGGCAAGAATATCCCACATGGCCTTAGCCGTGGGCTGATGGAGGATATCACTGGCAATCTCCATCATCAGAGTGCCAGAAAGCCAGACCTTGGCATATGAATCATCAGCCTCCCATGAGGCGTAAATCACCGTCTTCGTTGCCGGCTCATATTCAGTAAGGATGTGCTTCTTATCGTTGGGCGTAATTAGACTAATGAACTGCATCGCCCAGAGCTCGTAATCCGTCCCATCCATCCTAACAATCGGCGCTGGACCTTTGAAGGCGCCAATGAAGGGCATATCGACTTTGTTTTCTGACATTGTTGCCATAGACAAAGAACTAGGGTTTGTAGACCAATGAAGAACTGTCTACATAAACATCTAGGGAGTTGAGTGCATATGTAGACCGATGCACTCAAACCCATGAAGAGAAGGAGATGGAGTCGGCGCCGAGTCAGAGGGGGCAGTTATACGATGTCGGCGCCGAGAGGGGTGGGGCTTGGCGGTATGAGGGGTGGCGGAGAGGAGGTGGCGGCAGGATGAGGTACCGCGCACGGAGGTTGGGGGGCGAGGAGCGGTGGGGAGGGAACAGTGGTTGGAGGAGGGGCGGCGGGGAGAGGAGGGGCGGCGCCGAAGAAGAGGGACGGCTAGGGTTTAGGAGGCTTTAATACTATGTTGGTGGAAATGAAGAAATTGTTTATTCCAGGGCCCTAAGCTCTCTTATATAGAGGAAGCCTATGGGTAAATTACATAAGGTGGAACAATAAAAATAAACATAACACACGAGTACATAAATACTAGAAATATCTCTATAACTACTACTACTACATATGTCAGGAAAAGCTAGTGGACGTATTACCCCAACCCTAAGGTATTCTTAACGCCTTAGAGTCATAGTGTGAGGTCACACTCAGACCAAGACCACAGACTTTCCACTAGACTTGATAAATTAGACAGAAATAAAGTTCAATCAGAGACCCATCCTCAATACCAAGATCCATCAACATGATCTCTAAGTGATAAATAGATAATAACCTACATATGGGTCATTAATTTATATATAAAAATGTTATATATGGAAAGTTATGGGGTGATGGGTGATCCTGTGAATTACATACATAACAGCTTTAAAAACCACTTTTATGCAAGTAGCTTGTTAAATTTAATTTTCAATACATATTTACTTGCTTTCTTTTGAAAGCATTGGATTACCTGTTATTTTTAATATGCTTGATTGTATTCAACAATTAATGATATTCTCTTTTTTTATCATATATGGCAGGCAAGGCGCCTGCATCACGGTAGATTAACAATTGATCCCGACAGATACTCTCAACGGTACATATGTTATAGTTTTTGTTCAGAATAATGTAAAATATTTTTCCTTCTCTTCTGTCACATTTTTGGGATGCATGTGTACAATGTAATTTCCTTTTTTTTACATGTAAATTATATGTAAATTAATGCGAATGGAAATTTGTGATACATTGTTATTTCTGTGGTTGATTTCTACATTATAAATGTCTTTTCAAATCACAAAAAAATCCATAAATTTCAGTGACCTAATGCGATTGATAGTAAATATAATACTGTGAATATTGTGTAAACAGGTAACCTAGCTCCGCAGGCGGGAGTTCACAAGTGTTGCAAGGAACACACAAACCATGGTTGCATTCCTGCAAGATTTCTGTTGCTCAGGGGTGGCTGCAAGTGGCATAAAGCTATGGAGCTTCTCGAACATGCCCCTAAGAGAGGTATATGAGAGTGCAGAGGACGGCCATTCTGCTTGACCACGAAGATATCATGCTGCAACTAAAGGATCTTGGTCTCATTTCTCGCCTGAGAAAAGAAGAGAAGAATATTGTGTGTTTATTCTGTGAGGTCTAGGGGTCCTTATATAGGACTAAACCCTAGGGTGCTTAGAGGAGAACATACATAAATATCCCTGTGGGGTTACATAAGGAAACAGTACATAAGGAAACAGTGATACATAAGGAAACAGTGCATAAGGAAAAAGTGATGAATAAAGAAACATCAATCTACGGTAATCTCTAACACTCCCCCTCAAGATGGAGCATATTCATCAATCATGCCCAACTTGGAAGTTATCCAGGAAAGCCGCTTCTTAGTCACTACCTTGGTAAAAATATCTGCAAGTTGAAGATCTGTTGGAATGTGCGACGTGGTTATCTTCCCTCCCCGTACAGCATCTCTGATAAAGTGACAATCAATCTCAATATGTTTTGTTCTCTCATGGAACACAGGATTGGTAGCAATGTAGGTAGCTAATTTGTTGTCACAGTACAAGGGAATAGGAGTGGATGTAGCAGCATTTAGTTCCTGTAGAAAAGTGAGCAGCCAAGTGATTTCACATGTAGCCTGAGCCATTGCTCTATATTCAGCTTCAGCACTAGATTTTGAAATAACTGCTTGTTTCTTATTCCTCCAACTAACCAGGTTTCCTCCTATCATCATGGCATATCCAGTTGTAGATCGACGGTCTTCAGGAGAGCTTGCATAATCGGCGTAAGCATATGCAGTGAGATTTGTGTGACCATTTGCCCCATAGAAGATTCCTCGTCATGGCATGTCTTTTAGGTAGCGAAGGATTTGAAGAACATCTTGCCAATGATTGTAGCATGGTTTCTCCATATATTGGTTGGCTCTGCTTACAGCATAGGATATATTAGGTCTAGTAACTGAAAGATATAGAGGTTTGCCAACCAAGCTCCTATATAGTGTAGTGTCTTCAAAGAGAGGATCATTGGATGCAGAATGTTTTCTAGGCTCTGATGGAATTCCCGAGGGATTGCACCCAATTAGTATGTCAAGGCAGTATTTCCTCTGCGACATATGTAAGCCTTTCTTAGTATGTAGACCTTCTATGCCTAGAAAATAGCGAAGTTGTCCAAGATCCTGTTGGACATGCGAGCCCACGGCGAGCCATTATGCAATAAATGTTATTGCAAATATCATTCCCTAATCTGAAATGAAGAATAAATAATTTGCATAATAGATCCCTTAGTACAATTAGGGTTATGTACCATGGCCATCTTAATAATCATACAGCTGTTGATTCAATAATTGAATCATAGAGGCTGGTACTTGGATTAATATCTAAAGGGTTAGATTGAGGACTCATCAAGCACCGTCAAATGATTGCTAAGAGATGATCTCCAGCCTGAGTAGGAGATGGCAATCCTTTCTCACATAGGCTGATATCTGACCGACCTCTTGATGCAGGTCCTCTGCATAGGAATAGAGATTCGGAGGTGTCAGATTAGTTAGTTCAAAGAGTTGACTTAACGAGATCGAGATAACCAAAGTCCTATATCATATGTTGTCAAGATAAAAGCACGCATCCTCTGACCGGAGACAGATGTGTTACTGTATGTCTGACTATGTACATTTGGCAGACCAATAGGTTGATGATCTAACCAAGATCTATACACCGGCGCGTTGGTGTGCATATAAGGGCATATGAGTAATACGATCTCTCAAAGGGATCATACAGGTTCATTACTGAACCAAAAGACATGAGTTCACTCGTGAGATATTGGGAAGAATCAAATTCCGTGCGTATGGTCGTCTCGCTTTGGAAGCTTGACTAAATTTGTAGGTTTGATATATACTTTTGGAAAGTATATGATCAAGACCTAGGTATAATATATGTTTTTGGAAAGTATATGATCGATACCAACTCCAATGATCAAATGAGAAACTTACTGATAAAACCTTGAAGTAGACATTATAAAGTTGATCTAATACTTCAGGTTTATTCTGAGTCTTCCAGTATGCAGGATGTACAGGTATTGGGAATACCTGAGGGTGATGTGATCATAAACGATTGTATAACCATGACGCTTCCTAGAGAGTGATGAAACAGGTCTGGATTTTAGTGACTCCTCTCAGTCGAGAAGTAATCTGATCTTGGTCCAAATGTTGGACATTGATCTGAATGTGATTCAGATGCAATGAGAAGATTAGATTTGCGGTCTTGATTTAATCAAGCATCTATGGGAGGCCCGAGATCTGGATTTGAGGTGATCTCAATATCCAAGTCACTATACGTGGAACAATACAATCGCCATGTCCTTATCTCCAAGTATCCGCGGAGAAAGCGCATTACCCTTGAAAGAATTCATGGATAATTTCATTGTTGATATATGTATCCAAGCATCGAGAAAATTGATACTTAAATGTGATTTAATTATCATGGATAATATGAATTTGATTCATATTATAAGAGAAGTTATCTGAGATAATTAAATGTGATTTAATTATTAAAAATATGAATAATGTGAATGTGATTCATGTTATTTGGGCACATGAGAAAAAGAGATCCAATATGATTAAATATGATCTAATTATCATGGATATGAATAATGTGGATAGCACTATCCATATTAATCATATATATATATTATAAATATGATTTATAATATATTAGAGAGAGCATATTGTGATTTATATTTGTTGATTAATTGTTAATGTGAATTGGATTTAGATTGAACAATTAATTGAAAATATAATTACATTTAGTTTTGGGTTGTGAATGAGATTCACATAATTTCAATGGCATGGTTGATATTTTCTATAAGATAATTTGGAATTATTTTTTGGTGAAAATATTGTAGACAAGAGATCATGATATAATCATGAGATAAAGAGATCTCATGAGATAATGAGATCTCATGAGATATTGAGATCTCATCAGATGATGGTAGCCATCCCCTTATTTTAGGGGATTGGTTTAGTCTTCTCATTATCTCTTCTCTAGTCAAATGTGATTTAAATTGGAATTAATTATGTTGATTTATCAATATGAAGTAATTCAAATTAAATCAATTGTTTTTGTGTTTTACCAACAACAATCCTAGCCGTTGAAAGGGACACAATCAATCTCATCCATTGATTGTGTGTTGTCCATGGATTGGGATCCATGGACTCCCAAAACCCTATAAAAGAAGAGGCATCCCTTGCTTTTCGAGACACTCGACATAGATGAATGCTCTCTCTCTTTATCTCTACACGTCCATTCTCTCTATCTCTTATGTGGTCGTCCACCATGGATGCCCTAGAGAGATCCTCCATCGTCGCAACGTCGTCGTTATGATGCCCGATCGTCTGCTCGTGGATCTCCGTCTACTTCAGTGTGCCTTGCTCGTGAAGAAGACATCGTATCTCGTTTTTCGAGATCAAGAGATCCGTGCCTTGGATCATCAACATGGATTGCGAGAAGCACGCGTCTCATCCACACGCTCGCAAGCGTCTCCTCCGTCGGATCGGACTTGAGACAGGAGGTCTCTTTGTTTAGAGACTCGATCGCAGCCACGCTTCAAGAGGTAATCCTATTACTTGTTTGTGGATTAGACGAAATGATCTGAGAAGTGTTCTTGGATCATATGGTTTCGACACATAGAAAATTTTAATTTCCGCTGCATCGAGCAATTAGTGCGACTAGTCACTACCGATCGCATTAGATGCGATCATCACGCTTTCGTGATGCGCTTGAGGATTTTCCCGTATCCTTCAAGTGGTATCTGAGCCAGGTTGTCGAAGGTTTTGGATGAGATCCATGAACCTACAAAAATTTGGGCTCATTTGGGTTCGTGAAGATTTTAGCATTTCAATTTTCGCAGCCCTGTCTTGTTATAAAATTTTGGCCATGTTTAAAATGTTTAAACACGAAATTTTAAATTGGATAATGTTCCCCATTAATTAAGGAAACAATAGGAATTGAGTTTGCGTAATTTGGAGTCCATTTGCTCAAGATATGATCGTTTTATTGACCATATATCCACTGTTTCGGTGATGGCAATTAGAAACGTAATTAAGATGTTAATTACAGTTTTAAAATGCTTGGAAATACGTGTTTATCACATGTATTTGTTTTTAAATCAAGTTATCAATCTCTGAAAATTGATTTTGCTTAATTTGGATTTAAAATGAATGTGATATACTAATTTTAGTTAGTGAGGGTCACTGGGAAATTGCATCATTATCCGAAACCTTGTGATTGTCGTTTAAGAAAATTGCGAGATTAATGGTTAATTTCTTGGAATAATTGTGGGTAATATTTAAGAAATATTAGAACAATATTTATTCCCTTAAATGACATTGACTCAACCAACGAAAGATTAGATTAGATCTAGATCACCAATTGGTTGCTTGATACACATTCCAACAAACATTGTTTTCATGAAAACTCTAGTTTATCCTACAATAGTTGTAGGACAACTTTTACATGCAAAACCTAGTTGCTTGAATAGGATTGGGGATTTGTTTAGCAAATCTCCTTATAATATTATCAAAATGGTTTTGATGAATATTATATGGTATAATTTCGGTTGAAAAACCGATGATCATCTCAAGTACAAAGTGATTGACTCGGCATTGCTTTTTCCCGAGGCGGATATGGTGTCTAGTCGGGCATCGCTGGGGTAGCGGGTCACACCGGTTGCGGTCCGTCCCACTCCCGTCGGTACTGACAATGACAGCGGGTAGGGAACGAATGATGCCTGAGAGATCATGATGTATTTTGTAATTATTAAAATTCGAAATAATACTTATTTGAGATAATACCATATTTCAAGTAACAATTAAAAAAATGTTTGTTGGATATTAATTGGATCATTAATTTAATATGATTAGATTAATTGGAATCCAATTAAAATTAAAACACTCCATTATGAATAGAGTTATTATTTCCCTTGGAAGAATTAATCATAATGAATATGATTCATAATGATTAATTAGAATTTGAATATGATATGGAGGATCACATAAGTGACATCCATGGTCTCCCGTCAAGGCGAAGGGTTCCGTCGCCAGATATTGTATGTAAGGAGACGCTTGTCCGAAGTGACAGCTCATGCATACAATCCATTTGGATCGGGCTCTTCGCTTCTCGAAAGAGTAAGACCGTATACGTAGTGACCCCCAATATCGGGTCCTCATATTATTGGGGCGATATTGGATTGTGTATAGCGAGTATTAGGCCTGTTGATGGTTGGTTCAATTAATGACGGGTCAACATCACCTTAGGGGTGGTGGGCCCGAGTGTTAAAGACCGAATTGGGAGATGCAAGTTGGACTTACAAGGCGGAATGTGTTCCCGCTTCTTTTTATCCGAGTTATAGGTTCCCATATTATTGGGATGTAACAAAGATAAGGAAGGAGATCCTAGATCTTGCTTAAGATATAACGGTAAGTATATCTCTTACATTGAAAGTGATTAAGGGAATGAACTTTCAGTGTTGACAAGGCAAGACAACTTCGATATAAAAATTCCTATATCAAAGTAAAATATGTATATCTAATATATATACCCTTATGCAAATTTCTTATTGCAGACAATCCTTCATAAAACCCACTCAATGTTATACTCAATAATAACCAGTAAAATATAATGGATTTGACTCATGATCCAGATATTGTACTTGCAATTGGACACATAATGTATGTGGTTGCAATGTGCAAGTTTCCTCAACATAATGAGGAATGACAATTAAGTAAGACAATAAGACATCACCTTAGGGATTGTATGTCTCTGTAGTCTTGATCATTGTTCATGAAATCGGCCGCACGGGCCGCATATGCAGCCGCATATGCCCGTGCGACATGCAGAACGCACCGATTACATGAATCAATGCATTATGCGCCCTTCCCGCATATACGGCCCGCATATGCCCCGTATATGCCCCGCATATCCCGCATATGCCCCGCATACTGCTCCAGCATCTCCAATTTTTCAATCTTCTCATTCAAGCCCTTAATTCCGTAACTCTGCCTCTTCATTCTATTGTAAGAATATGACATGCATTTTGTATGCAATTGCAATGCATTATACCATTATGTATATGCAATGTTTTATGTTTTCCTCATGTATTGTTTTCACAAGTATATGTAATATATCGTTGAATATTTTTATAAATGTGGATTGAGGTTTTACGCATGTAGTGAATGGATGTGTATTGAAGTTTTGTTACCACGAATCATCTAATATGTGAAGTTTTTATGGTAAATATTTTTTGTGATTAAATATGAGGCAATTAAAAGCATATAAACACCCATTTAACATGAAGCGTTTTTCTTAATTCTTCTTTAACACCACTTAGATACATAAATTCAGTGGTAATGTTATTCATAGATATTTATTTATTTTTAAATTAAAAATTAGAAAACCGCGTAGAACCACATATACCCAGCATATGCCCCCGCATACCGCTTATTCAGTATTCGGTGACCTGTCCGAACTCATACGCATACCGCTTTCCTGAACCTTGGTCTTGATCTCATCGAATGTACTTTGGAAGTGACATGTTGATGATGATCGCAATTGTCAAATTAATCCTTATAAAACCCTAAGAATATTTTTTGGCATACATATGTGCTCTAGACATTTAATCATGAATGACATGGTTCACTGCATCATGTAGAATGATAGCTCTATAAGAGATGATGTATTCAAAATGTTTGAATACCTACCTGAACCAATGTTTTGAGAGTCTAGATGGATGTAGACATGATGAGTGTCATCATTCTACTTTCTATACTCTAGTCATTCGTGAAGCTTCATAATATTCATATTGTATGAATTTAAGGAAGCATGTATAAATGTTGAAATGCTCTTACATTGAATTCTTTTGAATTTAACATAAGAGATCCTTAGTCTTAAGCAATGGTTGTTTATAGATGAAGGGAGCGCAGTGGAAGCATGGGTCGGACCCGAGTAAGAAGGAAAGTCAAAGACTTGACCAACTTCTGTGACTTCCATATGACATCCAAAGAGTTGGATGAATGCCAATACTGCAATAAGTTGGTGTGTTGATAACTTGATAGTATGAATATCAAGTCTGTCTGGAATCCTTAGAGAAGGACTCGGATAGAGCACCAGAATAATCTACATTTAATCATTGAAATTAACTTTCTTATATGATAAGATTAAAGTCTAATAATTGTATCTCATTTTTTTAATGACACTAGCAATTGTTGCATATGTTTTAGAAGACTGAAAAATTGATCTTAAGATTTATAGTTATCTACATAGATATTGATGCAATTGTTGCAACAATCTCTATTGGATAAATGGACTTCATATTTTCAGTGGGAGAGTCCTTAGTCTTAGAGAATGTCTCTATGACCTAGATATTAGAATACACTCATTGTTTGTTTCTAAATGTTGGAAATAAACATAAATTCTGGAATAAACCTATCATAAAGAGTTATGATGGATATATTTCAGATAGTAATCTAACATCTAGTGGACTCCACAAAATTAGAAAATTAATGAATGGTTCATTAAGATTTCTAATACTGAAAGTTGAACCTTAAAAGATCAATGGAAGGATGAAGATCATTTGACAATGATCTGGCGTCAAGTTTTGGACATATGTTTGTTGATGAGATCAATGGACTAGTAGATGAAACTTTAGAATGTCTACAAATTTCAAATCTTACATACTTATGAATATTGTATTTAAAGTAAAATGTCCAATACACCTTTTTTTTGGGAAAAGGTTAAGATGCCAAGGTATTCAAGATCTCATACATATTGACGTATGTGGATCATCTATATCATAATAAACATTATGGACATGTGATATCTATTGATGAGTATGTATGATATGAGATTTCTTCTCTTCACCTAAGAAACCTTTGAAATGTTCAAAGATTTCATAATTTTGGTTTGGAACCAAAGTTTAAAGAAAGATGAAATGAATTTGATCTAACATAGGTAGCTTGTACCTGTTAGATAAAATTCAAAGAATACATTATGAAGATATGAATATCATTTCTATCTCAATCCTCCTAACACACCTAAACTCAATAGAGTTGTAGGGAGATACAATTGATCAAGTGTGACATGATTTGATCAATGATTAATCTTAGCATAATTATCTCTTAGTTTCCAGGTATATATATGTGGTAGAGACTACATTATATGTCCTTAATAAGATTCCATGCAAGTAAGCTGGAATCGAGAACTAGAGAGTGCTACTTCATTAGGAAAATAAAGGATGGTATTGGATACCTACTTTATAACCTTGAGATTCTTTTTTTTAGTAAAGGAACGGGGGAGCCCTCCCGAGGCGGGAGTAACCACACCAAAGCATTCATTAATAAAGTAAAGCGTACATCAGTAAGATAACCAGAAATTGTACAAGACATTACAATGGGCTACAACATTCTCCGAGTAAAACCGCTGCCCCTTGAAGATTGTATCATTCCTACCAAGCCAAATAGCCCACAGTGTGGCAAAAGGCTTGGAGACATCATCGGAAGACCCTGTCTTCATGGCCGACCCGACGAACCGACCGCCAAAACTGATCAGCATCAAAGGTCCAGACGCACGTGAGCCCCAATGACTCCCAAACCTCAGCGGAAGATCGGCAACCAAAAAAGATGTGGTCCACATCCTCCAACTCGTCCTCGCATCTGTCACACTTAAGATCCGTACCACCCAGCAAACTGCCTCTTCTCAATTTGTCATAAATACGACCTCTCCTCATACACCAAAGGAATACCTTCACCCGCGTAGGAATCTTAGCTGCCCAAATCATCTTCACGTCAGCACACAGCTCTTCATCACGCTCCACCAAAGCCGCAGTAACCTTCCGATATGCCGCCTTCACCGGGAACCTACCACCAGTCCATTCAAAACGGTCCGGGTCCCCCGACAGGAGATCAAAACAGTCCGGGAACCTTGAGATTCTTAAAAGATCTCATCTCTGAGAATGCAATTCTTAGAGGATGACTCTCTTGAGAATCAAGATGAAAATGAAGTAAAGGAACTCATTTAATCTTGAGATGATAATGAGGCTCCAAATGGAAACTAAAAGGATAATTAAAGATGAAACACAAATACATCTTCAAATGAGTTTGAGGATGTATTCCATATGTCAGTTAAGTCTGACAATGATCGGACTTCATGTGATGAAGCTCCTGAGGATAATGACATGGAAATATGGATGTTAGCAATAAAGGTCTAAGGTAGAATTCATATACAAGTATTGTATATGGACCCTCGAGGATCCACCTATATGGGTAAGACCCATAAAGGTGTAAGTGGATTTTCAAGAGAAAGGGAACCTGATGAGAAGGTAGAGACCTTCAAAGCACGACTCGTAGCCATGAGCTATACACCGGAAGAGAAGACATTGCTTGCGATGAGACTTGCTCTTCAGTAACCATGCTTATACCCATCAGAATATTGCTAACTATAGCTACACAACTTGGCTTTGACATCTTCGAGATGGAAGTCGAGATTGCATTCCTCCACGAATATCTCTCTATGGATATTCACATGAAGTAGCCTCAGGGCTTCATGGTTGAGGAAAGCAAAGTGTGAAAGCTAAAGAAATCCATCTATGGACTCAAATAAGCTTCTTGAAGTTGGAACATAAGATTTGATGAAATTATAAATGTTATGATTTCAAACAGAATCCTGATGAACCATGTGAAGCTTAGTGGGAGTATCAATGTGTTCATCGTGCTAAATGTAGATTAATATCCCAATCATTTGGAATGATATAAGGATGATAATAATGGTTTTATGATCTGGCTATTCCATACCTTGAGATATGATCTCATGGATACCTCTTAAATCTTTAGTTCTGAATATGTTCAGAAGCAAAGAAAAGAGGGTATTGGAACCGTCACATTTGTAGTACACCTTGGACATGTTCCATTCTTAGAAAATTCCAAGAAAGGCTTCCTTCCCTTAAGATATGGTACTGACCTATTTAAAGGGATAGCACCTCAAAGAGTTGAGGAAGTGAATGCTAGAACTACTTGCCCTTGCATTAGTTACGAGAAGCTAAATGTATGCTAGATGTGTACAAAAGCCAGACGTCTGTCATGCAGTGGGAGTAGTAAAGTGTTGCTAATCCTACTATGGAGAGAAAACACTTGATTACAGTAATAACAAAATCTTCAAAGATGATAAGACTTTCGAGATAGTGATCTCCAAGTCTTATCTTCAAGAAATTAAGACTTTATAGATAGTGATCTAAAAGGTCTTAACTTTGGATACCTTTGGAGATAGAGGTCTCCAGGAATAAGGGTATCCTGATAAGGATTATGGAAATACTGGTTATAATAATTATTAAGCTGTAGTGTCAAAGACACTAGAGCTGACAAGATTGAGTATTGGTTGCATAAGATGCAACATTCGCATTAGATGCGAGCACTGTTACGAGGGATATGCAAGTGCCGTAAAAGGACTTGGCATAGTCTCTCGGGAACAGAGTGACTGATCAGCTTACCTAGCTATTTTCCAAATAGCCTATGATTGTCACATGAGTGTGGGTTTAAATGATTAGCCATTAATGGCTCTTTGGGCTAGTGGGAGATTGTTGGACATGCGAGCCCACGACGAGCCATTATGCAATAAATGTTATTGCAAATATCATTCCCTTATCTAAAATGAAGAATAAATAATTTGCATAATAGGTCCCTTAGTACAATTAGGGTTATTTACCATGGCCACCGTAATAATCATATAGTTGTTGATTCAATAATTGAATCATAGAGGCTGGTGCTTGGATGAATATCTAAAGGGTTAGATTGAGGACTCATCAAGCACCGTCAAATGATTGCTAAGAGATGATCTCCAGTCTGAGTAGAAGATGGCAATCCTTTCTCACATAGGTTGATATCTGACCGACCTCTTGATGCAGGTCCTCTGCATAGGAATAGAGATTCGGAGGTGTCATATTAGTTAGGTCAAAGAGTTGACTTAACGAGACAGAGATAACCAAAGTCCTATATCGTATGCTGTCACGATACAGGCACGCATCCTCTGACCGGAGACGAATGTGTTACTGTATATCTGAGTATGTACATTTCGCAGACCAATAGGTTGATGATCTAACCAAGGTCTATACACCGGCACGCTGGTGTGCATATAAGGGCATATGAGTAATATGATCTCTTAAAGGGATCATACAGGTTCATTACTGAACCGGAAGACATGAGCTCACTCATGAGATATTGGGAAGAATCAAATTCCGTGCGTACGGTCGTCTCGCTTTGGAAGCTTGACTAAATTTGTAGGTTTGATATATACTTTTGGAAAGTATATGATCAAGACCTAGGTATGATATATGTTTTTGGAAAGTATATGATCGATACCAACTCCAATGATCAAATGAGAAACTTACTGATAAAACTCTGAAGTAGACAGTATAAAGTTGATCTAATACTTCGGGTTTATTCTGAGTCTTCCAATATGCAGGATGTACAGGTATTGGGAATACCTGAGGGTGATGTGATCATAAACGATTATATAACCATGACGCTTCCATTCCTAGGGAGTGATGAAACAGGTCTGGATTTTAGTGACTCCTCTCAGTAGAGAAGTAATCTGATCTTGGTCCAAATGTTGGACATTGATCTGAATGTGATTCAGATGCAATGAGAAGATTAGATTTGCGGTCTTGATTTAATCAAGCATCTACGGGAGGCCCGAGATCTGGATTTGAGATGTGATCTCAATATCCAAGTCACTATACGTGGAACAATACAATTGTCCTGTCCTTATTTTCAAGTATCCGCGGAGAAAGCGCATTATCCTTGAAAGAGTTCATGGATAATTTCATTGTTGATATATGTATCCAAGCATCAAGAAAATTGATAATTAAATGTGATTTAATTATCACGGATAATATGAATTTGATTCATATTATAAGAGAAGTTATCTGAGATAATTAAATGTGATTTAATTATTAAAGATATGAATAATGTGAGTGTGATTCATGTTATTTGAGCACATGAGAAAAAGAGATCCAATATGATTAAATATGATTTAATTATCATGGATATGAATAATGTGGATAGCACTATCCATATTAATCATATATATATTATAAATATGTAGAGAGCATGTTGTGATTTATATTTGTTGATTAATTGTTAATGTGAATTGGATTTACATTGAACAATTAATTGAAAATATAATTACATTTAGTTTTGGGTTGTGAATGAGATTCACATAATTTCAATGGCATGGTTGATATTTTCCATAAGATAATTTGGAATTATTTTTTAGTGAAAATATTGTAGACAAGAGATCATGATATAATCATGAGATAATGAGATCTCATGAGATAATGAGATCTCATGAGATATTGAGATCTCATGAGATGATGGTAGCTGTCCCCTTATTTTAGGGGATTGGTTTAGTCTTCTCATTATCTCTTCTCTAGTCAAATGTGATTTAAATTGGAATTAATTATGTTGATTTATTAATATGAATTAATTCAAATTAAATTAATTGTTGTAGTGTTTTACCAACAACAATCCTAGCCGTTGAAAGGGACACAATCAATCTCATCCATTGATTGTGTGTTGTCCATGGATTGGGATCCATGAACTCCCAAAACTATATATAAGAAGAGGCATCCCTTGCTCTTCGAGACACTCGACATAGATGAATGCTCTCTCTCTCTTTCTCTCTACACGCCCATTCTCTCTATCTCTCATGCGGTCGTCCACCATGGATGCCCTAGAGAGATCCTCCATCGTCGCAGCGTCATCGTTATGATGCTCGATCGTCTGCTCGTGGATCTCCGTCTACTTCAGCATACCTTGCTCGTAAAGAAGATCAGGAGATCAGGAGATCCGTGTCTTGGATCATCAACATGGATTGTGAGAAGCACGCGTCTCATCCACGCGCTCGCAAGCGTCTCCGCTGTCGGATCGGACTTGAGACAGGAGGTCTTTTTGTTTAGAGACTCGATTGCAATCACGCTTCAAGAGGTAATCATGTTACTTGTTTGTGGTTTAGACGAAACTATCCGAGAAGTGTTCTTGGATCATACAGTTTCGTTACATAAAAAATTTTAATTTCAACTGCATCGAGCAACTAGTGCGACTAGTCGCTCCCGATCGCATTCGATGCGATCATCATGCTTCCATGATGCGCTTGAGGATTCTCCCGTATCCTTCAGATCATTGGTGACGAATACTTTTTGCAAGAAAGCCTTGGTTTCTAGTATCCCTTGGTCATCATCTCCAGTAATAATCATATCATCTACATATACAGCAAGAATTAGAGTACCAGTCTGCCGTCTCCTGACAAAAATCGAATAGTCAGACGTAGTCCTCTGGAAGCCCATGGTGCCAATTTCTATACTCGGTCTATCAAACCAAGTTCTTGGACTTTGCTTTAGTCTGTAGATGGCTTTTTGAAGTCGGCATACATACTCTGGGGGTTGTATCATGTAGACTTCTTCGTCAAGCTCTCCATATAGAAATGCATTCTTGACATCTAACTGAAACATAGGCCACCCTTTGTTCACAGCCACAAAGATGATAGTTCGTATGGATCCCATTCTAGCCACAGGGGAGAATATTTCGAAGCAGTCTACCCCGTATGTTTGAGTAAAGCCTTTTGCTACAAGTCTAGCCTTTAAACAATTAATAGAACCGTCAAGGGACTGCTTTGTAGCGAAGATCCAGCGACATGCAACTGGTTTACATCCAGGAGTGCATTTGACAAGGTCCTATGTTTTTCTAGATTGTAATGCTTCCATTTCTTCATTCATTGCCATTCTCCATCCCTCATCTTGTAGTGCACTATGATGATCTTTGGGAACAGAAATAGCCACTATAGCATCTGCATATCTTTTGTCAGAGCAAGATAACCCATTAGTAGAGGTGAAATGAGATATTGGTTGAAGTGTACATTGCCTCTTTGTTTTGCGTAAAGCGATCGGAAGCTCTTGAGGACTATCCGGGGTAGTATTGGTTGGAGCACTCGAGGATGGCACAGTTTCCTGCAACAGTGGAATAGGTAAAGGAACATGAACATGATTAGACACAGTTCTTCTTTTATACACAATTGGTGGAGGAGGAAACTGAAGAGGAATATTGGACATTGTCTGAGTAAAGAAGTTGTTTTGTTCAAAGAAGGTGACATCAGGAGAAACGTAATAACGATGTCCTGTAGGATCATAACATATGTATCCTTTTTGAGTTTGAGAATACCCTAGAAAAACACATTTGATAGCGCGAGCAGATAATTTGTCAGTGGTATGGAAATTATGGACAAAGGTTGTGCATCCAAAAATTCGTAGGGGCAGAGGGAAAGGTTTCTCCTTGGGATATAGCAAGTTGGAAGGAGTGGAGCCATGTAGAGAAGCAGAGGGGGCCCTGTTTATAAGATGAGCAGCAGTAAGAATAGCATTGTCCCAATATATCTTGGGAACATTCATATGGGTAAGTAATGATCAAGCAATATCAAGAAGGTGTCTTAGTTTTCTTTCAGCAACCCCATTTTGTTGGGATGTATATGGGCAAGAAGTTTGATGTATGGTACCCTGGGAGGCAAAAAAGGTTGTCAAGTCATTCTGAGTAAATTTCATAGCATTATCAGAACGAAAGATTTTAATAGTAGTGGAGAAAAAAATTTGAAATAATGAAAGAAGTTCTCGACAACGATATTAATTTCTGAATGTTTATTTAACAAGAAAATCCAAGATAAGCGACTGTAGTCATCCACAAAAACAGCAAAGTACTTATGACCACTAATAGTTCGGACCGAACAGGGTCCCCAAATATCACAATGAATTAGAAAGAAATGAGTAGTGCGACGAGGCTCAGTTCTAGCAGGAAAGGAAACTCTATGATGTTTTCCGAACTGACATGCTTCACACTCAAAGGGTTTTAGATTAGATAGTTCAGGGAACATCATAGAGAGAGCTTTGGCAGAAGGATGTCCCAGACGAAGATGCCATAGAAGGGGATCTTCAGAGATGGAGGTAGCGCCAGCAAAGTTGGAAGTAGACGGGCTGTTGAGGTAATATAGGTCATTCCTCTTATGTCCCCCACCAAAAATCTGCCTCGTCCGGATGTCCTGAAAATAGCAGCAGAATTCATCAAAAATAACACGACAATGTAGCTCACGACATAGCTTCTGTACAGATAAAAGACTGAGTGGGAAAGCAGGAGTACAATGCACATCTGTCAGTCGAAGTTTGTTGGAGAAGTCAATAGTTCCAACAGCAGTAACGGGAGAATGATCCCCATTGGCAACACGAACGCTCTTTACAGTGGTAGAGTATTGAGATGAGGTGAGTAGATTTGCATCTCCCGTTAGATGAGTGGAAGCACCAGAATCAATAATCCAAGCATGTTTGGTAACAGAGACTGAGTTGGCTACTGTACCTGAGGTAGTGGCAAGGCTAGCAGTAGCAGCAGATGCGGTCGTGTCTTTGGTTGAGGGAGTCGAATCATTGAGAAGTTGCCGCAGACGAGTATATTCAGAAGCAGTGAATGGAGTCTGTTGTCCATCTATACTCTGAGTAGTTGTATCATTGTTCGTATCATGTGATTCGTCGTCATAAGTGTTATGAGCACTTGGTTGCTTGCCAAATGTTGCCCAGCACCGCTCAGAAGGATGATTCACGCGACCACAGTGTACGCATGCAGGATAACGACCAGTAGAGAAATCACGACCACGACCTCGTCCAAGGTCACGTCCACGACCTAAGTCACGTCCGCGGCCACGACCTCGGCCTCCAGGATAAGGTTGTCGTCCTCTGTACCCAGATGAATAGTGGGTTGTTGTCTCTGTAGAAGAATGAACCAGAGAATTTTGAACTGGAGCCTCCAGTTCCTGTAGTCGACCGAATATGAATTCGATCGTAGGCAATTTATCTGCCATAAGAAATTGATCTTTTGCACTTTTGTACTTCGGGTGAAGCCCTGAGAGGAACCTGTAGATCTGCCACTCAGCACGTTCGCCTATTTGTTTATCACAACATGCAGGTTGAAAGATAAGAAGTTCTTCAAACAGGCTTGTAAGTGTCCGGTAGTATTCAGTTAGACTGGTCTCTTCTTGATTAGTAGACCAGATTCTTGTGTATATATCAGAAAGACGAGACTTGGTTGTTTTCTGGGAATATGTGTGCTCAAGATTTTCCCACATGACTTTAGCAGTATCTTTATATAAGAGATTTGCAGCAATATTTGGATCTACACTATTTGTCATCCAAGTAATTACCTGGCAATTGTCGACAAACCAGGCTTCATAATCTGCATCAGAGGTAGCTGGAGGAGTCTTCGTGAGGATGGCACTCTTTCGTTGGCCACCAATAAATATCTTGAAGGATTCAGACCATAAAACATAATTTTTGGAGCCTTTCAACTTGATAGATGTGCCTTGTACCATCAAATAAGAAAAAGGATACATAGGCTTGGTCTCGGTGGACGTCATGATAACGTCTCTAGGTCAAGAAAAAGTGACCTAGATGAAGTTGTAGTTGATCCGTAGAACCGCCTTAGTTGCACATTTTTGGAGAGTTGTGGAGGCTCAACGCCCTAAACTGAAGTTGAACAAGGGGCCTAGGGCGGCAGCGGCAGAAGCCTAGGGCCACAGGGAGGTTACGACAGATCGCAGGGGCGCGTAGGGGGCGCGAGGGGCACGGAAGAGCGCGGGAGGGGGGGGGGAGCACAGGGGTCCTCGGGTGAAGGGCCCAAGACGCGGGAGCGCACGCCTAGCACGGGGCTCCTGTTGGGCGTCGTGGAGGGGAGGGGAGGGAGGGAGAAGGGGCTGGCGATGGCGGAGGAATATTAGATCAGAACACCGGTATAGGACCGCCGCTCTGATACCATGTGGAGAAAAGAAGAGAAGAATATTGTGTGTTTATTCTGTGAGGTCTAGGGGTCCTTATATAGGACTAAACCCTAGGGTGCTCAGAGGAGAACTTACATAAATACCCCTGTGGGGTTACATAAGGAAACAGTGATACATAAGGAAACAGTGCATAAGGAAACAGTGATAAATAAAGAAACATCAATCTACGGTAATCTCTAACAAATATATAGCAGCGAGAATGTCTCATATCGCCTTAGCAGCGAGCTGATGCATAACATCATTAGCGATCTCAACCGTGAGAGTGTCAGACAAACATACATGAGCATAGGCATCGTCAGCCTCCCATGAGGCATTCACCCCAATCTTGTCAGTTGGCTCATCCTCGGTAAGAATGTACTTCTTACCTGTAGGCTACATTAGGCTCATGAACTGCATCGCTTAAAGTTCATAATTTGTCTCATCCATCTTGACTATCGACGATGGACCTCGAAAAACGCTAGCGGCGGGGATCTCAACTTTACTTTCTGGCATGTCATCAGATCACTTAAATATGGCTTGTAGACCACAGAAGTTCATCTAAACAAAAACATGGAGAGAAGTGATTGCATATAAAGACTAAGTACAGCCCTTCCTGTCATCATGTAATATAGCTTAGACAACAAACGGATGATATTCAGATCTGAAATTACACCAAAAACTTCAAAAATAGACTGTGAATGATCACCAGATCATCCCTTTGAAGCCCTAGGGAGCGGCAGGAGGCACCCTAGGATGTGGTGGTGTCGTCAAAGGTGGCGGCTGTAGCCGGCAGCAGCACAGTAGCCGTTGGCAGTGCAGCAGCGACGGTTGCTGGAGACAGCAGCAGGGGCTGCATGCGGCTGTGGCTGGCAGTGACGTTGGCCGCAGGTGGCCAACGGCGGCGGAGGTAGCCGAGAGAGGGGGGAGGAAGGAGGGAGACAACTAGGGTTTTGGAAGGTGAGGTACTAGGGCTCCGATCTAGGACCGCCGCTCTGATACCATGTTGGGAAAATAATGAGAATTGTTTACTCCTGGGAACCCTAAGCTCTCTTATATAATTGAGAGACCTAGGGATAAATTACATAAGGCATACATAAGAACAGAAAATAAAGAAAGAGTACAGAAACATAAATATATCTCTACATAAGGCATATCTCAACAATGAGAATGTGAATCAGATGCCACCAAGGAAGAACATTTGACACGTTGGTTAACAACATGAAGTTTTATAAGTAATATGGCATGATTGAGAGAAGTATCACTGATAACTCAAATTGATTTATAGGTATACAAACACATAATATCGAAAGCATTGGAAAAGAAAAGGTATGAATACCTCCTCAGTGTTCCTTGGGAGAAGCAAGAGCTGGCTGACTCCTTTGTATTTCTTCATCCAGTCTGAATTTGCAGAGAGCAACCGGTCTTCATCCTGAATAACATTCTTATCTCCAAGAATATTCTTGAAGTAGGCAATATCATCAGAAGATAAAACTGAGAACGACGGATTCCTCTTGAGTTGTAGTGTTGTGCAATTAAATGTCCTATGCTGGAACCTCGCAGCATAAGATCCCGGATAAAGGGCATCATGGACCGACACTTGATAGCTTCTCAATTTGTGAAATGGCAAATTGCTTCTAGAAAATCCACAAGGAGTACTTTTCGATTCGAAAGTAAAGCCTGCAGAATTCATCTGCATAAGTAACTATTTATTACTCCTGTGTAGTAGAGATTTGAAGGAATATATTATTACTGGAAGAAATCTGGTTAACGAACTTCGATGGAAACTTGCAGAAGAAGAAATGCCCAGTGGAAGCCATGTGACGGAGTGCACACATATTTTTGCACTTTTCATTGGTCCCAAAACAATCATCCGGGACTGTTAGAAACCTATCCCTCTCTGGTGTTATTTCAGATGCAGGAAACAGAAGACAATCCAAAGGAAGAGAATAAAGAATCAATCTCATGTTCTTTTCATGAGGCACTCCCATGTTTAATTTTTTTTGAAGCCAAACAAGGGGGAAACACTCATAGGTATCCACCCCATAGATTTACTAATAAAAAGAAGAGCTAAAAAATCAGTTACATAGAGAAGCTCTAGTAGAGCCACCAATTTAACAATCCTGACACTTGGGTACAAACATTCTCCCTATAAAACCTTTGTCCAGAGAACAAAAGAGCATTCCTAGCCAGCCAAATGGCCCAGACCACAGCAACATGGCGAAGCAGCTCCCTCCTCGGACGATGCCTGGCTGCTACCAAGCTTTCACAGAAAGATACAAGGCTCTCTGTGCTGACCCAGCCCAGCTCAGAGTCATCCCAAATAGGCGCCGACCCCTAACAAGAAAAGAAGAGATGTTCCACCGTCTCAATCCCCACCCCACACAGAAAGCATCTGTCAGAGACCATCCCAAGTAGCCTTTCACAACGGTCACGCGTCATCAGTCTCTTCGTCCTGAACAACCACAAGAAAAAGCCAATCCTCTCGGGAAGACCCGGTCCCCAGAAGAAACCGCAGTCTCTCACCAGTTCTGTCGAAAGAGAGGGTGGGGGCCTGCAAATCGCCATATACGCCTTTCTAACCGAGAAAATACTCTCACGCCACACCCAATGATCTCGCTCCTTAGAAGGGCCTCTCACCACCCTAAGCAAGTCAAGCAATAGCATAAACTTCTCCATGCGCTGATCCAAAAAATTGGGATGAAACAGTGGCATCCAGCTCCCCTCTGTCCAGCATGAGGCAACACGTACCTCCGGGTATGCCGTCAAAGCAAACAAATGCAGGAAGCGTTCGTACAAAGCACCTCCATCCGTCCAGTCATCCTTTCAGAAAGCAATGTTCGCATTGTTTCCCAGTACCAGCCTGAACAAAGACCGAAAGTTGGGGATGACTGCCAAAATGCCCTTCCAAAAAGGTGAGGGCCTTAGCCCCTGTCCGTTAACCACCGACGCAGCCCCAGATACTGTGTAAATCCGATGAATAAGAGTGGTGCAAAGATCCTCACTGCTCCCCCAGATCCTGCCCACCCACTTCAGCAATAGGGCTTCGTTGAGCGCGTCCAGTCTTCTGATCCCAAGACCGCCCTCGTACTTCTGGAGCGTGATATCCTTTCGAGTCCCAACTGACAAGGTGAATGCCTGTGGATCCCTGACCGCTCTTGCCCCAAAGAAAACGCCGCATCAGCCCTTCTAACCTCCTAATACCAGTCGGTATGACTATGAGTCTCGTGGAGGAGAAGTACACTGGTATAGCTGAGAGCACTGCCTTCAGGAGCATCAGGCGCCCTCCCTTAGAGAGGATCGCGGCCTTCCACCCCGCGAGCCTCCTCTCCAGCTTCTCGACTAGCGGCAGCCAATCCGCCAATTTTGATCTACCAATGGCCAGAGGAATACCCAGGTAGTGAATGGGAAGACCGGCGTACGCCGTTCCCAGCACTTGCCCACAAAGACATGTCTCCTCGTCTGTTAAAGAGAATGGAACAACCTTGGACTTACTGGCATTTTGGACCAATCCCGACACTCACTAAAAAGCTCGAGTGTAGTTGCCATGCCACTAGTCTCTCCATGGTCCCCCTCAATGAAGAAAATAGTGTCATCAGCGTACTGCAGTAGAGGGATTCTCAACCCATCCCTCGAGTAGCCACTAGTGATCCCACTATGTTGTACCCGGTCTACCACACAAGCAAGAACGTCCGCGGCGATGATAAAGAGCAAGGGTGCAAGAGGGCATCCCTGCCTCAATCCTCTCTACGGCTGGAAGAATCCTCCTTCCGGGTGCCCATTCACGAGGACGATCATAGACGTTGTGGTCACGCATCGCTTCATCCATGATATCCAGATCACCAGAAAGCCTCTCCTATGCATTGCCGCACAGAGGAAATTCCAATCCACTGTATCATGAGCCTTTGCAAAATCCACTTTCCAAAGCAACGCCTTCTTCCCGCTCCTTTTCCAATCAGCAATAATCTCAGACGCCATAACCAAGTTCTCTGTGATTTGCGCCTCCCCGATACGAAGGCTGACTGAAAAAGGGGAAATAATGTGTTCAAGCACCCTACTCAATCTAGTTACGAAGACTTTAGCTACAATCAAGTACAGTGCGTTGGAGATTGCAATAGGCCGAAACTCTTCAATCCTTTCAGCACCCTCCCTCTTAGGAAGGGGAAATACACTTTTTATCTACCACCGCACCGGCAGCCTCATCTTCACCATCTTGCCAAGTGGTCGATCTCCCTCCACCTCTGACTGCAGAGGGCTCTTCCTCCGGGTTCACGTTCCTTGGTCCAGCCACAGCCCTACCCGGGAGTGCACAATTAGTTACAGCAGGCCCAGCTGGGACTGACACTTGGTTCTCAGCAACCTGTTCATAAGGATCCTCATCGCTACCATGGCACAGATCTCTTCCCCACTGGAAGGAGCCCGAGTGCAGGGACCCCGAAGCCCCCAAAACTGGAGACGAAACGATGGATCCATTAAGAGAGACGCTCGTCAAAAGCTGACCCGAAACGTGCTTGCTACCCGACTTAATATCGCACGTACTCAAGCAAGGATTACCCGACACCGCGATCCAAGTGAATACAGGACCTCTGCTCTCTCTGCGAAATGAAGAGGAGATCCACCCGCATGATCCAGAACCGAGGTCCCAAACCCGCTGCGCTCAGGGAAGCGGAAGGCCAAAGGATCCCCCGCAGCACAAATAGGAAGCCCGATCGACGCAAATGAAGCGCGGGAACCTTGGCAGAACGGTTCCCGAAACACCGATCCAGATACTCCTGAAGAATCGAGCCCTGCCACCTCCACAAGCGACCATTCCCCTCCCCGAGGAGAAGAGGAATCGACGCCTTCGGTCCCCGCACGGCTTGGCGGCGGTGGAGGAGCAAGGAGCTGGATCCGCACCCTGAAGGAGAAATGGCCAATAGTAATGACCGCCTCCGACTCGGAAGCAACCCCGAAAGGGCACTCCATCAGGACCATTGTCACCTCCGGGTCGGAGCCCGACGCAGTACCGTCCTCCAAAACCCTTATCACCGCACCCAAATGCTTCAGTGTTCGGCTCAAAGCATGGACCGTCAGTGACAAGAAGGGTGCCCCACGGATCTGCGCCACCTGAATGACAGGCTATTCAACAAATCCATCAGCGAACTTTGGTAGTCTCCGAACGATGACTCCCCCCCCCCCCCGGAGGTCAGTAGAGCCTCTATCTGCTGACCCGTTAGACCGCGCGCACAGAACCGACCTGCTCCCAGCCATATGACGTCGCCCTCAAACTCGCCATTGAAGCAGCACGATAGCTCCTCCTCCACCATCACCTTGGACGGTGCTCTGCCCGAACCCTCCAATGAAAACCCCACCAAGAGACCAGCTACACCCTTCTTGGCGAACAAAATGTCCCCCGTGTTGGGACCCCCACCTGCCCACACAAAGCCCAAAGTAGTGTCGTGACCCTTCGCTCCCTCAGGACCACGATCTTCCACGGTCGAGCCATCAGGGGTCGCCCTGCCTACCACTGTCACACAATGACTACGGCGGTGCCCCACGCAACCACACGAGAAGCACCGGGGAGGGAAAGCACAGGATGAAGCAAGATGCCCCCGCCCTCCGCATCTGAAACGACGCCCGGGCTTCCGATGAGACACCACCTTCCACCCTCCGACCCCAACTCCATCTTCCCAAAACTGCGCACGTGTCTCACGATGATACGACTCCTCCCGCTTACACCTTCGAGATTCCCTCCTCACCACCACCTAGAAGCTCTCTCACCAACTCCGCGCTCCCCGTCTTTCTCCCTTCCTCATTCGGCTCCCACTCCCATGTTTAATTGATTGATATTACATCACTTATATGAACTTCTAATTCAAAAGAAATTTGACATTTATATTTTTAGTCAAAGAATATTTGAAATTTTTCATTGATCTATTCTGCATGAGAGGTACAGAACGTCATCCCAAACTCCCTGTCACCTTTAGGTTTTATATATTCAAAATTTGACTGAGATCTAACTCTGAAGCCTTTCCCTTTAGCATGCAGGACGGAATATGGCATGGATGGTAGGGGTGCCTAGAGCATGTCACATGCATAAAAATCAAAGGGGGAAGGTGCTGAGGGTGTGGCATTAGACAGTGGGTTCTGATGCTTCTGCTACGATGAGCTTGATTGCCTCACATGGTCTTTTAGCAATTTTATTTTCTGCTTCAAATACATAGGGTTGGCCATTGTAGTGATGTTTGCTTTTGTGGAAATAAAATAATGATTTACTTTTTCATGAGGCCCTAGGGTTTTCTTATATAGAGAGGAAAAACTATGTTAGGCAGGTTACATAATAGAGATAGAAAGAAAATAAAATAAACAAAAAGGGAAAATATAAAATAACTCTCAACACTCCCCTCAAGATAGAGCATATATGTCAATCATGCTCAGCTTGGAATAATATCTGTAAAATGGTCCTTTGGCTAGAGCCTTAGTGAAAATATATGTTGTTTGTTCCCTTGAGATGATGTAGGAAGTAGAGATAAATCTCTTGGATCATGTCACGTGTATAGTGACAAGCTACCTCAATGCAATTGGTCCTCTCAGGGGAAGTAGGGTTGTTGCAATGAAAAAAGTAGCCTAGTTGTCGCAGTATTAGATGCATGGGAAGAGGCACGTCAATAGTAAGGTCAATCAGAACGGATCTGACCCACACCATCTCAATGTTTCCCTATGCCATGGCTCTGTACTCCGACTCCGCACTAGATCTGGTAACTAACGTCTACTTCTTGCTCGTCTATGACACCAAAGAGCACCCTATGAACACTACAGAGCCGGAGGTAGCTTTCCTGCCCTTGGGACATCCTGCATAGTCTGTATATGCACATGTTGTGATGGCATAAGATGTCCCTCCGCTAAAGAGCATTCAAGTAAGTAGCGAAGACTTCAGATACCTCAGGATCATGTGAACCGCATCCATATGTACTTGTCTCAGTTGCTCCATAAACCGGTTAACTTTGCTCGCAGTAAAGGAGATGTCTAGCCTAGATGTGATGGTCACATAGAGGAGCTTCTCAATGAGCTCCTTGTATCTCCTCTTGTCTACCACCTTTATATCATCATCATATAGATTCATGTTGGGACCCATGAGAGTAGTGGCAGGTTTGCAATCTGCCATGCCTGCCTCTGAGAGGAGATCAATAATGCTCTTCCTCTGGGTTATAACAAGACCATGCTAGTTATTGGCGAATTCAAGCCCAAGGAAGTAACGCAAATCGATGGGTCCTTGGTGACAAACTGTTATCCAAGGAACTTGTTAGCCATACTAATAACATGCGCATCATCTCCTGTAACAATGATATCCCAACATACACCAGTATAACAACAATACCTCTCGAAGTCCTCTGAATAAACAGTGAATAGTATGCAATCGATCTTATGAAGTCATGTTAAGCTATTAGATCCAAAAGCTTCGGGAACCATGCTCTGGGACTCTACTTAAGTCAATAGATAGTCTTGAGTAGGGCAGCTAATCGAATCGAACTATAAGGAACATACCTATGTTCGAGTTTGGTTCGTTAAGGAAGTTCGAGTTCGGTTCGATAAAAGTTTGGGTGCTTATGTTCGAGTTCGAGTTCATTTGCATACCGAACGTTCGAGTTTGATTCGATAATAGTTAGTTACCAAAGTTTTTAATCAAAACATCTTCAAACGAATAAGTTTGATAATAAAGTTCGATAGTTTGATAGTCTCCAGTTGGATATGTTATGATACTCTTTTATAAAATAAATTATGTTATAAAATGAACATCAATATAACAAAGAAGGTAAAAACAAAAATCCGACACATAACAACAAAATTAAAAATCAAGCATGTGTTATATGTTATTCTTCTCAAGCATTTCATCGAACAGTTGGTCCACACAAAATAACAACTATAAGATAACAAGTGTAAAAATGTGATTCGTTATTATCTTTACCACAACCAAGTGTGCAACAACATGGACGATAGAACTAGGTAAAAATGTCACCGGCGTGGTCGTAGCCGCTAGAGATTATGCGATGGCCCGCGGTGGAGGTGAGCAACATGGAGGCATAAACGTAGGGGTCTGCATCGACCAGCGGGGGGGGGCAGAGCTGTGGGGGAGGGCATGCAGCGATCGGCGTGTTGGGGAGGCGAAGCCGTTGAGTTGCGGCTGAATGTGTTGCTTGTTAGGTTAGGGTTAGAGTTGTGCATGTGTGTGTTCTGATTAGATTTGGAGGAGAGGGGTACGAATGGGTTGGAAACTTGGGAATTGGGGTTGTAAATTGTAATGGGGTAAATTGTGGTGGGGCCCTTGGAAATTGGGGTTATAACATAATGTGAAAGGAGTTATGACTTACGAGTGTGGTGGGGATTGATTCTGAGAAAGGGTGGTGGAAAATATTATATATATATATATATTGTGTTTTTTTAATATTATTTTTGAGAAACAAACGGGTGAGCCCCCCTCGGAGGGGTCACCGCATCAGAAATTCATTAATAAATAACTTGGTTACAAGTAGTGCGTGCTCCAGAAAGAGTGGAGCGCAATGCAGTGAAAGACTACATTTTCTGGATAAAACCTTTGGTTTCTGAAAATCAAATCATTCCTTGCCAACCATATAGCCCAGAGTGCCGTGAAACCCCTCGAGCAGTCGTCTGTGGAATTGCCCCCGATCGAACGGACCGAGGTCCAGAACTCTGTGGCACCCTCACTATGGAACCAATGGACGTCCAGAGTCCTCCAAACCGCCTCCGAATCCGGACATCTGAAGAAGATATGTTCCGAGTCTTCCACCGTTGCATGACATCTGTCGCATCCGGTATCGTCGATGCCCATCAGCCTTCCAGAGCCGTCCCTTTCTTAAGCACCACAGAAATAACTTAACTCTGTTCGGAACCCTTGAAGCCCAAAGTATTTTGACATCCATGCAGAATTTCTCATCCCGTTCTTCCGTCTCCCCCGTCAGTTCTTCATACGCTTTCCTAACCGTGAATCTTGAATCCGTCCAAACAAAGTGGTCAACAATTAATCCCCACTCCCCTGGGTCTGGTAATTCTTCCTGCAACTTTAAGAAGTCCGCAGTGCGCTGGTCCGACAACGCCAACCTGAATTGCGGGGCCCACGTACCATCCACCGCCGCGTAGGTTAAAGTGCACTCCCTGTTCGTAGCCATAGCGAAGAGACGAGGGTACCTCCCCTCCAACGTGCCATCACCGGTCCAATCATCACTCCAAAATCTGAATCGACGTCCATCCCACACCACCGGTCTAAACTTGTGCGACAAGAGCGACAATACCTCACGAATTCCAGCCCATAGCGGAGATTCAAAACGACATCTCGTAACTGTCATCTCACATTCCACCCCGTATATTGCCCTCAACAATCTGACTGCCAACGGGTCCGATGGTCCCCAGATACGGACAACCCACTTTGCTAGGAGCTCCATGTTCATGGATTCAACATCCTGCACCCCCAGTCCTCTTTCAGAGCGCCTCTTTGTAATATCTTTCCATTTTACCAGGTGGAGTTCGCCCCCCTGCTACCTACCATCCGACCAAAAGAATCTCCTCATCAGAACCTCCACACGCTTTCTAACTCCCACTGACATAAGATAGTGGAGTAAAAGAAGATCGGTATAGCCGAAAGCACATGTTTTAACAGGACCAGTTTCCCCCTGGAAACGGCGACGGCCTTCCACCCAGCTAATCTCTGTTCAAACTTCTGAATCAAACCGTCCCAGTCCATCTTCCTCAGCTTTCCCGCAACCAATGGCAAACCCAGATACATAATAGGGAGTTTCCCCCAGGGGCATTCCGTCCGGTCAGCTATATCATGCCTCTCCTCGTCGGACATCTCAAAGGTGATCACCGTGGACTTTCTCTTGTTGATTTCGAGACCGGATAGCGATCCAATATCTCAACTAAGTGCGTCGCATTTGCATTTTGAGCCTCCGTCCCTCCGAAAAACAAGATCGTGTCGTCAGCATACTGCAACAGTGGGATCGAGATGCCCCCCTCTTGTAGCCCTCATACCACCCCATATCCACCGCCTGCTTAAATAAAACTCCTAGCTCATCCACAACTAATATGAACAGCATTGGTGCCAACGGGCACCCATGCCTCACTCCTCTTTGAGGCTGGAAAAAACTCCTTCGGGCCTGCCATTCACTAAAACAGAGTAGGAAGAAGTGGTTACGCATCGCTTCATCCAGCTAATCCAGGTCTCAGGGAAACCTCTCCTTCTTAGAGACAACCAAAGGAACTTCCAATCCACACACTCGTAGGCCTTAGCAAAATCAATTTTCCACATCGCCCCTCTTGTCTTCGTCCTCTTCCAGTCTAAGCATATCTCCGATGCCATGACCAACCCATCCGCCATTTGCCTCCCCAGGATGAACGTTGACTGCCCCTGAAGAATCACCGAACCCATCACCCCTTTCAGTCTGTTTGCTAGCACTTCCGCAATTATGAGATATACGGCGTTGGAGAGCGTGATGGGCATGTAGTCATCGATCCTTCCCGGAGTTTCCTTCTTCGGAAGAAGGAAAAGCAACGCCCCGTTGATCTTCTCAAAACCGTCGTTCCCCTCTCTAAACTCATTCATCAACTCCAAAAGCTCATCCTTTAGCAGCTCCCAAAACTCACGATAAAAGCAAACCGGAAATCCGTCCAGGCCGGGGGCCCCATCGGAGTTCAGATCCCACACCGCACCTCGTAACTCCTCCTCCGACAAAGGAGTAAGCAGACCATCTGCCTGTACCGACGTCAGGGATGACACGCCCGTCCCCATCCACCCCCAGCCATCTCCCCTCCTTCTCCTTGACGCTTGTACGAAATGGCCCCTTAGAGCCCCCCAACGCGGCCTCTCCCGACACCCGGACCCCATTAACCTCCAAATTGTGCATGTAGTTTCTCCTCCGACGTCCAGAGGCCACCCGATGAAAGAAAGCAGTGCTGGCGTCCCCTTCTCTGAGCCACCTCTGCCTGGATCTTTGTCGCCATTCAATTTCGTCTTTTTTGTCTTCCCTCAAAAGCTCTTCCAGTAGCTCCTGCCTTTGTTTGAACTCCTCCTGATGCAGCGCTCTGTTGTCGTCTACGCCATCCAGACCGGTAACCTCAGCCTGTAGTTCTGCCCTTTTTGCCCGCCGCTTTGTTCACGGCTCCCTACCAAAGTTTGAAAGGAATTCCTTCAAGGATTGGAGCTTTGCTGCCATTCTCGCCACTGCGAAGCCCTCCGATGAGCATCCTCTCCAGTGCGCCTCCACCGCCTGCCTGAAGCCCTCCTCAAGAAGCCGGCTCCGTTCAAAGCAGAAGAAAAATCTTGGTCTCCCTTCTTCCTCCGATGACCACAGAATCGGCGTGTGGTCCGAATGTGACCACGGCAGAGCCCAGGCCCTCAAGAGAGAAAAAGCATCGGCCCCCTCCACGGATAGAAGGAGCCGGTCCAATCTAGAGCGCGATCTAACATTCTGCCACGTGTACCCACATCCGGTCGCGTCAATTATGCTCAGGCCCAGCGAATGCAGCACCCTTCGCATATCTTCCGAGCCCGGGTCCCCGCTTCCACCCCCCCCCCCCCCCCCCCCCGTGGGCGATCGTCAGGGAGTAAAGTGAGATTCAAGTCGTCGCCCATAAGCCACACCGATCTTCCAAAGTCTTCGTCCAACTGTTCGATATCCGCTGCCAGAGTCCCCCTGTCCAACCCATTCAGACCGTAGGCGTTTGTGATCCAAAACTAAGGTTATCCTTCTTTCGCCTCAGTAACCTCCTCTCGTCGAGGAGGTCGAAAGCGGCCCTGCTTCACGCGGAGCAGACCTCCCGACGCACCTTGAGAATCCAATGACGCCAACTCGAACTTCGTGCCCCCATCGAGTTCCCTTCGAACCTCCACCAACCCCGAAGATAGTTTAGTCTCCTGGAGGATGAAAATTTCCGCAGCCGACTCCATGACAAGATTGCTCACTCTCTGTCTTTTCTCGGGCCGCCCTAACCCCCTGGCATTCCATGACAGTACCTTCAAAGACATGAGGAATCGTGAGCCTTCTTGGGTTGGATGAGACCGAGCTGGTAAGCCACGGAACGGTCCAAAGGTTGGAACCGGTTTGAGGCCAGTAGCATCGGAACCGGATCTTGCTGGAGTTGGCCCTGAGATGCCTCCTCCTGCACGGGTGAATCAAGCAACACCGCTCTTTGTTGCCTCCTTCGTTCTTTCCCGTTCACCCTTCTGACATAGCACGTACCAAATTTTCCCTCTACTTCTTCCATAGAAGTTGGGAAGGAATCAACCCCCTGTAGAGAAAGCCTCTTCCTAGCCTCCTCCACGCCATCGCACACGTCCCCCTGCCCCACAGCTTCATCTCGCGAGCCCTCCCCAGGCGCTAGCTCACCTTGCTCCCTTTTACCTTTTTCCTCCGACTTCGTCCCCCCATCCAGCCCCCCACCCCCACAAAGTACTTCCTCGTCCATTGCCGAAGCCGACTCATGCCCCTGAACGCCTCCTCCCTTCTCAAAAGGTTCCGGTCGCGCCGCCTGCTCTGATTGCCTCCTATTCAAGCTGAAAACCAAAGCACCGCTGAGGATAGCATCGAAATTGGCCTGCATCCCCTCATCGATGTCAGCGGAGTGGCGAGACTCATCAACGCCCATCCAACCCCGGACCCGGGTCTGGGTAGAGTTCGCTCCTGCCCGACCCTACCGCTGAAAGACCCGAGCAACAACTGCTTCCTGTTTCTGATTAACCCCGTGAATCGGACCCGGGTCCGAATGGGCCATAATCGGTTCAGTCATCCGACACGTCAGAGACGGATCCCATGGTCCAACGGCTCGGGAGGGTATGCGAACCGACCTGGGGACGTGGGCTCTAGGAGTGTGAGCAAAGCATATAGTCCCGAAGCGGATATCCCCGGGGAAACTAAGGATCCCTCAATTATCATGTGTCGTTCCACCTTCCCGCGTGTGCGCCTTTTCGCCTTCAACCGCAATCGACGTTCCCCCTTCCATTGTTGCACTTGTTTTGCCTTCCGCCGAGCTCGGATGGCCCTCCGGAGGAGTAACCGCACCGCCCGCCGGCGTGATCCACAGGGCCCCCCGCTCACGCTGATCACTACTGAGGTGCTCCTTTCGAGCGCCAGCGCTCCGCTCCACGGCAACGATGTTTATGCGCAGCACTTCCCCCGCAACCATTATTTTTCTTTGGCCCAGCCCTTTCGAGGAGAAGTTCCTGACTTTGAATACGGGATCAGGTGGCTCCCCTGGACTCAACCCCGTAGACTCCACCTCAACAACGTCCACTATCTTGCTCAGCATGTTGTGCAGTCCCCGCGGCTCCCGGTAAACCAGAGGGATGCCTCTGGCAGGAACACATTCCAGCCGATTTGATTTAAGCACATCGTCCTTCGTCCCTGGCCTGCGCCAAAGTAACTGAGTCCACCCCTCATGCGACCACCTCAGTAACTCCTTTTCCTCTATTTATTTCAAACCTCTGGCTATTATTTTCCCAGGGGCGATAAGCATGATATCACCACGAAACAACGCTGCCGAAATGAGACCCACGTCCGATGACCCCCTGAACAGTGTGTCCTGGTCGTAGCCTTCCCCGACCAATTCCAGAGGCCCCTTGTTCCGCAACCTTTTCGGGCATGCACTGCTCCTGTGAGAGAACCCCCGACATAAGAAGCATCGGATTGGTTCGCGGCATTGTCTGGCCCAGTGCATCAAGGAGCCGCAACGGTAGCAGCCCCTACCAAACGGATTAACGAAGCTCTGACCATGTCGCATTGGCGTTCTCCTGCCGACCTCGCCCGGCCGACCTTCTCTCGCCAGACCTCTCCATTCAAATTTCCGGTTGAAGACTCTGATCCATCCTCCATGCTCTGCAACCAGTCGTTGCCCCCCCCCATCTCCTCTGCATCTGTAAAAAAATATCAAGTTCTGTGTTTTTGTTAATATTATATATATTAAATATATCAAAATGTATAATATATATTTATATTATGTTTATGTAATGTAGATACAATATACATGTATATATATATGGATATATATATATATATATTTGTTATCGAACCTGAACTTTTATCGAACGAACTTATACTAAGTTCATGTTCGGTCCGTTAAGTTATCGAACTACAATTTAATGTTCATGTTCAGCTCATCAAGCTACGAACGAACATTATTCAAACAATTATCGAACGAACTCTAATCGAACACGAACATATTCAGTTCGATTAGCAGTCCTAGTCTTGAGAAAGGATGAAAATGAGAAGAATTTTCTTGTTTTTTTCTTATCGAATAGGAATCCCTTATATAAAAGGAAGTCTAGGGTTCACTGAAACAATTACATGCACACCCTTACATTACAGAATGATATTCGTACACTCAAAAATACTTCAATGCTCTCATTCAAGCCGGATCATAGATGTCCATCATGCTCGACTTGGAGACACACCTGGTGAATAGGGATCGAGTGAGCGACTTGGTGAAGACGTCGGTTGTTTGGTCCTCTGAAGTAGACTGTATCACTGTATTAATATTTCCTTGTCGAATCATATCCCTTGTATAATGACAATCTACCTCCACATGTTTGGTATGCTCACGAAAGGTAGGATTGTTTTCAATGAATATTCCAGCAGTATAGTCACAGGTGATCATAGGACTTAGATCTGGTAAGCGTAAATCCTTGATAACATGTTTGATCCGCATTAGTTCGGTGGTAGCTTGGGCCATTGCTCTGTATTCAGATTCTACATTGAATCTGGCAACTACTGCTTGCTTCTTACTTCTCCATGTGACTAGGTTACCGCCAAGATAGGTGCAGTAACCGGTAGTGGATTCCTCTCATTGAGGCAACCTACACAGTCAGCATAAGAATAGGCCATAATCAAGTGTTGTCTACATGTGAATAACAGGCCTTTTCCTAGAGTGGATTTCAAGTATCTTAAGATCATCAGAAGAGCACCCAATGTACTTGGCACGATTTGGCCATGAATTGTCTTTGCATGGTTAATACCAAAGGAGATATCAGGTTTAGTGATGGCAACATACAGGAGTTTTCCTACCAAGCACCTGTGTTATTCTCCATCAACATACACAGGGAAATCTTCATATATTCATGCACTGGGATCTATGGGAATGGATGTTGGTTTAGCCCCTAACATTCATTTCTCCTGTAGAAGATCCAAAACATATTTCCATTGTGATAGAATCAATCCACCAGTATTCCTTGTGACTTCGATGCCCAAGAAATAACGAAGCTCCCCCAAGTATTTAGTGACAAAATGTTTCGCAAGATACCTTTTCGTATCTATTATGCCACTAGTGTCATCCCTGATTAGAATTATGTCATCAACATATACTAACATAGCAACGGACCTTTTTCTGTTTTCTTGGCAAATAGATAATGATCCGCCATAGAGCGAATGAAGCCAAGCTTGAACATAATATCAAACGGTTTTTAAAACCAGGCTTTGGGGCTTTGTTTGATACCATATATTGATGTAAAGAGTCTGCACACCTTCTGATACTCCACTTTGGTTTCAAAACTAAAAAGTTGTTGCATATAAACTTCTTCATTCATGTGAACCCCCTCGGATCCGGGCACCCATTTTCAAAACTCTGGATCACAAATTTCTGGATCACAAATTCTGCAGTTGAAATTGGAGCCAAAATCTCAAGCCAATTGCTGGAGCTTCCTTTCTACTGTTGTATGTTAGGAAAAAACTCCATTTTTTGAGATTTCAAGTGGTGAGATTCTTCCTTTAGCTGCTGCTCTCTGCTCCAGGTTTCTAGCATATGCATGCAATTAGATCTTCATTTTGGAGATCTAATTAGGTACAATCCCTAGTCCCCTCATTGCTGCCATACATGTATTATATCTCTTTGATTCCACATTCACATTTTTCAGAAGGATTTTTGTTCTTACTCTTGAAAGAAAGAATCTGGATGTAAAGAAATTAGAAATCTGAATCTCATTTATAATTTTTTTTAAAAAAAATAATACTTTTCTCTCTACTATAAATACATGCACAAAATGCAGTAATCCCTAAATTAAATTTTCATCTGATTCATATAGTATCGATTCTGAATTTGAACCTTTGAGAAATTGGCCATATCACTACGAAAATTTGCTATTCCCAATTTGACTACTGTAGTTAGCAATCTTTCATATGCAATCTCCACATGTATAAAGAATATGATTGAGGAGTTGTTATTAAATAAGATTGATTTCATTTTTCTTTCATATCATGAACTATGTCTGACGGTTTAGGAATCGACATATAGCAGTCTGTCAGTACTCTGCCATTCACAGACACCAATCGATCTTTACTTCCTACCAGCGGGCCAATGTGCCCATGTTCGAAGGCACCGGTACGTCAGATGTTGCTGAGCAGTAGCTCAAGCGGGTGATGAAGGTGATGAGGATGATACGCGGATCACGAGACACGTGGCTATTTTTCATGGAGTACTCACTGACAGATTTTGCTGAGAGAAGGTGGGATGTTGTAGTATCTGAGTTGGGCCGAGAGCCTATATGGGATGATTTCGAGACGAGGTTCAGGTCTCACTTCTTTTCTGCGAAGTGGAAGGAGTCCCAACGTCGACTTTTTCCAGAGCTTCGTCAGAGACAAATGACAGCTAGAGACTACTTCGTCAGATACACTGAGCTGTCTCGGCATACACCAGCAGCTGGCGCATTTCCAGAAGAGAATCTGGAAAAGTTCATTAAAGGCATGCGAGAGGAGGTGCAAGAGAAGTTGGATGGATTACACATCACTTTCATCTCCGAGGCTACTGATGCAGCGGAGAACTTCGAGGACATCAGAGAGAGACATTTCGGGAGCTCGTCTGGAGCAGCGTCTAGACCGCAGCGATCTTTTGGGTCGATTCGTCGACCATTTCAGCAGCAGAGGTCAGCTAGGTGATGCAGCGTGGGCCCGAAATATAGGGCCACCTATTTATTTAAATTATGGTAGTTAATTTTATTTACGTTTTTTAGGTCGTCGCAATTTTTATTTAAATAAAGAGATCGCCTGTGATCTCAGTTAGTGTCAATATGAATTTTAAATTTGGTCGGTTAATTAGTTAGAGTCCAATTAGGATAATTAGTGGTCAAATTAATTAGCTTTCTATTTTTGTAAATCCATCCCTCCTATATAAAGGGATGAGGGTCCAGCGTTTTAGTCAGTCAAGTATTAAAGAAAATTTGAGTTTATCTCATTATCTCTCTCTATCTCTCTTCTCTCCTCCCGCGATCTTCGCGTTCTTCTCCCTCAACCTCTCGTATTCCCGACGAGTTCTTCTTCTCAACCCTTCTATTTTCTCCACCGAAATTCCACCGCCCAATTTAGTTTAATTATCGTCAACGCGCCGAAACGTGTTTGCATCAATTGGTATCAGAGCATGGCCCACAGATCGTCCTCACGATCTGACGATCGTCCAGGCGCTCGCACCGACATGCATCAAGGGATCATCGTTCATCCGAGCAAACACGACGAGTCATATCCACCATCGCCGCCTAAAACAAGGAGACGGGGCACATGCTACGTGATTTGCAAACCAACTTCCATTCCATGTTTCGAGATCTAATGGCTAACTTTGAGGCCTTCCGCGACGCCCAATCAAAGCCTCCACCCGTCGAAGCCGCTACCGCAAGTTTTAACGACGAAAAACTCGCCGTGGAAGACGATTTGCCCGTTGTCCAGCACCTTCCAGATCCGATTTCGCCACTGGAATCGGTCCCGTTGGTCCCTTCGACCGTCCCGGCACGACCCCAGCCACCCCGGGTAACTTCCCTTCCATCCCCATCTCCGCTACTTCGTCTAACCAGCCCACAACCTCCCGCGCCACCCCTCACAGCCCCTGCGACTCCAACACCCGCCAGCACCCTTCCCCTCGCGCCTACGCCTCCCAGCACCAACCTACCCCTTCCCGCGGCCCCCCTCCTCACCCTGCAACCCAGCCAGCCTCCGTCGCCCGCCTCTCCGCCATCTCCCTCTCGCCGCCTTTCCCCCCCGGCTCCCCCACCAGCCCACGCCGCCCCGTCCTTGCGCCGCAGCCACCCACCCCGTGATCTGCCCCCGCACCGCCTCCTCCTAGCCCCGGTATTCCCCTCCGCCACGCCGCACCGCCCCTCCTCTCCTCCTACCCCCTCCGCTTGGCCACCCTCGCCACCTGCGCCCCGCCTTCCCCCGACCCTCCTCCCCTTTCTGAGCCCCGCCAGCCTCACCCTCGCCATCCCTCCCAACCGCGCGACCCCACCAAAAACCGATCCCGGCCCCCCAGCACTTCGCGCCTCCCGCGCGGGAACCCTCGCGACCTCCGCCTTCCCTCGCCCACGCCATCGCCGAGGTCGAGTTGCCGCCTTGAGCCCTCCATCGCCGCCATGGCCCGCCGCCTCTTATCAAGGGTGGGCAAAACCCTAGCAAAGCCTTTCTCGGCAGGTGCATCCCTGAAAATAAGGGATGAAGTATTAACTTGAAAGATTTACAAGGGGGCCCCTCCCCCAGAAAATATTTATCAAAAGAGCCCAGTGGAAGATGAATTAAACTATGAAATTCTTTCAAGTGAAGGGGTACGAAAATTGCAGAGATGCCCCCCAATTGGAAAGAACTACAAACGTAATGTTGAAAAGAGTCTAATTGCAAGCTACAATTTCAAGGATGATTTCTCCAACGCGCATCTACATCAAGCAATTCGTCGGGAGACGAATTTTTAAAGTTGAGGAGTTGATGCAGCGTGGACTCGAATTATAGGGTCGTCTACTTATTTAAATTTTAGCTGTTAATTTTATTTACATTTTTAATGTTGTCGCAATTTTAATTTAAATAAAGAGATCGCGTGTGATCTCAATTTGAATTTTAAATTTGTCGGTTAATTAGTTAGAGTCAAATTAGGATATTTAGTTGTCAATTTAAATTAATTTCTATTTTTGTAATAGCATCCCTCCTATATAAAGGGATGGGGGTCCAATGTTTTTAGCCAGTTCAGTATTAATGAAAATTTGAGTTATCTCATTCTCTCTCTCTCTATCTCTCCTCTCTCCTCTCGCGATCTCCGCGTTCTTCTCCCCCAACCTCTCGTATTCCCGACGAGTTCTTCTTCTCAACCCCTCTACTTTTCTCCACCAAAATTTCTACTAAAAAATTATTTTTTCATCGCCGCCGATTTTAAGTTTGCATCAATTGGTATCAGAGCGGTTATGGAGTCGTTCTCACGATTCCACGATCCTGTCGCATATTGGCGTGTGCAATTTGATTTGAGTTGCCTATCTCCGGATTCCCGTACACGCGCACGACGACACAAGTTCAAGCGACGTCTTGTCTCAAGCATTAAAGTCCAAGAATGGCTGGATGCACAAGTCGAAGAAGATCTCGCCGTCCACGACGAGAAACTCGCTGTCAACGAAGAATCCGCTGCTGTCCCAGCCGTTTTAGAAGAAAAAAACGAAGAAACAGTGGATGTCCCGGAGTTTCCAGATCAAGCCCCATCACCGCTGGCCTCCCCGATGGCAGCCCCGACCCCTCCAGCGATTTCCCAAGCTATCCAGCCCCTCGCCGCACCGTCGGCGGCCCTCCCCGCAACCCCTGCGGTTCCCGTTCAGCCCCCAAACCTGGCACCGCCCCAAACGGCTCCAGACCCACCACCCACAACCCCCTCCTCCCGCTACTCCCCCGCACCCAGCCTCTTCCCCTTCCCCGCCACCCCGTTCCCCTACGGCCCCCTGCCACCACTCTTAAACCCTCCCTCCGAATCCCCTCGCCATCCTCTTTCTCTCCCCCTACCGTCGCATCTCCCTCTCAAATCCCCTCACCCCGCCGACCCCCTTCTCCCCCGCACCCTTCCTCCCCCACGACCCTGCACCCGACCCCGCGTCGCCCCTCCCTTCCTCCCCCCAGCACCCTGCCAGCACCGCTCGCTTCCCCCCGTCACGATGGTGCGCCGCCAACCATCACGGCCCCCCGATCCCCATCGCCCGACCCCCGCACGCCAAACTCCGCCCTTCCGCCTCCCATACTCCGGTCGCTCCCGCGACCTCTTCAGCTCCCCGCGTCACCGCCTGCCCTGGCCGCGGCCCCTTCAGCGCCCCGCAGCGCCGCACCAGCCCTCGCGAAGCCACCTTCTCGCGCGCGAAATGCGCACGACGCTCTGGCGAGCCCTAACCAAAGGGCCGAAGGTTACGGGATGTCAATCCCACGGATTGTGGGGATGGAGATTAAGTGGGAAAATTGCAAAGAAAAATCCCTTGAACCCCCTAATTGCAGAAAGGCCAAAAGTGATAAAAAAATTAAGGAACATTGAAGGGGTACGAAAATTGCAGGGACGCCCTCCAATTAGAAAGAACTACAAATGTAACATTGAAGAAGACCTAATTGAAGGCATTTGAAGCTACGGTTCAAGGATGAATTCTCCAGCACGCACCTACATCAAGCAATTCGTCGGGAGACGAATTTTTAAAAGCAGAGGAGAGTTGATGCAGCGTGGGCCCGAAATATAGGGCCACCTATTTATTTAAATTATGGTAGTTAATTTTATTTACGTTTTTTAGGTCGTCGCAATTTTAATTTAAATAAAGAGATCGCATGTGATCTCAATTAGTGGTCAATATGAATTTTAAATTTGGTCGATTAATTAGTTAGAGTCCAATTAGGATAATTAGTGGTCAAATTAATTAGTTTTCTATTTTTGTAAATCCATCCCTCCTATATAAAGGGAAGAGGGTCCAGTGTTTTAGTCAGTCAAGTATTAACGAAAATTTGAGTTTATCTCATTATCTCTCTCTATCTCTCCTCTCTCCTCCCGCGATCTCCGCGTTCTTCTCCCTCAACCTCTCGTATTCCCGACGAGTTCTTCTTCTCAACCCTTCTATTTTCTCCACCGAAATTCCACCGCCCAATTTAGTTTAATTATCGTCAACGCGCCGAAACGTGTTTGCATCACTAGGCGTTTCTGACCTACAGGTTCGACATTCTCCGACAGTGCTCGCTCTTCTCCATCGACTACTTTAAGAGGAGCACTAACTGGATGTGGCACAGATTCCGCCTGACCATCTGGGTCGCAACGAGCAGACAGACCCCCAGCAGAACCGGCTCGGAGCACGGACATGACCACTCCATCTATCCGGCCCGTTCGATGTTACTTGTGCCATGAGTGGGGACATTACCGGCATCAGTGTCCCCAGTGATCTAGTGAGCCTCGGCCACAACCTTCACATTCGCAGCCTCAGGCACAACGTTCAAGGAGTTTCCGTGGGAGGAACTCCAACTTCATGCGACAACAGCAGAGACACAGAGTGTGGCTGGTTCCAGTACTGCACCAGCCAGGCAGGGTCAGATACATGCAGTGAACGAGGAGCAGGCACGTTCAACAGCTACTGTGGTGAAAGGTATGGTCTCAAGCTTTGGCTGACCTTTTCATGTTTGTTTGATTCTGGAGTGACACATACTTTCCTTGCTTCGAGGCTACTTGCTTCTTTAGGTAGAGTCGCAGAGACCTTCTCTTCTCCATATCACATCCGAGGGCCAGGTGGCCAATTGTTCGGTATTTCCCTGATAGTCAAGCACTTGCCCGTACTAATTGACGGTCACGAGATGATCGCAGATTGTCTACACCTACAACTTGATGAGTTCGACTTGATTTTGGGCATAGATTGGTTATCCGCTCATAATGCACTTGTTGATTGTTTTAGGAAGACAGTTGTCTTCAGGATTCCAGATTTACCCGAGTTCACTTTTGAGGGTACTATACATGACTCCAAAATGGAGTACATTTCTGTGTTGCGAGCGTGAAAACTTGTTGATCAGGGTTACGATTCCTAGCTAGCATTTGTTTGAGGGGTACTTGATCATTAGCCGATGACACAGGACATCAGAGTAGTATCCGAATATACAGATGTTTTCCAAATGAATTACCAGGATTACCTCCTGAGAGAGAGATCGAGTTCAAGATCACATTGCTATCAGATACACAGCCGATCTCGATGGCACCATATCACATGGCACCAACTGAGTTGAGAGAGTTGAAGGTGCAGTTGCAGGAGTTACTTGACTTGGGATTCGTGAGGCCGAGCACTTCACCTTGGGGTGCTCCGATTCTATTTGTCAGGAAGAAGGATGGATCCATGAGGTTATGCATCGATTACAGGCAGCTGAACAAGAAGAACGGTGAAGAAATCTTATCCTTTGCCACGCATTGATGATTTGTTTGATAAGCTTCAGGGATCTTCGGTGTTCTCGAAGATCGATCTTTGTTCGGGCTACCATCAGCTGAGGATTCGAGAGGCAAACATTCCAAAGACCGCATTCAGGACTCGTTATGGACACTACGAGTTTGTGGTGATGCCGTTTGGGCTCACCAATGCACCTGCAGCATTCATGGATATGATGAACCGGATCTTTCGTCCATACTTAGATAAATTTGTGGTGGTGTTCATTGACGATGTGCTCATATATTCTCGGAATGAATGGGATCATGCGAATGATCTACGGATAGTCTTGGACACATTGAGGGAGCACAAGCTATATGCCAAATTGAGCAAGTGTGAGTTCTGGTTATCCCATGTCTCATTTCTAGGGCATGTCATTTCTGGAGCAGGTATCGCGGTTGATCCTGCGAAGATTGAGGCAGTCATATCTTGGGAGCAATCCAAGACAGTTACTCAGATTCGGCGCGGGCTATTACAGACGCTTCATCAGTGGATTTTCACGCATTGTTCGCCCTCTGACACGATTGACACAGAAGGGAGTTTCATTCATTTGGGATGATTCATGTGAGCAGGCCTTCAGGACAGTGAAGGAGAGATTGACAACAGCGCCCATTCTTGCACTACCATTTGGCACGCAGGATTATGCAGTCTACACAGATGCATCTGGAGAAGGTCTAGGAGCGGTATTGATGCAGAGAGGTCATGTGATTGCTTACGCATCACGAAAATTGAGACCGCATGAACGGAATTACCCCACACGTGACTTGGAGTTCGCAGCAGTTATCTCCACCTTGAAGATCTGGCGCCACTATCTATATGGGGTGAATTTTGAGATATTCACAGACCACAAGAGCCTGAAGTATATCTTTGATCAGAAAGAGCTGAACATGAGACATCGCAGATGGCTCGAGCTACTGAAGGCAGTGTTGTTAAAAGCCCTCTGGGCGCTCGCCTAAGCTCCCAGGCGAGGCCCTAGCGCCTTGCCTCCTTCCAGGCGAGGCGTTTTGCCTTAGGCGCCGCTCAGGCGAGCGCCTGGCTTGAGGCTCTAGGCGCTCGCCTTGAGCGCCTAAGACAAAAGTAAGGCTTTTGCCGACTTTGTATGATTTTTATCCATGTTTAGGTTTTTATATTAGATATATATTAATTCTAAGTATCATTAACACACATACTTATACATATGCACACACATGTATATGTAATTTACACACACTTCTATTTCATATGCGTATACATGTACATTCATGTTTTAGTTCTAAATACTACATATACTTTTTAACTAAAAAGTATATATTCTTCTCTATATATATTAGCTTGAAGGAATATAAATACATATATATATGGGTAAAATGGGGCTGTCCCCATTTAACCCTATATATATACATATAAATAGACAAAACACACATGTATACATAGGCATGTACGCATACTTATAAATAAACACATACACATGTATGCAAATATATATGTATACAGATACACATACATACAAATACACACATAAACACAAATATTTAATACATATACATACATATGCGAGTACATGCATACATTATACACACACATATTAATAAATAGTGGATTAATCGCAAAATATAATTTGGTGATAGTATATATATACGCATACATAGACATAGACATGTATATGCACACATTTATATATACGCTTATAAACACACCCACAAATATGTCGAATTGGTTTTAAATTGAAATATAAGCTATATGTACATATATTTACAACTATACATATATACGCACACAAGTACACGTACACATTTATATACGTGCATGTAAACACACCCACAAATATATTGGATTGGTCTTAGATTGAAATATAAATTATACATACATATATTTACAATTACACATACATAAACATGTGTGTATGTGCATATATTACATAGATTTGTGCATAATTTATTTATTTTTGTATATGGCGCATTGCTTTTCTCAGGTGAACGCCTAGCGCCTCGGGCGTTTTTCACCCCCTAGCGCCTTGGAGCGCCTCTCGCTTTTAACAACACTGACTGAAGGATTATGATTGCACGATCTCTTACCATCCCGGTAAGGGAAACGTTGTGGCTGATGCACTCAGCAGGAGAGCTCATGCAGATGGTACAACGAACTGGCTATATACATGGGATATGCTCGCATCTTTGACCGATTGGCTTCCTCAGGAGAGTGTATCCACATCCACAGCCATACCTCCACGATTCAGCAGTTTATGGGATCGCATCGTCGAGGGACAGAAGACAGATCCATAGATTCGAGATAGATACATGTGCGCCGTCAAGGATGAGGTTGATGATTTTGTTGTGGCGGAGTCTATTTTATGGAAGGCAGGTCGAGTCATTGTGCCCAACGACGAGCAGTTGCGCAGAGACATTCTTGATGAGGAACACGGTTCACAGTTATCCATTCATCCCGACAGCAAAAAAATGTATCGTGATCTGCGTCGACATTTCTGGTGGGACGGAATGAAGCGCGATGTGGCACAACATGTTAGCAGATGCATGACATGTCAGATGGTCAAGGCAGAGCACAGGAGACCACCATGATTACTACAGTCTCTCCCCATTCCCGAATGGAAGTGGGAGAATATCTCTATAGATTTCATCACAGGTTTGTCGAAGACACCAGGTGGCCATGATTCCATTTGGGTCGTTGTTGATAGGTTGACCAAGTCAGCTCATTTCATACATGTCAACATGACTTACACTCCATCCAGATTGGCCAAGCTATATGTGCAGAACATCATCAGGCTACATGGTGTACCATGAGAGGTGGTGTCTGACAGGGATTTGAGGTTTACTACGCATTATTGGCATCAGTTCATGTCAACACTACAGACAGAGATGAAGATGAGTTCTGCATATCATCCACAGATCGACGGTCAGAGTGAGCGCACCATACATACACTTGAGGATTTGTTGCGCGCATGCACTTTGGAGTAGAAAGGGTCCTGGAAGGACCATTTGCCTTTGGTAGAATTCACGTAGAACAACAGCTATCATTCTAGTATCGGCATGGCACCATTCAAAGCCCTATATGGGCGGAGATGTCGCACCCCTCTCAGTTGGCGTGAGGTAGGAGATCATGTTCAATACTCCGTAGATCTCTTGGAGGAGACTGCGAGAGTTGTTGATCTTGTGAGGCGAAGGTTTCTGACGGCAGAGAGTCGCCAGAAGAGCTATGCAGACCGTCGGAGAAGAGATTTGAGTTTCAGGTATCCAATCTTCTTCTCTTTCTTTTATTATAAACTAATTTAATCTCATACTAATGACATTCCGATAAATTATAGATTGGAGATTGGGTATTTCTCATAGTATCTCCCATGAAGGGAATTCAAAGATTTGGTGTCCGTGGCAAGTTGGCGCCACGATATATTGGACCATTCGAGATTCTTGCTCATGTAGGGAAGATGGCCTATCGGGTTGCCCTTCCTCCACACCTTTCAGGCATCCACGACGTCTTCCATGTATCCAACTTGAGAAAGTATGTGCACGACCCTCGACACGTCATCAACTACGAAAATCTTGATGTGGAGCCAGACTTGACTTATGAGGAGAGGCAGGTGCAGATACTTGACAGTGTTGTGAAGAAGCTTTACAGGAAAGAAATTCCATTGGTCAAGGTGTTGTGGCACCGACACGGTATCGAAGAAGCAACGTGGGAGACCGAAGCCGATATGCGGGTACGATACCCGCAGCTTTTCTAATGTAATCAAACAAGCCCTTGTAATCATTTTCATATTAAAGGAATATGGCTTGTTTTCCCTTTGAGGTTTTTATGGGTTTAAAACCCTTTGAGGTTTTATGGCCATATGAAATTCAAGACACCTAATAACCTTGACTCGAGTCTCAGGGACGAGACTCCCTTTGAGGTTTTTATAATTACTCTACGTTGGACTTCTTCTTCTTCTATAGCGATTCTTCTCCATGCACGACCGAGATATGTTCTGATGACCTGCAGGCACGATAGAGATACGTTTCGATGACCTGATATCGTAGTAACTCTACAGGTATGGCAAAGATACGTTCCGGTGATCTGTAAGTAACAGACCCGTCCTCGAGTGTTGTCTTCGACCAGCAACGGACATATGTTCTTATATGATGTATCATGTGAAGATGTGTTGTATATTTTTTCTTTTTGTTGCAAGCTACAACTTTCTTAGCTCCAGCTTAAGGGGGAGTGTTGGAGAATGTAACAGAGTGGTAATTGGATCTCTCCATGATCCAATTATCACACTCTCGTGTTTAGTCCCACATCTACTATTTATGCAGCTCTGGTCTGTCTGTGACACTATATAAGGAGCCTCAAACTTCCTGTACTCATTGAGAAACTTCAATAGAAGATCCGACCCTTTAGGCCTTCTCCTGTGGTTTCATCCCGCCCCCTCACAGAGTAGAGTTCCACGTAAAATAAGATTTTATGGTTGGTTTTTGTCTCTGATTATCAATTCGCTTACATGTTTATTTATTTTAACACTCATATAGAAATGCACTTTTCACATCTTGTTGGTAAAGTGGCCAGAAGAGCTGGACAACAATGGAAATAAGGATTCGCATCGTAGGGAGGCGAGCCACTGGTGAAAAGGTATCAAGGTAATTTAGACCATAGGTCTGAGTATACCCCTTTGCTATCAGACAAGCCTTGTAACTTTCCACCAAACCATCTAGAAGATGTTTGGTGGTAAAAATCCATCTGTTGCCAACGATAGTTGCATCCTTTGGGGGATCAACTAGTTGCCACATACCCCTGGACAGAAGAGTCTTCATTTCTTCCTTCATAGTTGCATTCCATTCAAGAATTAATACTGCCTCCTGAAAAGTGGAAGGAACAGTAATAGCCAAAAGATCAGTCAGGAAGGTCTTGTATTGCTTAGACAATCTCCATGTAGACACATGGTTGGAGATAGGATGTAGCGTACATATACATTTCCCATTTTGAAGAGCTATGGGCATATCAAAATGACCTTGGGAATCTTGAATCTCCTTCTCAGCAACCTTCTCGCATGTATTTGTAATATTCCTAAATTCAATGTCACCAATGCTCTTATCTTGACATACCTTGGGATCAAGTGCGGGTGTGATAAGAGGGGGTGCTATCCGACAAGTATACACCAACAGGAATTGTTGACTCTCATCGATGTGAGTGTTTTGAGTTGGAGACCTATCATGAGAAATGGCATAAGTAGACTAGCAATCTCTGCGTCATTAAAAGACAAACCCGAGAACCGGAGGTGGAATAGCACAGTATAGACTCAATCACTCAAAGGTCACATCCGCACTAACATGGTACCGATGATGTACTAGATCATAACACATGTACCCTTTTGGGTTCTAGAATAGCCTACAAAGACACATTTCATAGCCCGGTGAGAACTTGTCGTGACTCGGAGAATGAATGTGGACAAAAGAGGTCCACCCAAAGATTTTAGGTGGAACATGGAATAGGTTCTTGTCATGGAAGAGAAGAGAATACGGTGTTTGCTCTTCAAATATGGTGGACGGCATACGGTTTATTAGATATGTGGTTGTGAGGACAACATCACCACATAAAGTGAGTGGCATTTTGAGCCAGTAAAGTACGAGCCACGTCAAGGATATGGTGGTGACTTCTTTCAGCAACGCCATTCTGTCGGGATGTATATGGACTCGATGTTTGAAGAATGATCCCATGCTCAGTCAGCAATGAGCGAAGATATTGATTGCAAAAATCAAGAGTATTATCGGTACGAATAGTCTTGACATGAAAACCAAACACATTTTTCATTTCCATAAAGAAATTTTTCATGACAATATTAAATTTTGACTTCAAAAGAAAGACCCATGAAACTCGGGTAAAGTCATCAGCATTAATAAGAGAATCAATATCCCGAATGATCTGGGACCTGGCTAGGCCCCCACACATAGAAATGCACGAGATCAAAAATAGACTTGCTAACACTACCTGGATGACGTGGAAAAAACGCTTATGATGCTTTCCAAGTTGACAAGCTTCACATTGGAGTGATGTGAAGATCGGAATTTGGGGTAGACTTCTTCTTAGTTTTGGTAGAGGTAGATGACTGAGACATAAGTGGCATATGTAGGTAGACTCCCTAGTAAATAAAGAAATGTGGCCTGCAAAAGGAGATTGCGTCAAATGTTACACACCCCCTTCTTCACGGCCACACCCAATCACCTGGTCCGTCAACATATCTTCAAATACAAGAGACACTAGATCAAAAACTGCTCGATAATTAAGCTCCTTGATAATTCTGGATACAGATAAAAGACTCAGAGGAAATTCATGAGATGGATGAACATTGTTCAGTCGAATATTTGGAACTACTTGGACTTCCCCCTATCTAGCAATAGGGGATAATTTGCCATCTGCCACCACAATGGTACAACTTAAGGCAACCTCTTGTAGTATGGTAAATTGATTCTTGTTGCCACTAATGTATCTTAATGCATCTGAGTCTACGAACCACTTAGAAGAACTAGATGAATTCCTATAGTCAACACAATATAGATATACCTAAGAGATCGACGAACGCAGCCGTGACGATAGAAGCAGTACTCATGGTAGCACCTGAAGAAGAAGGTTGTGATGCAATCCCATGCTGACTCAGTCGTTCATCAACTCCTCATATTCTACTCTGGAAATTTCCAATGAAATATCATCTTGCAGTAGATTGGCATGATGTGCCATCGGGGGTCTTCCATCCTTCCCCCAATAACAATCTTCAGCGTAGCCTATGCAGCCACAAAAAGTACACGAGGGCTTTCCATGCCTGAACTCACGACCTCATCCCCTTCCTCAAAAGAAAGTTCCTAGTCCTCTAACTGATGTCATAGCCGATGTGGTCTCAACACGAGTCTCTGTTAAAGTGGATATAAACAATCAACTAAGCATGTTGAAGGCATATTCCATAAATGGAATCTCATAGGCCATAAACATTTGGGCTCTAGCAGCTTCATAGATAGAGTCTAACCCTCCAAGAAATATCACAAACATCAATTGAGACCTGAAGGTAATCTCGGTTGGAAAGTACATATAGGCATGTAGGAGTTCAACCTTTGGAACCCAAAATTCGATGTCGAATAGAACTGAGCAAGAGGCCGACCATTTTGTTTCAATTGAGACATATCAACATATGTCTGGAGGATTTTGGCATAGTTCTCCTCTGAGCATGTCTTGCAGAGACTGTCCCGCATACACTTAGTCGTCGTGTAATGCACAATGTCGTTTGCAATTCGTGAGATGCATCTACTCAAAATCCATGCCTTGACCATGGCATTATCCTTCCATATCGCATTTGTGCATGTTTTCTCAGTTGGTTCCTCCTTGCTGATGATGTGCTCTTTATCATTTCCTTCTATGACATTCAGAAGAGACTGAGATCATAGCACATAGTTCGTACCATCAAGCTTGGTAATGGTACCAAAAGTGGTTCTTTATCTCCCCTTCGTGAGTAGAGGAATCTACTACCTCGGGCATACTTCACGATATATGTTGAGATATTTATATCTCTTTATATTTATTTCTTATTTCTATTATCTTCATGTACCTCTTATGTAATTAACCCAGGGTTTTTCTCCTATATAAGAGAGCCATGGGGTCTCTCCAATGACAAGCATTCTATTTTTCTTCAACATGGCATCGGAGAAACGGTCCTAGACTAAAGTTCACATATCCCACCAAAAACCCTAACCCTACCCGCCCCCTCCCCTGTTGTTGACAGCCGCTCATCTCCACTGTCGATCGTCATTTGCGACAAACCCCGGTCGGCCTACAGCACCCACCCCCCTGTAGGTCGTCTGTCGACCGCCCCATCCGGTCGCCCTAGCCATCAGCTACCTTCTCCTTGCGACCCTACCGCTCGTTGTTGCCTTGTGGGCCGTCCCACACTCTGTGGACTACAGTTAGGCCAATTATGTCGACCTATACAGTTCGATTTTGCTCAGATTCTGTGATTTCGAACATATAAATCATGTTTTCCGACCCTAGACTACAACAAGGAATGAAAAGGATGGTTGTACGAGTCTACACGTACAACCACTCCTCCGTATGATTGCGTAGACTCACTCAGAGTAGTTTACTCCTCAGTTTTGTTTCGGATTTTCGGCATTTTTTACCATGTCAGAGAACAAGGGTGACGTTTTTTCGTCGTCTGGTGCCTTCAAGGGCCCGACTCCCATCGTAAAGATGGATGGGATAGCTTTTGTCGGAGAACAAGGGTGACATTTTTTCACCGTCCGGTGCGTTCGGGGAGTGTCTCTTTTAGTGCACGAGTTTGCGGCAGTATGCCTGGTGATTTCCCAGGCCATGCAGTTGTCGGAGATCGTCTACTCCGGATTTCTTCGAGGTCAGCCATCGTAGGTGGTGGTGCAGGGGACTGCGTTGGTGGATGATATCATGCGCAAGCTGATGGCGCGATTTAGCGGAGCAGTGTTCCAGGTTGACGTTGAACATGTAGGTCCATCGGTGGCGGAAGGTGGACTGGGCAATCGACCGAAGCCCTCGCATTCAAGAGAGCTTCTCGTGGAAGGAGATAGAAGACCTTTTGGCGGATTTCAAACGACACTTCCATTCTTGGCTCTAGGGGTTCCTTGCGATACAAGCAAGCATGTAGCCTCGGTGTTTGTTTCTCGAGACGTGTACGCGATGGAGATGGGGATATCGAAATACTACCTCTTTTCTCAGAGGTCGTGAGGGATGTGGTGGGCAAAGGCACAGGGCTCGAACCGTGTAGGGGAGCTAGATCTGAGCCGGGCCAGTAGGCCAGATCTGAACAATGCCGGAGAGGCGGATATGTTTCCCGATGGGAGTTGCGTCAATCGGGTCGGGTGGGTACGGACTCAGACTCTTCGGGCGAGCAGGTGAAGGCGGATCTGAGGAAAGTATCCACTATTTCAGTGGTGGAGGCCAACCAGAGATCCGATTTTAGGGTGGCTGACTCCATAGCGATTTCAGTTGGGTCAGTAGCTAGCAATGCTAACTCCCATGTTGCCCCAACTCTGGCAGAGTTGCGGTGGCTTGGAGTAGATGGCGACGTAGCTTTGTGGAGGCTGGACAACGGCGGTGAGTCCCTCGGGCGACGCGAGTGTAGCCATTTTCGCCTGGGGGATTTGATGAAGTGGCGTCTGCGCCAGATCTCGGTGGCGCCACCCATTTTGGGTGGAGGATGGCCATAGCACTACTGGGACACACCGGTGGGTCGGCGGCACCCAGGCCCAGTGGAAGGGGGTGTTTTGGACTCAGTTACTCCAGAGCGGTTGTCACGGCTATAAGGCGGTGGAGGCATCTGGATGTGTACGGACGGTAGCAGAAATTACTGGGAGCACAAGCGAGGGAGTTGATTGAAGGGGACACAGTACGGGTTCGCCAAGTGGAGGACGTCGAAGTTTCGCGTCTGGTGGAGGTGCAAAAGGAGGTTGACACGAAAACCCCAGGAGGGGTAGGGAGGGAGGGTCTCATCTCGCAGGGAGCGCATGATTCAGGGACGGGAGAAGAGACGCCCGCTTTCTGGGAAGGGGAATGATCAGGGACATGGAGCGGAAGTTGTACAAGTGCATTGGAGTGATTCCACAAAAGGGTGTTGGTTCCTAAATGAAGAATGGGACAAGCAGAAAAGAGGAGCGCTCTGGGAAGACTGATTAGGGATAATGAAGCAGAGGTGCATTGGTGCAGGAAACAAAGATCTCGGGGGGTTTGAGGGGGTATGGAGGGAAGCTGGGGGTGGAAAACTTGATAAGGTCAGGGCTCTCAGGGCAACGGGCACGGCAGGGGGCCTAATGACAGGTTGGAACCGTGATGTATTTGAACTGGTGGGGGAGGAAATTATTGGTCAACACTCGTTGTCGGTTGTGTCGGCATGCTTGGAGGATGGGATCCGAATTCTGATCTCTAATGTATATGGCCCATGCGGGGGCATCAGAATTGACGTGTTGATGAAGGAACTTTATGCTGCAAGGGGAGAATAGCCGGACATTCTGTGGATTATTGGCGGAGATTTCAACGTGACCCTATTCCCAGAGGATCGTCCTGGTGGGAGAGGAGGTAGAGATGCTGGCTCAGTCCCTCTGCGGGAAGTGTTGGACGTATGGGGAGTGATGGTGTTTGATGCTTCGGGATGCCGGTACACTTGGCGTAATTCGAGAGCGAGATCACGCATTGATCATTTCTTTCTATCCACTGAGAGGATGGACCTATTTTCGCTTGCTGAGGCTCACGTGCTACCCTGGGCGCACTCGGATCCCACACTGTTATTGTGGTCCTCTGGGGAGGAGAACCGCACAGGTTCTATTTTCGCTTCAAGAAGGCATGGCTTCTGGAGGAGGGATTTCGCGAAATGGTTTCCGATATCTGGGAGAGATGCACAATAGAAGGGTCGACGGCAGCGTAGTTTGCGGGTAAGCTGAAGGCACTGCGGAGTGTCTTGACGGCACGGGGGAGGAGATCCGTGACCAGGGCCATCGACACCCCATAAATTTGAATTGGTTTGCGAGTAAGCTGGTTCTCTCGGCAATCCTGATTTTCTACGGTTCTACACAGGTCATGTCCATCGGCATTCGTTACGAGATTGAGGTAGAGGAGATTCTTCTAGTCGAATGGGGGTCAGGCACGTGGTGGATGTCACTTGATAGGGTGGGACAGAATTACAACGCAAAAAAGAAGGCCGAACTGGGTGTTAGAAAGTTGGAGGAGATGAATAAGGCACTCATGGCTAAGTTGTGATGTGAATATGAGGGAGCTCCGAGGATTTGGTGTGTATGTTATTAAGAGAAATTTATGGGGTGTCGATGGCATTGGAGGCTGAGACAGGATGCATCCCTTCCTCGTTATGGCGGGGAGTGGTGTTGGTATTGATGGAGATGTCATGCAAAATGAAGGCATGCATGGGGAATGAAGAAGGTTTTCAATTCTAACTGGACGACTGGACTGGTGACGGGGCCTTGGTGATTAGGGAGGTCTGGGGGGAAGGGGCATGGTCTCCAAATTTTTTGACAGATCGTTTGGACCAGAGGGTAGTGGAATATCAGGAAATGCAGTCGGTGTTGACTCATGAGCAGGCACCTTCAATGGGCAGGGACCATTATCAGTGGGATGATGGTAGATTCTCCATGAAGAAGGCTTATGCTCACTTTATCGAGGAGGAAGAGGAGGGGTGGACATTAGCATGATCTGGAAGAGCATGGTGTCGAACAGGATCAAAGTGTTTCTATGGATGTTTAGGCTTCGAAGGACTCTCACGAAGGACAGGCGGGGGCGAATTCTGGGAGGGGATGATGTTAGAAAATCGGAAGCGGAAGCAGAACATGGAAAAAGATAAAGAACAAAATAAGAACAGCGGGATTTTACGTGGAACCCTACTCCATGAGGAGCGGGATGAAACCACGGGAGAAGCCCTCAAAGGGGTGTATGCTTCTATTGCTTTTCTCAATGGATACAGGAGGCTTGGGGCTCCTTATATAGCCTCCATAGTGCCTCCAGGTCCCACCGTTGGACAATGTGGGACTAAACATATGGATGGGGTAAATGGATCTTCTCCAGGATCCATTTACCCTGCTACAACTCATGACACATACAATGAATATTCCAACACTCCCCCTCAAGATGGAGCATACAATGCTCAGCTTGAATAAACAGAAAGATATTCAACTCAACGCTACAGGACACTACGGACAATATCAACCCAACGCGCACATTGCTGCAGTCGAGGACGTTGCTTCTCATGCCGTGCAGGTGAGGAGGACGAACGGGCTGGAGTGTGAGTCTTCTGAATCTCCTCGTAGGAGAGCATGTGCTCTTAACTGCATCTGTCAGAGTCACTGCAACTGAAATGAGTCTCCTCGTCGGAGTACTCTGGCCCGCCACAATAATGTGGACAACTGCTCCATCTCTGAAAAGGGCCGAACTGAAAAGGGTCGTGGTTGTGCGATCCTCTTTGGAGTCCACGGTCGCTAGAGAATGGAGTCTGAAATAAGTTTCCTTTTCGGAGAACTGGGTCTCTCCCATCTGGCTCAGAGAATGGTGCACTGCTCTGATGTACCTATGATACCACATGAAAGCCCCTACCAACAGGGCATAGGGAATGGTCCTCTACTCTGGAGTCCCTATGGCTTACATGAAAATTCTGACCGACAAAACAAGAATAATGATGGGGACCTCTAAAATGATGGCATACATGTGCTCATCTGAAAATGACCGCAAACTCGTGTGTCTGAATATGAGTCTCTCTCTGGAGATCTCAAAAATGGGTCACTCAAACATGGAGTGCCTCGATCTTGGACTCTAACCAATCTGAGTGTCGAGTCTGAATCTGCGCATCAAACTGGGACTCGGAATCTGAACGTCGAGTCTGATTCTTGTGCATGGAAAATCTGAATCTGAACTGTAGAGTCTGGAAATCGGCTGGTCTGGAAAATATCATCTGAAGAAGACCTGTGACTCTACATAATACTTCCCCTTTCTCCCATACTTGTCGGAAAACATGGGCGTCGACCAAGTTGGGAGAAGACAACAATGATGGGGGGAAACATACTCAAAGATTTTCTTGTGGCTTTTCAAAAAAAATTTAAGCCGTCATATTTTTTGAAAATATTTTTTTCAAAACATTTTAAAGCTGTTTCCTTTTTTTACAGCGTTTCAATTTTTTAAAATTATGCGTACGGCTTTTTCTTGTACGCGCCTCTTTTTTCTTTTCTTTTCTTTTCTTTTCTTTTTAGAAAAAAACTGCAGACCTCCTTTTTTTAATACATGCCCAACGTTGGGCCAATGACAGCCCCCCACTATTTTTGATACACCGTTGTTGGGCTAATGAACCCCTTCGTCCGCTACTAGGGTTCCCCACGGGGAAACCCTTTCTCATATCGCGCCGCTAAAACAGGGGGGCTTGGCCTCCGCCTGTGCCTGCGGAGGGGAGCGCTGCATGCCTAGAAGTTGTGTGGCTGGAGATCGATGGAGCCGCCGCCCTTGGGATCGAATGGGAGAGATCGCCTGGAGGCGCAAGATGGGAGGCGCGCGCCCTGTGCGCACAATGCGCAAGAATCATCTGCGGACTGGGTTGAAGGGCGATGTGCGCCAGAAGGTGCCGCCAGATCGGGCTCGTGCAGGAGCTCGCCTGGGCTCGTGATGCCGCTTGGGCTCGTGCTAGGGCTCGCATGGGCTCGCATGGCACGCGAGGGCTAGATCTGTGGATGGAGGCTGCTTAGGGCTCGCGGCGAGTGAGGAGGGCGGAAGGCTCTGCCTGGAGTGCCGCCTGCGCCTGTGCGCGCTTGATGGAGGCGCTGGAGGGCCGCGAGCCAGGAGGTCGGCGATGAAGAATGGAGGGGCAACGCACGCTGAGGAAGAAGCCTCGCGCTGCCATGGAGATGCGCCCTAAGGATGCGGCCTGCTATGTTGGAGACGGGAATCAGAGGGTACCGCATCTGGATATACGGCCTATGGACGGCTGCAGGAGAAGAGGCTCCCTGCCTTGGAATTTTTCGCAAGGATCGAGCTGCAAGAGATGGAGAAGCTGCAGGACTTTCATGCGGATCTGAACAGATTTGAATACCATGAACGAAACAAGATTTGCAGATCTGGCGGCCTTGATGTTGATGCTGAAACATAGGGTTTCAAAAACAAACCCCAGGACTCTTCTTGAATAAGAACTTGAATCGAACAATAAATATTCAAAATCATCTTCAAGAACTAAAATCGAATCTCGAACAAGCAATGGAAAAACTTATTCCACGAGAATCGAACCAGCTCTGATACCATGTTAGAAAATCGGAAGCGGAAGCGGAACATGGAAAAAGATAAAGAACAAAATAAGAACAACGGGATTTTACGTGGAACCCTACTCCGTGAGGAGCGGGATGAAACCACGGGAGAAGCCCTCAAAGGGGCGTATGCTTCTATTGCTTTTCTCAATGGATACAGGAGGCCTGGGGCTCCTTATATAGCCTCCACAGTGCCTCCAAGTCCCACCGTTGGACAATGTAGGACTAAACATATGGATGGGGTAAATGGATCTTCTCCAGGATCCATTTACCCTGCTACAACTCATGACGCATACAATGAATACTCCAACAGATGACACTTTATGTGACAGGTGCAACATGGCGGCGAAAGATTTGGAGAACTTGTTTTTCTCTTGCCCGCATTCTATGGATGTATGGATGAAGATTGGTATTCATTGGCTTCTTCCTTGGGATTTTCTAGCTTTTGGTGAATGATACGCAATGCATGTGGGTACAGCCAGGAGGACTGCACTCTTCCGTTTCGGTGATATGGGCGATTTGGTGCACCCAAAATAGTGTCATTTTTTGGGGGTGGGATGTGTTCCTTTCTAAAAATGTACTAGAACACTGTAAGGCATTGTGTAGGGTGTGGGCATTATAGCGACAGGTACATGTAATACTTCTCATTTTCTTTTCCGTTTTTTTTAATTAATACTTGGTGGTGGGACCTAACTGGGGAGACCACCCTCGCTCTTTCTCAAAAAAAAAGATAGATGGAACCAACTACGAGTTGTGGTCTATGCAATTTCACACCCTTACGAAGTGCCATAAAAAAGAGCACATTTTGACATATTCCAAGCTGACGGACAAGACTGGGGCTAATGCTTCTTGGAAGCAAGATGATGCTTATGCACGAATTTGGCTCTCCGAGATGCTCACCACGGAGACTGCCAACGACATCGTCAATCAACCCACAGCCGATGCTATGTGGGACATCTTAGCAGACACATATAGGCAAGACAAGAATGAGAGCAAGATCCTACTGTTGCAGTATGACATATTTTCAACCAAGTAGAATGGTCGGCCTCTTCATGCCTACTTCTCGCATTTTTTAGGCATGTTTGAGCATCTCCATAACTTTATGCCCATTACTACCAGCACTGAGCAGCAGCAGGCATACCAGAATGCCACTATAACAGGAGTTTTTCTGTCATCCCTTGACTCTAAGTACGATGCAGCATGTACTCAACTGCTTAATGGAGAGATGATACCACCGATGGAGGAGGTCTACAAGAGGCTGAGCAGGATCACTACTTCGTCTACTACCGTGGTCCAAACTCCCTCTACGATGGCAGCTTCTCGTGGTAGAGGGGGTACTTCATAGATTCACGTGCGAGGATCTCGTAGACGAGGACATCAGCGTGGCATATGCTCACATTTCCACCGTCCAGAACATTCAGAGGAGACGTGCTTTTTGAAGCATGGATATCCTGCGTCTACTCGTGTAGCTGAGTAGACAGAGACTACTCTGACTCCTTTTCACGATGCGAGGTTTGACGATATTGTCTCTAGATTGAGAGAGAAGATGACTACACAACCCACACCAGCAGCAAGATCTTCAGATGTTGCAGCTGATGCCAGAGCTTCTACAAGTTCGTCAGCTATTGCTTATGCACTTACTAGTTGTAACATTTAGATTTGACTGATTAGATCATGGACTCCAGAGCTTCTCATCATATGTGTGGAGATCGAGCTCAGTTTACTTACATATCTATCCCTATTAGTAGATCAATGGTGATTGCTAGTGGAGTTCATCTACCCATTGTTGGTCGGGGAGAGATTGCCATGGCCCCCTCGATGCATTTGCAGAATGTCTTACATGCTCCAGCACTTCATATGAATCTTTTGTATATTAGTCAGATTACAGAGGATTTACATTGTTGTGCCATATTTGACCCATCTTCTCTTGTGTATCAGGATATACTCACGGGCAGGATGATTGGATTCGTGAGCAGAGAGGACTTTACAGAATGGTCCATCCTCCGTGTGTTAGTGATGCTATCATTCCTTCTGGTTATGTTTCTCCTTTCATGTGGCATCTTCGCTTTGAACACCTTCCTCTGCATAAGTTGTGTCATGTTCTCCCCCAGGTCTCTACTCGTACTACCTTGAAGTGTGAGGCAAGCACCATCGTTGTTTTCCGAGTCGTCACAGTAGTCAGTCATTTGAGTTGTTTCATTTTGATATCAGGGATCCTAGTTGTGTTCCCGATCATCAGGGACATCGATTCTATATGGTTGATGTGGATGATTTTTCTAGATTATTTTGGGTTTTCTTGTTAAAGAATAAGTCTGGAGCGGGCTCAATCACTAAATCATTTATTATTGAAATAAAGAATTTTTTCTGCTAATGTGAAGTTTATTCGCACTGACAATGCCTTGGAGTTTTCCAATTTACAGCTATATGACTTTCTCAAATCTCTTGGTATTGTTCATCAGACTTCTTGTACTTACACTTCGCAGTAAAATTGTGTTCCTGAACACAAGCAACGTCATCTTCTGAATGTCATGACGACTCTTTTGATTCAGAGTCGAGCTCCTCATTCGTTCTGGGGGTAATACGGTTATCACTGCATGCTACTTGGAGAATCGCATGCCTTCCACTCTCCTTGGAGAAAAAGGTTCCTTTCTTGATTGCATTTCCCGAGAAGGACCTATTATCCCATACTCACCGGGTCTTTAGGTCTGTGGCATTTGTCCACAATTTTACTCCTGGTCGTGACAAGCTCTCTCCAAGAGCTGTCAATGTGTGTTCGTTGGCTATTCCCGTACCCAAGAAGGGCATAGATGTTTTGATCATGTAAGGAGAAAGTATTATGTGAGTGATGATGTCATATTTTTTGAGTCTATTATGTAGTTTTATCCTACAGATGACAGGTTGTCTAACTCTAGCTCTGGAAAGGATGTCTTTGTACCACCACCTCCATAATCTCCACTAAAACACCCCATGTTGAGTCACACTCATCTCCGCCTCCACTTCCTCCACCACCTCCACCTTCGTCTATCCTAACACAGTTCTTGCCACGGTTTTACATTCGTAGGTCCTCTACTCGCCCCTCTGCTCATGCACCTTCCACGTCATCTAGCATGCCTCAGGGATGTACTGAACACATTATTTCTACTGACGGCACTGGTACTATACTTGTACCACAAGATACTGTATAGGAAGAACTGATACCAGAGACCAGAGAGGCTGGTGACCTTGATGTTCCCATTGCCTTGAGGAAGTCGTGTCGTAATTGTGTCACTTATCCTTTAGCTGCTCATGTTTCCTTGGAATATCTTTCAGAGGAGTACAGGAGCTTTTTCGTAGGACTCTCTGTTGTTACTATCCCACGAACATACCAGGAACCGTAAAGGATAGTAGTTGGCGACTTGCCATGGAGGAGGAGATGGCCGCTTTACAGTCTGTAGTACTCGAAGTATTGTTTCTGCTCCTCCAGGTGTCTCTATGGGGTGCAAATGGATCTTTACAGTCAAGCAATGGTTTGATGGTAGTGTTGATCGCAACAAGGCAAGGCTTGTAGCATGTGGTTGCACTCAGACTTATGGGGTGGAATATCGAGATACCTTCTCACCAATGGTCAGATATTCGACATTGCGCGTTCTTCTATCAGTTTTTATGACTCGGGGCTGGCCTCTTTATCAACTTGATGTGAAGAATGAGTCTCTATATGGAGATCTACAGGATGAGGTACATATGCAAGAGCCACCAAGGTTTGCTACTGAGGGGGATCTCAGAAGTGTGTAGGCTCCACAAGGTGATTTATGGCCTAAAGCAGAGTCCAAGAGCTTGGTATCATAAGATATCAGAGTTGATAGAGCACCAGGGGTTTGCGTGGTCCACTGCAGATCATTCGCTTTTTGTTCAGAGGACACAGAGAGGTACAGTTGACATTCTGATTTATGTTGATGTTATTATTGTCACAGGTGATGTTGAGCAAGGCATTCAGGCTACCAAGGAGTTCCTAGGTCAGCAGTTTGTGACTAAGGATCATGGTAGTCTTCGTTACTTCCTTGGACTAGAGTTCATTAGGAACCATAGTAGTCTTGTGATGAACCAGAGGAAGTTTGCGACTGATATTTTATTAGAGACCGGGATGACATGGTGCAAGCCTGCTACTACTACTATAAATCCGAGCATGAAATTAGATGATGATGACACTGAGGAGGTAAACAGGAGGAGATATAGGGAGCTTGTTGCTAAGCTCCTCTATGCTACTATCACCAGGCCAGACAATTCTTTGTTCTAAGTAAGGTGAGCCAGTTTATGGAGCAACCCAGGAAGGTTCATATTGATGTTGTTTATATGATTCTAAGATATTTGAAGACTTCACCAGGTACTGGTCTTCTCTTTAGGAGAGGTACATCTCTTGAGTGTGGCAGCTTGTGCAGATGTAGATTATGCAGGATGCCCTAGAGACGGGAAGTCTACTTTTGGTTTTACTATTTTTGTTGGGAGCTCAATCGTGTCATGGAAAAGCAAGAAGCAGACAATGGTTGCTAGATCCAGTGCAGAGTCTAAGTACAGAGCCATGGCTCAGGGGAGCACAGAGATGATGTGGGTTAGATTCGTCTTGACTGATCTTGCTATCGAGGTACCTCTTCCCATGCATATTTTATGCGACAATCAAGCATCTCTGTTTATTGTCAATAATCTTGCATTGCATGAACGGACCAAGTATATAGAGGTGGATAGCCCCTATAGCAGAGACATGATCCAAAAGGGTCTCATATCCACCTCCCATGTTTCTACTGGAGATCAGATTGCTGATATATTCACCAAAGCCCTTACTAAAGATCCATTTCATAGATGTTGTTCCAAGCTGAGCATGATAGACATATATGCCAGCTTAAGGGGGAGTGTTGAGATATTTATTTCTTATTTCTATTTTCTTCATGTACCTCTTATCCAATTAACCCAGGACTTTTCTCCTATATAAGAGAGCTCTAGGGTCTCTTCAATGACAAGCCATTCTATTTTTCTTCAACAATATATATTGGATCAACTAATCAATCACAACATATGCAACTGGAACAAAAATCCAATAGACTAAACTACAGGACCATGAATTCTACGTAATGATATCTTCCGTGAGAATTAAGAGAAGATTGCATTACGGTGCACATAACAAAGATAATAGCCGCAGCATCTTCGAGACGGGGAAAGAATATGCAAATCGAGGGTAGCATAAATCTGGACAACCACGATTTTGGCTCTTCGAGGTCAAATAAGAAGCATCGGTAGTCGGCAATGGCTCTAGGGAGTGTTGTAGGTTGCTGGAGGTTGCTCTGGAAGAGAATGGTAGCGCGCCAGGTGGATGGTGGTGCTCCAGCAGCTACTATGGAGGATTAGAAGAGGTGCCAGAGTCGGAGTAGGTGTTGTAGGTGGCTGGCGATCCTCTTTGTCGATGGTAGAGGTGGCTCGCGACGTTAATGAAGGTGGTTGGAAGGTATCGTGGGTGGTTGGATTGGTTGTGGAGCACTCCGAGCGATGGAGAGGCAGCGTCAACGGTTGACAGTGATGGAAACGGGGTGTGGTGATGGTGTTGGTGGTCGAAGAGTTAGGTCACACGGGACCCTGGAGAGAGAGGGATCTCCTCTCTAGGGATCTGATACCATCTTGAGAAAGGATGAAAATGGGATGAGTTTTCTTGTTGTTTTCCCATTGAATAGGACTATCTTATATAGAATGGAGTCTAGGATTTACTGAAACAATTACATACACACCATCACATTACAGAATAATATCCGTACTCAAAAATATTCCAACAAATAGCCTTGCAAAAGTCTGCAAACCTCCTGACATTGCCCCTCAATAGCGAACCCAGGTGGCTACTGCATATAGACTTCCTCATACATGTCATCATATAGAAATGCATTTTTTATATCAAGCTAGGACAGGGACCAGTCTTGTACTACTACAACAGATAGAAGGATCCGAAGTGTAGAATGACGTGCTACATGAGAGAACGTATCATGATAGTCCACCCCATAAGTCTGGATGAACCCATGAGCCACAAATCTAGCCGTGTAGTGATCAATGCTACATTTGCATGATGCTTTACTGTAAACACCCATTAGCATCCAAACACAAAAGCCCCGGTAGGGGTAACGACCAAGCTCCATGTGTCACGCAGCTATAGTACGACCATCTCCCCCTCCATAGCAAGATGTCACTAACTGTCTTGCATAGACTCATGGTATGTTTGTGGGATCTTCACAGTTGACAGACCCACAACAAACCTCCTGAAATAATCTGAAAGATGCCTCAAAGAAACATGATCAACGAGAGGATACATATACCTCCACGTCTGGAGAGTAAAGGGTACATCAAGATCATATGCATCGTATGTGACCTGTAAAGTAATCTCCTGAGGAGGCACATGCTCGTCTTGTGGAGCAGCCTATTATATAGATAAATCACTAGTACCATCAGTAGAAACAAAGTGCTCAGAACGTACTCGAGGCATGTTCAGAACATACCTCGGACTTGTTGGATGATGGGGACGGCCCATGAGCAGGAGGTATAGAAGGCGGCATGCGAATATAAAAATGTGGTAAAAATCGAGCCAAATTACTAAGAGGTGGGGGCAGAGTAGCAACCATGGTAGGAGGTGGTGGTGGAGCTAGTGGTGGCGTGAGAGGAACCATAGCTGGAGGTAGTGGCGGTGTAAGAGGAGGAGGTATGTAGACCTCTCCAGAGTCAGACAGAGTCAACCTATCACCTGTAGGATAAAAATACGTCTGACTCAAAGAAGGTGACATCATCACTAACATGGTACTTACGTCTGGTTGGATCTAAGCATCGATAACCCTTCTGGGTCCGGGAATAGCCTAAAAAACACATTTGACAGCTCTAGGAGAGCTAATCAAAGCCAGGAGCCCAATTATACACAAATTCCACGGAACCAAAGACACCATGTGGTAATGAAAAAAGGTCCTTATTGAGAAATGCAATAAAAAAGGGAACATTTTCACCTAACACGGAAGATGGCATAGCATGCAGTAATAACCACATCACCCAGAAAGAGTGGAGAGCACGACTCTGGATAAGAATTTTCCCGGTCACATCAAGAAGATGGCGGTGTTTACATTCAACAACATTATTCTGCTAAGAAATGTAAGCACAAGATGTTTCATGTATAATGTTGAGGGATTTAAAGAGTTGAGACAGCTGAATAGTACAAACTCCAAGGTATTATCACAGCATGCATATTTAACATTAGCAGAAAAATGTCCATTACCTTATTAATGATGGCCTCAGACTTGTTTTTCAGAAGAAAAATCCAAGAAAGTCTGGAATAATCATCGACGACGACAATATAGAACATGTGTCCCTGGTGATCAGGAACACGACTAGAACCCCATATATCAAAATGAATGAGCTTAAGTAAAGAACTACTACTATGATTTTGACAAATAGGAAAACTAGAGCGGTGATGCTTCTGAGATGGCAAGCCTCACATTAAAATGTAGACTGAGGTGAAATCTTTGAGAAGACTATGCACAACTTCTGCAGAGAAAGGTAACCGAATTGAAGGTGTACGCCTCGCCAAAGGAGCCCGAGGCATGTGCTTCGAGTTTAAAATAGGCCACATCGCCTTGTCTCACCACATTTTATGTCTCAATGTGCACTTTTTAAAACCATGGTTACATCAAATGACATGAATGGCATTAATGAGACAAAAGTGTTATTTAGGCAACGGTTTACCATCAAGGATCTTGAGAACTGCGACATTTCCTCGGTCTGGAGTTTGCCAGAAATCATAGAGGACTTGTAATGACTCAAAGAAAGTACACGATTGATCTTCTCCTAGAGATTGGGATGGTATACTATAGACTTACCACTATTCTTATAGATCCTAGTATGAATCTTTATGACATTAACACAGAAGGGGTTGAGAAGAGGAGGAACAAAAAGATTGTTAGGAAGAACTTATGTGACCATCACCAGGCCAGATACCTCTTTTATTGTGAGTAAAGTAAGACAGTTCATTGAGCAGCCATGATAGGCCCACATTGATGATGTCATAATGATTCTCAAGTACCCTAAGTCCTCACCAAGTATAGGGTTACTTTTCAACAAGGGGACATCCCTTGAAATAACAAGTTGTGCATGTGAAGAGTGTATAGAATGATCTAAAGACATAAAATCAACCACTTCATTGGTAGCTCTCTTGTCTCATGGAAAATCAAGAAGCAAAAGACTTATGTGTGTGTGTTGAATGAAGTTCGAGGTTGAATTCTACTAGGACAGATTGTATGATGGCATCGTGATAATGTTGTTGTTGAACTTGAACAATGCAATTGTCGCCGATGCATGCGTAAAACCGAACCGCTCTAAATTAGGGATCCATCGGGAAACCCTAATGACTTTCTCGAACTTAACAATGAGAGGTTTCTAGAATTTTTGAATGACATGAATATAGCGTAAAACTAATATAAACTTGAATGTAATCAAAATAAATCTTCAAGAACAAATCCTAGAGTCGAACCCACTCTTATACCATGTAGAAAATGATAACATGGAAGCGTAATCAGAGATAGAAATATGAAAAATAATCAAGAACATGGAGATTTTTATGTGGAACCCTACTCCCTAAGGAGCGGAATGAAACCACAGGAGAACAGCCTCAAAGGATTGATTTCTATATCGAATTCTCTCACTGAGTACATGGGGTGTGGGGCTTCCTATTTATCCCACCAATATGATCAAGTCCCACTCATACACCATATCGGACTAAACATAAATGCATGGGATAATTAGATTCTGAGAGATCCAATCACCCATCTGGACGCATACTCTAACAATTGGCTTGTACATAATTTTGTTATTCATGTATCTTTATGTTAATCTATATATTTATGGATCCATGTATCATTTGCTAGCATCTCTCCGATATAAGGAGTTGTAGATCTCTCACGTTACATAAGTTCTCTTTCTCCCACTTAATATCAGAGTAATGATCCTACACCAGTGGTTAGATATTACCTCTGTTTTTATAAGGAACAGGATGGGGCGATAGGAGATTTGAATTTTCACACAACAAAAGATAATAAAAAATGGAAGAAAAGGAACAACTTCTAAAGGTGATGGTGGTGGTGTGTTGGATTGGCATGCGTGGTGTGATATGGAGGAATGGTGCGCATTTGCATGGACTGCATCTTCAGACCATTACATTTGTAAATTGTAATATGGAGGAATGGTGCGTGTTTGAACTGCATCTTCAGACCATTACATTTGTAAATTGTAATATTCTATATGTCGGTGTTTAACCTACAAAACATCTGCTAGTCACTCTACCAAATTTGACTTGTAGGTATCATCAGCAAGAGTAACTCGAAAATTTTTTTTGCAAATCTTTGGCTTATTATTTGCAGATATATTGACTCGTAGGCATTGTGTCAAGGAGATTTGTAGATGGTAAATTTCAGCTAATAGGTCTTACAGTCATCAGTAGATGATGCAAGTACATAAAAGTCGTTCTCTATATAGATGTCATCACGTTTAACATCCACAGCACCTAGAACCATGTACAAGATTTTCTCCATGTGGGTACTAACCCAAATTGGTGCCCAATGGAGATGACTCCATTTTACAGGTGTCCAAATATTAAATGCTAAAATTTAAAAAGTTCTTATCGATGGCATGCAGAAGTATGGAATGATGGTAAACTCAAGTAGTTGAAAAAAATGACATTTTCCTTGACACCGTGAAAAATGACGTTACACGCGCCTTTATAAGAGCGGGTTTTTCACGATATTTTTCTTGACATCAAATATCTTTCTTTTTTTGACAGCATCTTTGAACAAAAAATTGAAAGCAATAAACACAATATCTAGGATCTGCTTCACTTATCTCAGGATACGAGACACTTCGCTGCTAAAGCCATTTTGTGGAAACCATATAAAAGACAACAAAGAAGCATATTTTTCGAGCATGCGACGACCATCCACATCAACAAAACTGGCATCTCATCGAACTAGACAAGAACTAAAAATCCTTCGACTGATCAACAAGAAGCGCATCGGGATCCGACCTGTGTGACCCACCATGCGAGGGGCGGGTGGAGCTGGAGTTTGGGCGTCCACGTGGCAGCCAGGTGAGGAAGAGCGGAACAGCGGCAGGGAAGGAGAGGAGAAGCATCTGAGGAGGAACTGCGAGGCTCTGCGTTTCTCCATAGGCCCTCAAGTTGGTCGGAGTGCTTTGATTGATCGGAGAGGCGAGAAGGCGTTTTTCCGATCGTCTGTGGATAGGTCCAGTTGCGTGGTTTTGGTTCCCGTTCCCGAGGGAGGAGGTGGTTATTTACTAGCTGTAAGCTCGCGTGGGTGCATTCGTAGGGAAGCGGGTCTAGTTTGATTGTTTTTTTAATTGTTCTTAGAATGTAGGCGAGTTATTGTTTTTGAGGTGTAATTTGATAGAAAGCTCCCTTGATTTGATCATTCATTTCCAGATGATCCCGGAGTTTGAATTGTTCTTATGTGGCGTATGATTCTCTTGTTGCACACTCCTCCCAAATACCATCCTCCTTTCCCAATGATGCATCATGTGCTACCTAATCAGTGTTCTAGGTTTTGTTAAGATGAGGGATAAAGAATAAGGACGAACACAAGATAAGTGAAGTTTCATCATTGTTCTTATTCAATTGTTTGAGAGTTAAAGAATGAATAGATAATGTAAACAGAAATGTAAATAAATATGAAAATGTTAAATACGTGTATATTGTATGTATATACAATATATATATATACAAGTACATGATCTATTAGCGAAATATATATTTATATTGAAAACTTATAATGTTTATATGTGGATAGATAACTATTGTGCAACAACATTAAAAAATTAAAAGGGAAAATAAGTGTATGGTCTATATCTTAATACTAGCTTCTTAATTCTATTATGTGATTATATATTTCCCTCGAGTAGTTAGCATTTGTAACTATTGGAACATATAAGATGCCCATTATCCAATTGATGACAAGTATTCATATGATGACTATGTGTATCCAAGAAGCTATTATGCATATCCATATAGCTAAAACTCATGTAGGTATTAGTATTGATGTTCAAGCATATGATGCCACATTTTTCTATATCCATCTAATATAATAATTTATGACCAAAACTGACTATGGAAAAAGCATGTATAGGAGCATATTGTGTTTGTAGTATATGCGCATGTGTATGTTTTCATATATTTGCAAGCATGCATGTGCTTGTACACACAGACACAAAAACACACACATGCCTGAATGATGTGGCTATATCAATGTTGCAACTAAATGGCTATAATAATCAATAAAGTACATCCTTGTCGATATTCCCCTTTTCACTTCACTTATAATTGTAAAAAAGGATAACTAATATCTTAGTTAACCCTTTTCCGCTCTATAATAAAATGATATGGAGGGAATGTAAAAATAACGTGTTATTCAAATCCTTGTTATAAATATAAAAGATCGCAAACCTCAAGCATACATGCATACAGAAACATACATATATCTATATGCTAGAAATATGTGGCATATTCTAAATCCATGCTATAAAATATAAAGGAGGATCCAAAACTCTCCAATAATATAGTCAATTCGTAAGCCATGCTACAAACATGAGCAAAAAATTTTATCTATGAGGAACATCATATTACAAAGTAAAATGTTGTGCAATGCACGAAGGAAATCGCATGATATATATATGAGAAATAGTACACTATGAATAAAATAACATTAAATATACGATAAATATCATGTCATGAATGAGAAAATGTCTTGCTAAGCAGAAAACATGTTATGTATGAGAAATAATGTGTTGCGAAGGGAATAGCATGCATTGCACAAGAAATAGCATGTTAAGAAGAAAATAATATGATGTGTACGAGACATATCTTGTTAAGATGGAAAAAACATGCAAGGAATGAGAAGTGCCATATTAAGAAGAAAATAACATTCTATGGATTATAAAGTAACATACTATGGCATGTTATGTACGAGAAGCATCATGAAGTAAATTGCTAAGAAGATAGCATGTAATGTACATTTTATCAAGAAAAAATAGTCTAAGAAATAACATGCTATGAATGAAAAAGTATATGGATGAAAAATAACATGTGACGAGTCTCCATTTCATCACATTTATCCTTTCATTTTGGTCTTAAGTCTCTTACTTAATGCATGTAAATAGCATTAATTTGTACTAAATAACACTCAATTATTGATCTATAAATATCGTATAATCACATGTACTTATTCTCAAAATAAAAGAATAAAGGAAAGAAAAGAAAAAGAAGTGAAGTGTCAGAGACACTGAATGACCCTAGACCCTAAGACCAAATCAATATTGACTTGGTCGGTAAGGAATAAAGTATGGGGAGATAGGGTAGATAAATTGTAGTTAATGACCATTAAAATCCTAATTTTAATTCATCAATAAATACCATTTGAGCCATATTTTATTTTCCTTTTTACCCCCCTAAGATAACAAAACCCTCAACATGAAATTTATACGTAAGAATACAAATAAAATACAAAATTTATTTCACAGATAATAATGCATAGTGTGCTTGGGACACACATAACAAAAACCCGCAAATAAAACTTTAGAGACCTGTATCTCCTCCGTATGAACTCAAAATTGACCAAACTCACACTTATTATTCATAAAATTTAATTATCTATTTAATGAAGGTGGGTTCATTAAAAATCAAGTTAAGATGCAAAAGTTAGTTTTTGGGTCCCTATTGCATTGTGTACATGTATATTATATTCAATAGATTTTTTAATATTTTTACATTTCATATATTTTTATATACATGTAAATATAATTGAAATGCATTTAAATAATAAACATAGAACAAAATCATTAAAATAGATTAAAATAAATACATATTTTAAAATATAGGTAAACTATACCAATATAATGCATATACATATTTATTTAAGTAAATAAATAAAATCAAAAAATATAATAAAAATATCCAAATATGTAATTAAATAAGTTATAAATATATAAAATATGTATATATATTAATAAAATATAAAATACAAATAAAATTAAAATACTTAACATATATGTATTTATACTATATATACAAGTAAATATTAACACCTAATAAATTGGCATGTAAAAATAAATAAAAAACATTAAAATAGTTCAAAAAACAAGGAATATTTTTCATATTTTGACTTTAAATTAATAAAATCATTATTATTTTTAACTGATTTGGTATTTATTCCCTATTTTGTTGTGTAGCGACTTGCGTGAAGTCGATGTGGGCCAATCAGCACTCTGCACTGGTTGACCTCGGTAACCTGCCCCCTTCCATGTGGTAACTTGTCAGATGTTGCCTCCCGCTCCTTTTCGTCGATTTTTTACGCAATTCTTGTTGCTTCTTTTGGCTCAATTCCTTCTCCAATTTTGTATAGTGGTTCATGCTCTTCCACGTATGATCCGTGTGATCCAGCTTTTGTCGATGGATTGGTCGAAACCCTAATTTCTCTTCTCACCTTTTCAATGCTTGTATAAAAGTCATCCCTCTTCCGTTTTTTATTGATGATTGTCTCCCACCACATGCAGCCCCTTAGAACCACTGAGTAGCTCCGCCTTCGTGACAAGGGACACCCATTCCTAGGCATGGACAAAGGAGGAGGAGGATTGATCTACCTTCATCGGAGACTTCATGCAAAGCACTACTCCCAGCTGCTTCTGACCAGTGAGTTTCCATATCTTTGCATTGTTGCTTTTCATTTCAGTGGCATAGTTATAGATTCATCTTTTTATTCCTTTATTCTTAACTAAAAAATCCTAAAAAAGTACATCAGATCTTGGAGCTCCGACCTCATTCCTCACTAATATTAGACCGCTCTGACCGCCTCATCTCTTTCCTCTTTGCATTCTCCATCTACTTCCTCCATCAGATCCCCCTTAATCTTACTAAGACTCGGATCGCAGATCTCCTTTCGCCGCCATACGTCAGAGACTATCCATTCCCCCTCATCCCTTAGCCATTTCATGCCAAATGAGGTTGAGGTGGTTTACCCTCGACCTCCGACTCTTCTTGTGTAGGTTCCAGTGAGAAAAGACCCATCTGAAGGGTGTGCGCGACTTGTTTGAAGCTCTCGGAACTCCGTTGTTCCACGCACCTCCAGGCCTCCTTCGATGAGGCCTGGACCCATTTGAGGGCTCTACTAGCTGCGGAAGGTCGGGACAGACACGTGGAGCATATCAGCAGCTAGAGATACATCCAAAGTTACCCGGGAATGAGGATCGAAAGATCTCCAGCATGCCATTCTTCCATGTTCTTCGAGAAGGCTCGTGAGTCGTATGATCTTCATGGCGCTCCAGATTTAGTAGCTGTTGTTGGATTGGGCCATCACGCATCGTCAGATCCGCTGCTAGGATCTAATCTCACCCCTCCAACCGCGAACCAGTATCAGTGCATCCAGACCGTCCGAGCACTTTAGTGGATTGATCAACATCATTCAATGGCATGTAGTGATGGGTATTTTACCACTTAGCCCCTCCCCGTTTTGAATTTCAATTTTAGTTTTGTAAATATTTGTTGAAGCATAATTTATTTGGGATATTTTGCACATAGAACTCCAAACTCTTGACTAGTTCATAGAACTCCAAACTCTTGACTAGTTGCATTTTAGTTCGGGTCGCGTCACCTCATGTGGGCTCCTATGTGAGGGATTTGTTGGGTAAATTGCATATCTTTCCCTTGATTTTTGTGGACATGTTAGTAAATGGGAATTATGTTATGTCAAATTACAATTGAGTCCCTATCAGTGCTTATTTAAGTAAAATATATTTAGGAATTTTGCCTTGTAAGCCCCTAACTTGTGTTTAATTGCAAAAATAACCCTTCTAGGTGGTATTAATTGTAGATTTAATTGGTAATTTTGCTAAATGCGCCCTGAACTTCTGATTTTTGTTAAGAAATGCATGCTAAGGTTCGAAATATTGTAGAATAGTCCTTACCTTATCTTTTTAATTATTTTCCTTTGTTTAACTAGTTAAGGTTTTTATATAACTCTAAAAAACTTAGGAAAAGTACATTAAATACCTTATATTATAATGTATCAAGTATATTTATATTAAGGTATTTGAGTTTCTTTTCCTAATTATATAAAAATACAAAAACAAGCATTTATTTCATGTTCTGACTTCTGAGATTCAAAAAAGTTCAAATATAGCTCCAAAAATCACTAAAAATTAGTGTAGTCATATTTTATGATATTGTAATACATATTCAAAATTAATAAAAACTACAAAATAAAAAAATTTAAAAATTTTAAAAAATGAAAAACTTGTAAAAATTATATAAAATCATAAAAATCAAATAAATGCGTTTAAAGCCATGAATTTTTTTTGTTTTATATAATTTATATGGAAATTGATATCAGGCCTTTCTGACTTGATATATATTATGAGGCCCATTTCAATCACATGCATTTTCTATTTATTTTATTTTATGTATTTTAATTTTTTAAAAATCCATAAAAATATCGAAAATATGCCAAAAAAATACAATAAATAGAGAAAATATATAAACCACAAAATATTTTATTTTGGTCATTTTTATTTTAATTAACATCTTTTAAAACTCCAAAAAGAACTATTTATAACTCTCTTATATCTCTCACCTATATACCTTATATTCTATATTGTAAAATCAATTAAATACATTTGAAAAATTTTAAAATCATAAAAAATATAAAACCCAATTAAAGATCATGTAAAAATCATATATTCATTAAAAACACAAAAAAATCAAAAATAAAAAGGGTTAAAAACCAACAAAAACACTTAATTTAATTGTTTGAATTAGGTTCATTTTTGTCACTCTCCCCGACTCCCATGGATGACACTTTACTTCTTACACGTGTACACATGTTGTAGAGTTATAATAAATTTTTAGCCCACATATATTCATTGTCATATGTATCTTGTAGATTGATTGTTTGTCTGAATTGCATTGATTGGGATCCAAGAGCCGAGAGCGGTGTCGATACAGCGATTGTCACATCTGACTTGTTAGACACCGCAAGCCCTCCAAGACCGGATGTTAAGAATCCTCGATCGATCTGATCCAACAAAATGACACCGTTGGCAAGTAGCAACGGTTGGGCAGAGTATATTTATTTGCCATACAGTTGCTTGTCTATTTCTCTGTGTAGTTTTGTATTTTCATGTTTATATTATCTCAATTGTTTTTGACATCATCTCTTGTTTACCTTTGTTGTAAGGTATTGTTTATAGAGGGAGGTTGTCTTTGGATAGCTGTTGCACCCACGTGAGGCGGAGCTGGTCATTCTAAATTGATAGGCAGGAGAGTGTTACAAAGGGCAATCGAGAGTCGTCAAGAAGCATTAGAGTTGATTTTATTTTTACTTAGTCAGAGAGATATTATTTTAATTTGTAATAAGACTCTGAATTAGACTTTGTAGACTTATCAATGTCTATTTTGCCAAGTGTCGGTGCACTTGGGGGACCTTACCGAGTTTTATGCAGCTTTTATCGCCTTCTTCTCTTTCTTTCTCCCTATTTTTCTCTTTTATTTTTTTGTTTTCTGTTGTTTAAGCTTTCTGACTTTCTTCTATTTGTTTTGTGTGATTGATCACATAGATATTAAGGTTTGCTTGATCGAGTAATATAGGTCCCAAGCTTAATATATCTCATTCTCATGTAATTGATTCACGTGGTCATAGATTCAAATTAATTTGGTGCTTAACGTAATAACAATTCGTGATCTAGGATACTTTCATCGTTTCATGCATTTAGTGTAATTTCAGTTCTTCTCTTGCATCCCGCATGGAGAGAGATGGGAAGTACTGTAAGTTTTCTATATGAGCATTAATCATTTTGACACAAGGGTGAGATTTCTATTCTTGTGTCACCTTGCATTGCTTTTCTGACTCCTCCCCTAGTTTTGACTACCTAGGAAAAACAAAGGAAGTCGAGAAATCGTTTGACCTTTGCATAAAAATACTCAAAACTAGCGAAAATAAAATAAATAAATAAATAAAAAGGGATTGTTAAAAAAAATTGATCTAATTCTAAAATCGATTAACAAACTTCATTGTCTTGGGTTCATAAAGCCCTCATTGTTTTCAGGTACACTCCAGACTGAGCGAGGCACGTTCCCTAAGGATTAGAGCCAAAAATTCCAGCACGGGTGCTGCCTCTTTTATTGTCTAAGTTCGTATAGTATTGGCGCTTCTATCAGTATGTAGACGAGTAGGGCTAGGTTTGCTTGCAAAACTGGTCTGAAGTACTGAGCATATGGGAAATACGACGGCAGGTCTCTATCTCATCATACCATGATCTAGTACCTCACAAAGGGGAAGTATCGGTTTCACCTATTGGCTTTCTTTCCCCCATATCTTATAACGAGGACCTTCAAAAACTACAGGCTACAGATTACAAAGGAAGTGGAAAGTCCCAGCGGTTGTCGAGTAGTACTGTTGACTCAAGAATCTCTCAGAGGATCAGAAATTATTGATAAAAATGTCATTGCTGCTCCCAAAAATCCTGCGACAAACAAATAATTTTTTTTATTTTTGCTACTTATTAACCTGTATAGCAGACATGGTCGAACTCAGGGAGGCTACAAATCCCGAAGGTTATTCAATTAATCAAAAATCAATTAAGAGAAAATAGGAATCTCAAAGGACAATTATCCTTGGTTTTGTGATATTTTATTTTATTTTATTTTATTTATTTCTAAATTTTTTATTATCTGATTTTCAAATTTTAGTGATTTTGATTTTGCAAATTTTTTTAGTTTTCAAAAATAACACAAAGCAATGTTCACAAGATCAAAAAAATATGCACACCAACTCTTTTTTTAATTTTTCAATTTGTCAAAAATGCTCAAAAATCCAGAGAAAATATTTTTGGGTTTTGAAAGTTTTAAAATGTTTTTGGAAATTTTTGTGGAATTTTCAGATGTTTTTATGATTTTATAAAAATTAAACGGTGAGAAAATGTGAAATTGTGCACAGTCTGGAGTAATTTGCAACTTTAAAATATTTTAATCCCAAAACTCCTGACAATTATTTTTATGACAAACTACAGGAAAATATCTACAATCAGAAACTGAAATCACAATTTTTGAATTTTTGTAAACTTTTTTTATGATTTTTTAAAGATTTATAGTATTTTTATTTTTTTGGGTTTTATAAATAATTAATGCTGAAAATTGGTCAGAAATTAAAAGACAATGAAATAAAACTACCCTAATTTTTTTTGGAATTTTCGGAGTTATTTTTGAATTTTTATGAATTTTGAATTTCAAGTAGGGAAAAATGGCATGTTTTTTATTTTTTAATAATAATAAATGATGATAAAATGCATTGAAAATTTTATGCTAAGAAGATATTCACATCATAGGTATAACATGATTTTTGGAAGATTTATTGGTCAATAAAAAAAATTATTTCACTGAAAAGATCATGTAAATACAAGTTTTGGAATTCAGGGACTAGTTTGCAAATAGTTCAATGTTCTTGCATCAAATATTAACAAGAAATAAAGGCAAGGAGGAATTTTTAAATTACCCAAATGTGTTTGAGACTGGCAGGGGCTATTTGGCAAATTTGAAAACGTCCAGGGGGCTGTTTGCATTTTTTAAAAATTTTTTTAATAGCATCTAGGGTTCTTCGGCCTTCTTTCTTCTTCAATAGAGTGGAGTACCGCCACCACCCCTAGTGGGAAGGGAGGACGATCTTGCGCGGGGTCTTACCCACGATAGAAAGGAGCGGCGGGGCTTGAGGCACGGGCGACGCCAGATGGAGCAGAGAACGAGCGGCCGTCGCCGACGCTGGAGGGCGCCGCACACGGGGACGGCGGCACAGATAGTGGGAGGTGTATCTGGAGCGCGTGGCTGAAGCGGGCGGTTGGCAGAGCCCGGGATGGCATGCACAGGCGGCGTCGGGGCACGTTGGGAGCGGAGGGCGGCCCGAGCACGTTGCTCCAAGCATGGGGAGGCTGAAGGACGCGCAGGTGCGGTGGAGGGGGTTGTCGGGTGCTACCGCGCAGGAGGTTCTGCACGAGGCTGAGCACGGCTAGAGTCGGGGCAGCGCGGCCGGTTGACGGTGGCGAGGCACGTCTGGAGCGGAGGTGCACGACGATCGGCCCCCTGCGGCTGGGGGGGGGCAGTTGTGTTTCTTTTTTTTGTTTTTTTAGAGATTGTAAACAGAATGGTAATTTTTTTTTGTAAATCTAAAAAATAGAAAATGAGATATTTATTTAATTTTATTTATATATTTATATTTTTTAAATGATCCTGCAAAATAAATGTTAGAGATAAAGAAAACAATTTTTTATTATTTTTTTTATTTATTTACAAATAGGAAAATGAATGAGGATCCAACGGAAATAGAAGGATCGAATCTGATTCTCCGACCACCTTTGCGTGGTCGGAGTTGATAGATCGTGGAAGATAGAAATTGAATGCGGATAGATCAAGAAAGTGAGATGAAAATTCGGAATCGGAGACGGATCAAATCGAGATGGATTTTTTTAAAGATCTAGAAAAAAACAAATGATGATGTAATTAAAATGCGACGAAATAATCTATGATTAACTTAGGATAAAATAAGAGTAAAAATGATGACGGATCTCACCTTAGGAGCGGAAATGGACTGTGATCGCCTCGACAAGGCCGACTCGCTGTCACCGGATGACTCGGAGGCTAGGCACTATTCTCGATGAAATTTTCTCTCGGAGATCGGGCTCCTCTCTCTAGAGATTGATCAAGTTGAAATGAGGGAGAAGGATCCATATAAATAGAAAAGATAGAATGAAATCTGAATTTTTGAATCTTTTGGATAAAGAGATTGAAATGAATTTTTGAATTTTTGAAATTTTTTGGTGGAGGAGATAAGAGAGATGAAATGAGATAAAGTAAAAGAGATAAAACTATTTACAAAATTATCTATTTTTTTTGAATTTTTATCACTGCATTTATTTGAATTAAAAATGTTATTTTTTTATTTTTTTATGGTGGTTAATTAAAAATAGCAATTATATACATATAATATATACATATATGACATTATATGCAAGGGTAAATGAGGAAATTTGCCTTTTTTCTTTTAAGAATTTTATTATTTTATTATTTTTATTTTTATGTTTATTTTAAATAATTTGTAAAAATATTTAAAAATATATACAAATACAATATGCAAAAAATACATGGGAAAATTGTACAAACAACCCCAGAAACCCGACCCGACTTTTCAACTGTAACTCCAAAAATTATGAAAATACAGTCATTTTAAAGATAATTTAATTTCAAATCCAATGGAATGAGATTGATTCAATTTGAGCTCATATGGAGCCAAAATTGGTCTTTCAATTAGTGCTTACTGGATTTTTCCAAGTATGGTTACTTTTATTATATACATGATTTAATTTTGCAATTATTTTTATTAATTAGGACACATTTTTTTACAACTTTGGTTTTGAAAGTTATTTGATTTGAGGTCAATTAAGGCGCAAATAAATTAGTGTTAGTTTTATACAGATATACACAAAATAAGTGAGAAGTATTTACAACATACACACATTTTTTGATTTTCTGCTTAAGGACCCTTATCTCCTCCTACTTAATTCATGGTCGATCAAGTCAAGTCTTCACCTTCTCTCAGGGTTTGGGTCAGCCTGTATACAGTCTTCCTTCCCTTTTTTATTTTCTTTTCTTTATTTTTCCTTTATTTATTTATTTATTTTAGGTTAAAATTAGTAAGAAGTGTACAATATGTACACACCGATGCAAGTTAGTAAGAATATGGAGTTAGTGTTATATGCAGGTGTTTTATAAGGGATTTTAAGCTAAAATAAATGAATAAAGATGGTGAATCGCATATTCATCAAGTACTCACTCTCCTATAAGGATAGCCTTGAGGACTAAGATTGAAAAGATTGCCTGAAAATAACAAATAAAATTGACAACTCAATTGTCAAACTCTTATGGATCATTGTGTGAGTTGGTGAATTAACACTTGTATTGAGTTTTATTTAGATCAAAATTCACAATAGGTTAAGATTGAAAAATTTATGCATTTACGCCTTTTCATCTCTGCTTCTATTCTTCTTCTATAGCGCTCACTTCGAGCCTTCTCTTCTCAACTCCTCTTAAATTCTTTTTCTATCTCATCTTTTATTCTATCATTACAACATTCCTCTTTCCGGCATGATGTCACATTCTGGAGAATTTTGTTCAGACTTCGTGAATGTCTATATCGACTCCACGATGCCAACATCACCACTTTGTCGGGGAAATTTCAGAGAGTCATGTTCGGCTTGTGTAAACCTTTTTTTAGACTCCACGATCTTCACTCCTTCTAGGGTCCAGGAAAACTCGCTTCCGAAATTCTCTTCTTTCGCAACCCATATGTCACCAATAAATCCATTGTTCGAGATTGATTCTAATCTCAAATTATCTTTTCATACTCCATCATTTCTACAGAATGATCGGGGCTCGTTTCCAATTGTAGATAATCACCAGCCCGATCTGGAGTCAGAGAGTAGCGACGATCCAGATATGCCCCCTTAGAGGCAAGGAAAGGTATACAGATCTGACCAAGCTGTGGATCAAAATGAGATGAATAATCAGATACTAACATTGACCCAAGCAATCAGACAGTAATTACTCGATCAAGCCAACACCATAGCTGCCTTTCAAGAGATGTTAATGTAGACGAGGAGGGAGAGAGAGAACCAAGGGGCATGGAGGACCACAAGGAGGAGGTGAAACTGAGAGCCAACATGGAGGAGGACAAGGAGGAGTTGCAGGAGGGAACCGTGGTAGAGAGGATGAGAGAGAGAGAGAGATCGAACATAAACCAACTCTCAAAGATACATACAAACCCAGAGCACGATAGATCATTGAGTGGATATGCATCTCGCAGGTACATGGTCATTTTGAGTTGAAGCCATCATTGCTCCATCTTATGCCTATTTTCCACGAACACACAAATGAAGAACCATATATTCATCTGCAATAATTTAACTAAATCTACGGTACATGCATTACCTGAACATACCACTTGAGATGGTAAAGATGACTGCTTTTCCTTTTAGCCTTCAGGACAAGGCTCTTCTCTGGATAAATCACCTGGAGGAAGTGGTGACGGCCTGGGAAGTATTGAAGTCTGTGTTCTTGCATAAATATTATCCCCTGGGCTGACTTAATCAGATGCGTGCTCTCATATCAAACTTCTCACAGTTGTCCCACGGGCCCTTCCATGAGGCATGGGAACGATTCAGAGATTTGTAGGAGAAGTTCCCCCATCACGACATGCTGAAGACCAGTCTGGTTCAGAATTTCTTTGGAGTATTACATCAGGAGAGGCATCAACTTATGGATGATGCATCTGGAGGGTCCCATTTTAACAAAGATGAGGATGTGTTCTAGCAAATATTTGAAGAAATGGCCGAAGGTTCGGCAACACTATCCTCATACGTGCATTTCAGAAGACTCCATGGATTCCACACACAGCCCTCAACATGATTCCATCACAATTTGAAGAGGACGGGAAAGATGAGAGTTCCAATCTGAACATAATTGAGAACCACGTGTCTAAAGTGGACATCATAGAAAAATGATCACAATACTTAGAAAAACTCAATGTGGTCGAAAAAAGAATAAAGCATCTAAACAAGCTCGATTTGATTTCACAACAGCTGGAGCTTCTCATCGGCACCATCAATATCGTCAACTCTATAAGTGCAATAGCTGACATATCTGCAGTCGATCCAAAAGAGAAAACACCTTCGCCATCATTGCAGCAATAAAATCCAGGGCAACCATGATCCATCTAGCACATGTATTGCGTGCAAGCTCCGGACAAAGGATCGCAATCATCACGGCACTCACAGATGGTTTTATACCATCTAGAAGCCCCAACATATTATGATCAATTCATTCTGTATCCTAACCTTATATGTAAGAAGTGAATGTCATATGGATAATTGAACAATCCTTGACCCGTCCCGGCAGACAACATTAGGGTCAAGCGTCGGCTAACCGGTCATTCCATCAGAATTATGGTGGAAGGAATTTTCAGCCAAGCCGCCATTAGCAGCAGCACCAACCACATCATTATCTGTCTCCACCACAACCGAACTATTCCTGAAGATAAAACTTTCAGCCGTTGACACACCGTCATCCGTTATATCTGCAGCCGCCGACTGCTTCATATTGGAATTTTCCTCCTTGCTACCAATATCAACAGTACCCTCCTCATCAATTTCAGAACTATCAGCAGGCGCCTCCACTTTACCGATCTCAGCAACACCAGATTGTTGAATCATCTGAGGTAGCTCTCGTAAACCTGGATCTAGATTGCTTAGCTCAACTAATAAGAACATGAATGAGATGATCCAGAAGATAGATGACCTCACAACTGCGAAGAAAATCATACCCGCATAGGTAGAGGCTAATTGTAACAACTTCAAGCATAGGGAGCAGGTAGCTCATAGTGCCCCACCCCCGAATAAGGTATAATTAATTTAATGTTATCTAATGTTGTCAATCTCAGGAGCGGTAGGCCACTACATCCATCTGCAACCACAAAGGGAAAGGAGAAAGTTGATAAGGGAAAATATTCTACGTCTTTAGCTGAGCCAACACAAAGCCTTGGGACCAAAAAGATGGAGGAACCATGTCAGAATCATCGAAAATACAAAAAATATCAAGAAATTCAAAATACCATCAATAACTGCAGAAGCCGAGTGATGAATCTACATTTCAGAGGCAGAATCATTTGGCTTGGAGAAGCATACGAGGATAGTACTTCTAGGTGGAACCTCTCGTCTTCCTCAAGGGAGGGAAGTGTGTCTCAACGTGGTCTAGCGATGTTGAGATCTAAAGACAGGATGCTGTGGGGTTGCAATAATGCTTCAAAAGAGGGATAGTCTACTAGCTCAAGAGGAAAATCTCACTATGTACATGATGCAACTTGTATATATTTTCAAAAAAAAAGGAAAAAATGCAGAATCTCCAAAAGTGGACAGGCCTGATTGAAAAGTAAAATGCTTGCCGGAGTGTATATACAAGGATAAAAAATGAAATTAATAAGAGCTTCAAAGTCAAAAATTTGTAAGCTTGCAGCTGGATGACTCGGGTACACTAGTCATGCATCCAAGGATAGGTAGCTACACTGGTTACCGTCCATTCTTTTCCCCATCTCATCTTCTTGAGATGATTGTACTTGAACTTAGAAGGGAATATCCCGCTCCTCGAGGAAAGAGTTGTTAGACCGGGGGACCAGAGTTACCTTGTTGAGGGAGGTTGTTTCGTTGCTACTTTTGAGATGGGGAGCTATCTTTCACTTACACCGTACAAGTAAAGATTCATACTCATGAGAATTTATGTATGTAGACTTGTTCTGATCTGACTGTTGAGGAGACCTGAATAAGAGTCTTATGGAACTTAGAGGTTGTTAGGTTTTAAATCCATTTCCCATTAAGGTTCCGCCACACTAATAATCTAAAGGTCTGCCAGAGCTTCATACTACAATTTTATGAAGATAAGTTTAATATTAATATTATCCGAATTTCTTCATTTTTCCTTTCTTTTTCTCTTTATTTTTGTTCACTTATTCTTTTAAATAAGTGCTTGCTAAGAGACTAGCAAAGATAAAGCATGAGGGTGATGAATATGCATTTCATCATCTTCATTCATTTATTTTAGCTTAAAATATCTTATAAAACACATGTATATAATACTAACTCTATATTCTTACTAACTTGTGTCTGTATGTAAATATTGTATACTTATTACCATTTTAACCTAAAATAAATAAAGAAAGAAAGAAAGGAAAAATAAAGAAAAGAAAAAAAAGAAGACTGTATATATGTAATAGATACAGGCTGACCCGAACCGCGAGAGAAGATCAAGACTTGACCTGATCGACTGGGAATAAAGTAGGGGGAGATAGGGTCCTTAATCAGAAAATCAAAAAAAATGTGTGTTGTGTTTATTTATATACTACACCATTTTATTTGTACGTAAATTGACCTTGTTCAAAAAAAAGTTGTAAATAAAAATGTATCTTAAATAATAAAAATAATTGCACAGTCAAATCTTGTACAGAATAAAAGCAACCACACTTATAAAAAGCCACTGAGCGATAATTGAAAGACCAATTCCGGCTCCATATGAATTCAAATCAAACCAAACTCACTTCCATTGTATTCTAAATTAAATTATCTTTGAAATGGCTGTGATTTCATAATTTTTGGAGTTACGTTGAAAAGTCGGCTTTTGGGGTGGTTTGTTCAATTTTCCCATGTATTTGTACACTATTGTATTTGTAAATATTTTTACTAATTATTTAAAAAAAATAAAAATTAAAAAAAACTAACTAATTTCCATATTTAACTATGTATATAATGTAACATATGTATATAGTATATGTATATAGTTGCTATTCTTAAATAACCACCAAAAAAAATAAAAAAAATAGCATTTTTATCCAATTTAATTAAGTGATAAAATATAAAAATTTAATTTTTGTAAATATTTTTAACACTAATCTCTCTCTTTATCTTTATCTCATTTCAAATTTTTCTCTTATCTCTTATCTTCATTCAAAATTTCAAAAAAAATTCAAACCACATTCTCTATCTATTAATATGGCTCTCTCTCCCTCATTTCAACTTGATCAATCTATGGTGAGAGGAGCCCGATCTCCGAGAGACTTCTTGTCGCAGAAGGGTGCCTAGCCTCCGAGCTGTCCGGTGACAGCGAGTCGGCCTTCGTCGAGGTGATCAAGGTCTTTTCCGCTCCTAAGGTGAGATCCACATTTTCTCTTATTTTTATCCTAGGTTAATCGTCGTTTTATTTCTCGCATTTTTATTCCGTCGTCAATTTTTTATCTAGATCTTATAATCCATCACAATTTGATCTGCCAACAACTCGATTTTTCATCTCACGTTCTCGATCTCTACGCGTTCTTTTCTACCTCACACTATCTCTCACCTCCGACCACGTGGTTGGAGATCCGGTTCCATCCGCCATTTTCCACGAAACCGCACTCGTTCACGTCTTCTGCTTTGATTTTGGGATCGAGTCATCATGCTCATGTCCTAATTTATTTATAAATAATAAATAAATAAATATTTTTTCCTTCTTTCTTTCTAACATTTTTTTGCAGGATAAATAAAAAATACCGAAAAATAACTAAATAAAATTATTAAAAAACTCTGTAATTTTTTTTGAAAAAAATATAAAAAAAGTTTTTTATTTTATTTTCCATGTTACTATTTACATTTGAAAATAAAAAAAATAAAAAAAATCGCTGTCGCCTCCACCGCGCGCCCCCCTCTATGCCGACGCCGAAGATGCGGCCACCTTCCTCCGTCACCAGCGAGACTTCGTGAGGCCCACAGCTCCACTCCTCTGCGTCAACACCGCAGCCAAAAGTCACCCACGCAGAGGACCTAGACCACATGCTTCTGCCTTCATCATATCCACCTACATTTCCTTCCACCTCCGTACCCGCAAGTCGCCACTTTAGACTCCTTCGCCGCAGGTTCCCTCCAGCGCGACATCTCCGCCGTGAGTCCAGCCCAGGTCCGTTGCCCGTCACCATCGTGACCACGCCCGCCTACCTCCGCCCTTCCAACCGCGGCCGCTGCCAAACGCAAAGATCGCTCCCCTGTCCACCTTCAGACGCGCTCCTGTGGAACTCCATCCTCCGTCAACCATTGCTCGTCGCAGCCGAGCTCCAAAGAGGGGCGGCACCCCCTACTTGCGAAGAACGAAGAGGAGGGGTGGCGGTTCCCCATAGCCTCCCCCTTCGACTTTGAGATTGAAGATAGAACGAAGAAAACTCTAGGAGAATTATAAAAAATTGGAAAATTTGCAAAGTCGCCCTTAGAAGTTTTCAAAATTGCGGAAGAGCCCTAAGAAATGTTTTACTTGGATAAATTTCGAGCAAACCCTTTGACATTTTCAAAATTTGCAAAGAGCCCCTGTCAGCCAGAGCATCACACGCGTAACACGCATTGACTGGGTAAATTGCACTTTTTACCTTCTGATTATTTCCTTTAATTATTTAATGCAAAAATATTAACTATTCACATTTCACTCCCTATTTGAGCCTAAAAATTCTCAAAAATAATAAACTTAGACTCATGTTATGTGCATCTTCATTATGTAAAATTTACAATGCATTTTATTTTCATTTGTTACTATTAAAAAATAAAAACATGCCATTTTTCTCTTCTTAAATTTGAAAATTCATAAAAAATTGAATATTTCTCTAAAAATTCCAAAAAAATAGATTAATTCCCTCTCATTGACTTTTAATTTCCGTCCAATTTTCATGCATTAATTCTTTTGAAAACTCAAAATATTGATACCAAAAATCTTAGAAAAATCATATAAAATTTTACAAAAATCCAAAATTGACATTTCAGTTCATGTATGTAGATATTTGTCTATATTTTAGCATAAAAATAATTGCCAGGAGTTTTGGCATTACAATATTTTTAAGTTGCAAATTACTCCAGGTTGTCCATTGTCTATCATTTAGTACTGTTTGATTTTTAGAAAAATACAAAAATATCTGACAATTCTATAAAAAATCCAAAAAAATCAAAGCCTTTAAAACCCAAAAATATTTTCTCTGGATTGTATTGACAATTCTTACTATTTTTGAAAAATACAAAAATAGTATGGTGTACGTATTTCTTCACTTGTGCATATCGTTCCTTATTTTTGAAAATAAAAATTACAAAAATCAAAATCATAAAAAATTTAAAAATCGAAAATTAAAAAAATAAATAAAATAAAAGATAAAAATCCACAAAACCCAAAGATAGTTCGCCTTTGAGATTCCTATTTTTCTCTTAATTGAATTCCTTTTGATTATTTGAATAACCCTCGAGAATTATAGCCTCCCTGAGTTTGATCATGTCCGCTATACAGGTAAATAAGTAGCAAAAACATTTCTCTTGCTCTACCTTATTCTTTGTAATTATTTTTACAACGAGAGAAGAAAAATAATTGTTTGTTTGTTGACGCTTGATTGGGTTGCAATGACATTGTTCATAATTAATATAATTAAAACCCCTCAAAAAGCAAAAATCATGTGTCAACAAAATGGCACCTGCCGGGGAGGCATGGCGAGGATAGTTAGGTTTCTGACCTGCTATTCTTGGTTGTATATATTTGTGTATATTTTTCCACATTCACTACATTGTTCATATCCACTGTTTCATTTTATTTTTTCCTGCTTATATTTGATAATTGTATTTCTTACACATTCTCTCTTTTCTTTTTCTTGCGAGTGCTCGCGGAGCGAAGGAGGCGATCCTAAGAGAGCCAAAGCACCCAAGTGAAGCGGAGGCGGCTTGATTCTTCACCGAGTCGGAGGATAGCGTGAGAGGAGGAGAAGAAGAATTGAAGGAGATAAAAAAAGTGAGACTTTTATTTATTTATTTTAGCTTTTGAACCATTGTAAGCGGACATTCATTTGTTGCGGGGTCTGTTTCGCCAAGTGTCATTGCACTTGGGGGACCTCACCGATTTTGTTTCCATCGCTTTATTTTTTCTTTGTTTCATGCGGATTTGTGAGTTGTATATTGATTGTTTTAATTAGTTGCTTGAGCCAGGTAATTAATTAGGTCCAAATACCCTAAACAAGAATTTCCGTACCTATAGAATAGAGCGTAATTGGATAGTCAAATTAACCTGTTCTTGTCCGTTAATGGAAGCTGTTGTTAGGATGGTTCACTTGCATTTGCATATAGGTTAGTTTATTTTTTTGTTTTCAATTCTGCACCGACCACTTGCATGTAAAGTGCTGGCGACAAGGTACGCATCTCTAACCCCTGCATGCATCATTGTTTTTAATCACGCATTGGCATTTCTGATATCCTTCCTTGTTTTCACTCACATAAGTTAAAAAGGAAATTGGACACCCTGTAGGCGATTCATTGAAAATACTCAAACAAAGTGATAACTGCCTAAAATTTAGGACTGCTAAAGAGAACTCGACCCTAAAATAAACGTAAGGAAAAATCATTATTTTGGGGAGAGTAAATCCCGTCTTGTTTGATTTATCTGCAGCGAGAGAGCGACCCGCACACTAGGATAGAACCACGCCCGAACTCTTTTCAGACTACTGTCTTGTGATTAGTTGTTCTCCAGTGAGGACTTCACTGGGTAGCTGGTAATCGGTCCGGGATTTCCTTGGCAGAGTGGGAAGATCGTGAAGCCGGTAAACGATCCGCACCCATACTGGTTGGGAAAAACTAGTTGTGAGATTGGGACAGTCTCTTAGGAGCATTGGGTTCCTAACAGCTCGCTTTAACCGCTCTGATATATTGTATTCTCACCGAACTCTAAAAATTGACAAGATAATTGACCGAACCTTCACGGTCTTCACATTGCATTGAGTTGGTAAATTGGAGGTTTGTATTATGTTTGATTGCTTGTGTGCATACTAGATCCTTCTGTGCATTTGCACCTTTTTCTTTATATTTTGACTTGATCCTCGTGCTCTCCCAATCCCGTCTTTTATTTCAGAGATGGCCGATTGGAGTTATTTTAATTCGATCTTTGCAGATACCTCGTACCCTCCAACTGATCCACCTTCCTTTTTTCAGGAGGACTTTTCTCCTAATTTTTGTGCATATCCACCTAACCCATTATTTCAGGAATCGGATGATGATTTTCACCCACCCTTATTCCACTCACCCGACCCTGTGATTTTGGAGTCACCTTTCAAGGTGTCCATACTTGAGACTCTGAAACAGATGATGGAGCATATGAATTCGAGGATTACCAATCTATTTAACATAAATTCGAGTGATTTAGCCAAAATTGGGTGGTCTTAAGTTCAACACAAAGCGTGAACTCAGTCGGTGTGGTGACCACACTAAATCGGGACTAAAGTCAACAATTAACCCACACTAAAGATCAATAAATTAGAACTAATGTGGAGTTAAAATTTATTTTTAACTCTACATAAAAGATGTATAGGTGCAAGTATGCAGAGAGTTCGAACGCAGGGAGCAAGCAGGGTAGTTCAAGCAAATGTGCTCAAGTGTGTGTGTGTGTGTGTGTGTGTGATGTGTCTACACTAAGCAAGCAAGCAAAGGAATTTTTGTGGGTTTTTTATTTTTATTTTTTATTTTAATTTTTAATTTTGTATTTTGCTTTTTGATTTTCTGCTTTTTATAATTTTATATTCTATATTTTTTTTATTTCTTTTTCAATATTGGAAAGTAAAGACAATATAATAAAAGACAAGCTAAAATATTTATAAAAATGTGCAAAAATAACCAAAAATTCAGAAATAAATTGTTTTTAATATTTTTATGATTTTCTACTGTTTTTGTGATTTTTGGGGATTTTCCAAGGTGTTTTTGGTATTTTTAAATACTGAAATAAGGGAAAACAGTGGAAATAGGGCTGGCTGTGAATAAAATGCAAGTTAAAATTAACAAACAGCAACCAAAATTTTTCACACCATTTTTCAAATAAAAAGAACAAAATGAGGAACAAACAGGAACTGAGTTTGTGATTTTTGGAATTTTCTACTATTTTCTATATTTTTTTGAAGTTTTTGAGTGTTTTTAAATTTTTAATGTTTTTCTTTTGAGATTTTTAATGATTTTTGGGCTGACACTAAAAAACGATAAAATAGACACTAGGTAATTTTTTTGGAATTTTTAGAGGTGTTTTAGTATTTTTTGGTATTTTCTAAACTAGACAGTGCACAAAAAGCATGTTTTTGATTTTTAATAAATATGAAAATAAAGTAAAATCAAAAACTAAAATATTGGCGTCAAAGTACGCATGTCCAGGAGCTTAACCCTATTTTTGTGGAATTTTTGGACTTAAAATGAGAGGTTAAATAAACACAACAAGCATCCAATCAATACACAGGCCTAGCAGGGGTATAAATGCAATTTAACATACATCTAGGGGCATACATGCAATTTTCCACAAAAAATATACACTGGATATTCAATTTATAGCTCCAAACACTAATTACAAAAACCGCCTGGGTATGCTAGCAATTTTTCCACCAGGGCGCGTGACTTGCACGCGCCTGGCGAGGACTGGAGTGTAATATCTCAAAAGTCTGGGGGCTCACATGCAATTTTTCCAGAATTATAACATGTAGAATTGAAATTTTTGGTACTGAAACAAAATACAATAAAGGCCAAGGGTCCCTCTGCAAAATGCCCACACCTCACGTGTACAGGTCACGTGAGGTGACGTGGCGAAGGACCTGGATGCAAATATTGAAAGCTTGGGGGTCTCTATGCAAATATTACAAAAATATTTAAACTACGCAACAAAGTTTTTGGACTGAATAGAAATTTCAAAAATAGCAGGGGTTGACTGCAAAATACCTACGCCCAGGCGCTGACGAACGGTGGGATGAATCCCACTTGACCACGTGGCGAGTCCTGGCGCGCCGATGACGGTTCGCGGGCGGATGGCTGAGATTAGATCTCAGCCCTGGATCTGACGGTGCTGGTGATCCGCCATCCAACGGCTGCTGCTGACGGGGAAGAACGGCCAGAAGATCGACGGCGCGTGAGATGGCTGGAAGAACAGAAGACGAACTCGCCCGGGGCGAGTTTGGATCAGGTGGCGTGGGCTCCTCCGGCCTCCTCCCGGGCTGTCGATGGGCTCTCCGTCTTCCTGCAGGTGTCCTCTGGTCGCCTGAAGCCTCAGAGGGTAGCGGTGGCCACCAGAGCTCGCAAGCGAAGGGAGAGGAGCTGGAGCTCCAAAACCACCTCCGGCGAGCTCACAAAAGGGCTCCAGGATCTTGATAGGCTCTGCTACCTGCACAAAAAGGGGTGATATGATCGGGGGCAAGTTGCCCCGATCACGTGGCGCAAAAATTGGTGGTGTGCGGGGACGGTTGGCGCAAAGAGTGACGGTGGCCGGAGATGTCTCCGGCGACTGTTGATTTAGCGAATCAACGCGCGAATGAGATGGAAAAAATGGGGGAAAACGAAGCGGGGAATGCGATGAACGAAATGGCGAGTGAAAACTAAGGAATAGAACGGCCTCAAGCCCAGGTTGAGCCAGGGAAGGGGGTACCTCGACGGCGGTCGCCGGAGGTTGGAACACGCGGCGCTCTCGACACTCCCCCGCCGCTTGGATGCGTCGAGCTCGAAGCTGTCACCTTCGGGCTCCTATGGCTGGACCAAGGGAGGTGGCTCTCTGAGGATTCGCGGTTCAAAATTCAAAAGAAAGTTGACTTTAGGTTTTAAAGGGTTGACGGTCAGAGGTGCAAGAACGATGTCTAGCGGGTGGTGCAACGATCCGCGACCCAAGATGAACCTTGGGCGTGATTCCTTGGTCAATGGAGAAGAAAAGTCAAGAAGGTCGTAGCACGTTTTGGTGACAAGGGCGACCTCGAAAAAAGGTTGAAATCTAGCCAAAAAGCATTTCTGACAAGGTTGCAGGAGGAGGGTCAGACTGTTGACCTAGGTCAACAGTTCCAGCCCCCTGGTTGGTCCACGTGGACCAACCAGGAAAATCCGAAAAGAAATGCTTTCAAAAATCATTTTAAAATAGCAAGTATTAGTATTTTATTTAGGTTATTAAATAGAAAATGTTCATAAATTTATGTAGTATTTTATTCCGATTTTTAATTATTTTTATGAGATTTATTTTTACAAGTTGCCTTTTTAACCCTATATAGGTATAATACCTATGTATTTTAGTATTTTATTTTTATTTTATGTATTTTAATTTCTTTAATTTTGTTTATTATTTTATAAAATTATAAAATACTTTTATACACGTAAAGATATTTTTATTTTATTTTATTGATGTATTTTGTATATTTAATAAAATCTAAGAGTATTTTGTCCAGGTATAGGTATAGGCAATATACCTATGTAGTCTTTATACAAGTATTTTTATTTTTATTTTTCTTTGCATTTTATTTTAATTTTAATGCGCATATATATTATAAGTAATATTTACAAAATTATAAAAATATAAAAGTTAATAAATAGTAAGTAAAGAATATATTGAATATTTTATTCAGTACAGGTATACAATAGGGGTCAAAAACTCAACTTTCAAACCGTAGCTCCGCCAAATACGAGACCACCGCCATTGAATAGATTATTTTATTCTATATACAATTAAAGGTGAGTACACTGCATTTGGAGTTGTCAGTTGTGAGATACGGGTCTGGGAAGTTGGGATTTTGGATTCCTATTCAGACCATAACTTTTCATCTGTACATTCTTTTTCTGTGAAATCAATTTTATATTTTTCTTTATTAAATTATCTACAACTTTCATGTACAAAGTTTCTTTATTTGATGAATAAAAAGTGGAACCAAAAATAGGTCCCAAAATGAATAAAGAATGAATAGAAATATAGGTATTTTCTCTGTATTTCTGACCTTATCTCCCCCTACTTTATTCCTTGTCGACCTATTCATCAAGATGCCTAGGTCTCGGGGGTTTTGGGTCATAAAATATTTGCAATATTTTATTCTTTTTCTTTTCTTTATTTATTCTATAATTTTGGCCTTAATTACAGTGATTTATACACTGTTGAAATGCACATGCATGGATGCTAAGATGCTCTATTTAAGGGTATTTACAGGCATTTGCTAGGGTTTTTGGTGCCAAAATGATAGAATAAAGATGATGAAATGTGGATTCATCATCCCCCTATACTTTACCTTTGCTAGTCCCTAGCAAACACTTATGCAATAAGTGCAAAAGAAAAGAAAGAAAAGAAAAAGAAGAACTTGGATTTTATTCAATTATCAAACTTGTCTTTACAAAATCAAGGTTTGGAGCTTAAGTCGGACCTTTGGAACTTTAGTGCAAGCGGAACCTTATTGAGAACCGTGTTTGACGTCCAACAGTCCCTGAGAATCCCAAAACTCTGCTCAAGTCTCCTCAATAGCCAGGTCAGAAATATCTCAATTCATACGCAAACTCTTACGACTATGAATCTGACTTGTACAGTGTAAGTGATGGTGGCTTTCCCCAACTAGAATGACAAAGAAACTGACTTCTCCAGTACGACAACCCAATGATTCCCCAATCCAGCAACTCCATCCTTGAGGAGCGGGGTATTCCCTTCTAAGTTCAAGTGGCAACCAGCTCAAGAGGAGGGGGTGAAGAGAAGAATGGACGGTAGCCAGTGTAGCTACCTATCCCGGGATGCAAGACCAGTGTAGTCAAGTCATCCTGCTGCAGGCTCACATATTTGACTTTGGAACTCAAGCTTGCTTATTGACTTTGTACTTGCATGCTTTTTATTTTTATACATGCCTGAACACATTTTTTTTTTCGAATACTATATACAGCAGCATTTACATAAGGAGTTTTTCCTCTTGAGCCAATAGACTATCCCTCTTTTGAAGCTTTATCGCAACCCACAGCCTCCTGTCTTTAGACTTCCTAATCACTGAACGGGTTGGGGTGCACTTCCCTCCCTAGAGGAGGACAAATGTTTCCACTTGTGTGTGTCTCATACCAGCAAATCCAATCCCCTCACCACTCCAACTGAGTTGAGCCATGTGAAAGGTGCAGGTGTCCAAGTTAGGTCATTATCAACAAGAGTCGTGCGTGTGCTCCGAAATACTCTACTTAGGCAGTCAAGAATCCATTGAACCAAGTCTCGTGATCCTCAAAGAATTAAGTCAACTAGACCTGAAGTACCTCAAACCTGGTTCCTATAAGGTTCCTGTTATTAGGTAAATTATAAGGTCCAATCAAGCTCCAATCTCCAGATTTTACTTAGACTTGTTCAACCATCAAACTCAATCTGAAAAATGCGAATGCTATGCAATGCAATGCAGAAAATATTTTTGTGATGCAATTTTCAAGATTTTGAACTTTTTTTATGGATTTTTGAAAAGATGATGATGATGCATATGCAATTTTTTTTTGTATTTTTCAAAAAGATTTTTCAAATGTTTTTGGATTTTAATTTTGCAAATGTTTTTGGGATTTTTGAAAGCAAAAAGGTTTTGGCTGAAAACTAGGTTAAAAGTATGTACACGGGAGTGCTTCTTATATTTACAGGAAGTGGATTTTTAAGAATTTACAGGGTAAGTGGTCAATTTTATACATATAGATATATATAGTGGATTTTGGTGAGATGTAAGTATTCCTCAAACTGATTTGAAAACAATTTACACACAATTTTTGAAAACTATAGTCCAAAATAGTTTTTACAAACATTTTACACACATTTGAAAATCATTTTGCAGAGGCTTTCAAAACAGTATATATAGGTTTTTCAAAATATTTTTGCAACCATTTTTCAAACCATTTGCAAATCATTTTTCAAACATTTTATTTCACACAAAGAAAAGAAATTTTACAAACCACACAATTTAACATAGGTTGGAAACATGTAACAAAATACTTTCAAAATAGTTTTCAATAGATGTTCACAAAGATTTTCAAACTATTTTTCAAACATTTTGCAAAAAACATTTTCACCTGATTTATTAATCAGTAAATACAAAAAGAATCTGAGGAATAACCACATCTTTTTATTAAGGATTTTAAATGAATTTTAAAGAATTTTTAGCCATATTATTAAGAAAATATGAAAGTACGAGTTATGGCTAAAGTATATACACAGTATGTACGACCCCCCTATACTTAGCTTGAGCTATGTCCTCATAGATCGGAGAGAAAAGAGAAGACATAACTCGTACTAAATATAGACAAGTCTAAAGAATAACGGAATAAGAGATGAATAAATGAATGAGAAGTTGACCGTCCCCCCTATACTTAGGATCAAATAATCCTAAGTATAACAGACTGTACACAACGCAGGGAGGGTCAAGGGTGGGAATGAACAGATCGTACTCAGATTGTCTCCCCCTATACTTAGGGTAAAATATCCCTAAGTATAGACAAGAAGAGGAGACAACGGAGAGGATCGAAATGAAAATGAAAGGAACTCGGGGTGCCAACCCCCCTATACTTAGGACAAAGTACGTCCTAAGTATGGAAAAGTGTCTACAAGGGCAGCACCTTTTTGATAGATAAAGAAGATAGAAAAGGAAAAGAAGAAAAGAAGAAAAGAAGAAAGTAAATCAACAAATGCAAGTGACATGAACAGATGGATCTATACAGCGGATGATGGAATTGATCACCATGTATGAGATGCAGATGATCAGAATCAAAGGACACATCTCATACCAGAAGAATGGGGGCAACATCAATGGTCGGCGGATCATGATCAAGATATAGTTTCAGGCGTTGACCATTGACGCGGAAGGTAGAGGAAGATGACGGTTCGGATATATCGATGTTGCCATTGTCATGTACCTTCCTGACCACATACGGTCCTTTCCACTTGCTCTGCAATTTCCCTGGGAATAACTTCAGCCTGGAATCAAACTACCATACTCTCTGATCTGGCTCAAACTGTTTATGGCTGATATGCGAATCGTGCCATGTCTTCACTTTCTCTTTGTACTGTAGGCTGTTCGAAAAGGCTATATCTCTCAGTTCTTCCAGGGCTGCCAATTCAGCTCTTCTCTGGTCTCCTATACTCTCGGGATCTAGAAGCAACTCAGTAACTGCCCAAAAAGATTTGTGCTTGATTTCCACTAGCAAATGGCACGGCTTGCCATAGACGAGACGAAAGGGAGATGTCCCCAATGGATTCTTGAAAGATGTCTGATAAGCCCACAAGACCGAGTCCAAAGCTGTGACCAATCCTTTCGGTCTGGGCAGACAACTTTCTGCAAGATAGTCTTTATCTCCCTATTCGATACTTCGGCAAGACCATTAGTTTGAGGGTGATAAGGAGTGGCAACCCGATGGTCAATACCGAACTCGTCTGCAAGGGCCCTGACTTTGTCATTGATGAAGTGAGACCCCCCGTCTGAAATCAAGACTCTAGGTACCTCGAACCGTGAAATGATATTTCTCCTCAAAAATTTGCAAACGGTTTTAGCATCTGCGGCTCGGGCGGGGATGGCCTCAACCCATCGGCTGACATAATCTACAACGAGCAAAATATGCTCGAATCCCTGACTTTTAGGAAATGGGCCCATGAAATCAATTCCCCATGCATCAAAAACCTCACAGAAGTGAATGGGTTGCATGGGCATCATGTCTCTCTGTCCGCAGGTTCCCATTTTCTGACAGTCAGTACATCTCTTCACGAACTCATCAGAATCCTTGAAGAGAGTAGGCCACCATAGGCCGGATTAAAGCACCTTCTGTGCTGTCCTTTTTCCAGAATGATGTCCTCCTGCCTCAAGCTTGTGGCAGTATGTGAGGACGCTGTGCTGCTCTTCTTGAGGAATGCACCTCCTCCAGATACTATCCCCTCCTTCATGATAAAGGACGGGATCCTCCCAATGGTAAAACTTGGCCTTAGCTAGGAAGGTCTCAAGTTTCTGCCTGGGCCAACCCTAAGGGACTGTCTTGGCAACAAGATAGTTTACAAAGTCAGCATACCACGGGAGTGAGGTGACAACCAAGATCGCCTCATCTGGAAATGTCTCTGTGATAGGTGCGCTGGGCTCAGATTCCTCAAGATTCTCCAATCTGGAGAGATGATCCGCCACCACATTCTTGACTCCAGGCTTATCCTTAATTTCAATGTCAAATTCCTGGAGTAGAAGGATCCATCTGGTGAGACGTGCTTTGGCATCCTTCTTAGCCATTAAGTACCGGATGGCGGTGTGATCAGTGTAGATTGTCACTCTAGATCCGAGAATATACGATCGATACTTATCAAGAGCAAAGACTACGGCCAGCATCTCTTTCTCAGTCACAGTGTAATTCCGCTGCGCGGCATCCAAAGTCCGGCTGGCGTAGTGAATGGCAAACGGTAAACCATCCCTCCTCTATCCGAGCACAGCCCCAACGGCAAAATCTGAAGCATCCGTCATGATCTCGAATGGGAGAGACCAATCGGGTGGCTGAAGGACAGGAGCTGAGACAACCATATTCTTGAGAGTTTCAAATGATTCAAGACACTTATCATTAACAATAAACTCGGTGTCTTTGGTCAGCAAGTCAGTAAGCGGTCGGGCAATTCGACTGAAGTCCTGAATGAACCGTCGGTAGAAACCGACATGCCCCAGAAAAGACCGTAGCTGACGCAGATTGGACGGCGGATTGAGTTTTCTGATGATGTCCACCTTAGCCGGATCGACCTCCATGCCCCTGTTGGAGACGATGTGACCAAGGACCGTCCCTTGAGTCATCATGAAATGACTCTTCTCCCAGGATAAGACAAGATTAACCTCAATGCAGCGCTTGAGCACACGGTCTAGGCAGTCAAGACAAGCGTCGAACCCGTCGCCATAGACCGAGAAGTCATCCATGAAGACCTCTAAACAGTCACCCACCATGTCCGAGAAGATGGACAACATGCACCTTTGGAATGTCGCCGGAGCGTTACATAGACCAAAGGGCATCCGTCTGAAAGCATAAGTCCCAAACGGACAGGTGAATGTCGTTTTCTCCTGGTCTTCGGGCGCAATGACCACTTGATTGTATCCAGAGTACCCATCAAGGAAACAATAGTGACTCTTCCCAGCTAGCCGCTCGATAATCTGATCAATGAATGGTAGCGGGAAGTGATCCTTCTTGGTGGCCTCATTCAATCGTCTGTAGTCCACACAGACCCTCCAAGAAGTTGGTACTCTGGTAGCGATCTCCTCTCCAGACTCATTAACAACTGTAGTGATACCCGTCTTCTTAGGTACCACATGTAGCGGACTTACCCATTTGGAGTCAGAGATGGGATAGATAAAATCGGCGCTCCACCACTTGGAAATTTCTTTCATGACTACGTCTCGAAGATTCGGGTTCAGCCGTCGTTGGAACTCACGCGACGGCTTAGCGTTATCCTCAAATAGATGTGGTGAGAGCAAAGATTTGGGCTCAGCCCCTGGAGATCAGCTATACTCCAACCGATTGCCTTGCGGTTTCTTTCAAGAACCTCCATCAGACGAGATTCTTGCTCTCCAGTCAAATCGCTGAGATAATGACTGGGTACATTTCTGGCTCACCTGCAAGGAATCTGTATGTCATCGACTGCGGCAGAGGTTTCCGTTCTGGACAACTGGGAGGTGGCAGATCTGGTTTCTGATATGTCTGTGTAAATGCTACCAGGTCTGCATGGGAGAACTCTCGCTCTGCATGAATTCCTGACGAAGGGCGGCCTGCTGAATCAAATATAAACTGTACTGGCTCGCACTATGTCATGGTTGTTACCTCGGTAGGAATCAGACAAGGCAAATAATCATCAAAGTCATCCCAGTCAATGTCTGAATCCGAGGGATCAGAAGAAGATGAGCAAGAATGAAAATCATCTGCACCACTCATCACAACACTGTCAGCTTCAGATGTATCCTCATCCAGGGATGTGCTTTCCCGGCTCTCGACTGCCATGAGCTTGAGATACAGTGAATCTGTAGGCAAGGCGAGGGTCGGTGCTACGGGATCTTTCCAACTGGATTCATCATCAGTCATCTCAAAATCACAAACCTGGTGGATGTCTAGCTCCTCCTCTGTCATCTGCGCTGCTTCACTGGATTGCTCGGAGCACTCTACCTCTCTGGCTCTGATTTCTTCGATCGTCTCTATTTGTATAGTTTCGCCCTCTACGTGAAAACATACCTTCCCGCTATCATGGTCGGTCACCGCTTTGGCTGTAGCCAAAAATGGATGTCCGAGAATGATGGGGGCATCATTTACCGACTCAGGGATCTCCATGTCCAACACAACGAAGTCCACGGGGAATTTCAGGCCCTGAATGGTAACGACCACGTCTTTCAATAACCCCTTCGGCCTCTTAATCGACCTATCAGCAAACTGAAGGACGGTTCTGCTTCGAAGAAGAGGACCAAACTCGAATTGCTTGAGTAAGGCTGCCGGAAGGAGGTTAATTGAAGAGCCGCTGTCTAATAGAGTACGATCAAACTGCTGCTCCTGAATCTCGCATCTGACATAGGGAGCTCCTGCGTCTGGTCGCTTGGCTGGCAGCTTGTTCTGGATGATGCAACATGTGTCATGAGTGAGCATATGGATTTGATCTCTGTGCCTCTTCTTCCTTCAAACGGTAGTTGTCTCTTTCAAGTTCTTTTTGAAGAAGGGGATATGCTCAAATGCTTCCCGTAGAGTTAGCTGAATGTGAAATCTATCAATCATTAGGTCACCGAACTCTACCTGCTGATTCTTTTTTGTATTTTCTTTTTTGTTCCCCCTTGCCCGGCGGAGTGCTTCGGGAAAGGGGATGGTAGGGGCCTCCTCAGATGGAGGACTAGGAATCGGTCCCTGTGCCTGTGAAGAAGGAGAATCCATACAATTATCATCATTCACCGCGTATGGATCCGCAATTTGAACAGAAACCTTTCCTTTATTCATATTTTTGTTTTTGTTTTTGTTCCCATAGTCTCTAGGTACAAAATGTGGCAACATCACAGATGGCGGCTCAACAAAAGTGGATGTGGTGGCCTCAGTTCCACCACTAGCACCGGTCTTCACGGCATCAGCACCGCGCTCAGGTTCAGCATCCAAAATGGTGGCATCAGCACCACCGTCTGCATCTGTTATCACGACGGCATCAGCACCGTCGTCCTGGATTCCATCATTGGTGGCATCAGCACCACCGTCTTCAACATCATCATTAGCGGCATCAGCACCGCTCCTCTGCTCCTCTGGCACTCCTGATCCTGCATCTGGCTGCCGCTCAGAAGAGGCGCCGCCGGCTGGCATCCTACCGCTCCTAGTAGTAACAAAATCAGCATCATAATAGGAATAAGACATGTCACTCAAATAGTCACTAGGAGAGGTATCCTCTGTGAACTCTACCTGCTCAGATTTTCTTTTTAGGTTATTAGGGTTAGGTTCGATTTGAGCGGGTATGGCGTCTTTGCCTTTGAGAATATCCCGCATCTCTTACCGGAATTCATCCATTTCTTGCCTGAAAGATGCTCGCTGTTCAGATAGCAAGCGGGCAAGATCATCGAGGGCTGGGTTCTCCAAGGCTGGACCCTGAGAACCGGATGTCTATCCCTGCTGGAAATGGGGCTGCTGCTGCTGGTGTGGCTGCTGATACTGAGGGGAAGGCTGGTGATAAGACTGCTGAGGCGGCTGGCGCTGCATCCACTGTTGTCCCTGATAGGTGGGACGAGGACCACTGTGATATTGCTGCGGCTGGGCATACTGGGGCTGCTGGTTATGCTGTTGTGGCTGGCTGTTCTGGTGTCCTTGGGCATGAGGCTGCTGTTGGGACGAGGAGCCACCATTGCCCCAACGGAATCCGGGGTGATCCCGACGAATCCCGGGCTGAGGGTACCGGTCGCACCAAATCCCATTGACTTCCATCAATGGCTCCTGCTCAAAGGAAGGTGGAGGAAGAACTGCCAGTGGCTGCTCCGGCTGATAGACCACCATCTGCGTGTCCGAAGATGGCGGTTGCTCTGAATGGTATTGCAGCAATGGAACCGGCTCCGCCTGGATATGGTTCACTTGGCGGTATGAGGTAGAGGCCTGGTTGGGATTGCTGCTGCTGGAAGCAACCTGTGACCTGGGAGGCTGTTGGGAATGGGCTTGTGCCTCCTGAATACATAGAATTTGAGTCTTCAGGTCACTCATGGTTTTGGTGAGAAGGTCCATCTGGGCTAGACCTTGGTTCTGCTTCTTTTCCAGGATCTCCATGCGGTCCAACTTTTCACTAATGATGCCCATGTCGGTTGCGGCTGATTCGGCTTGAGCTGCGGCTACCGACGTTGTGTTGGGACCGGCATCGATGCGGGCGATCCTCTGAAATGATCCTGCTCCTTGCGGGGGCTTCTGCTGAGTATAGACTCGGGCCTGGGTCATCACTGTGGAGTTTTCTGCCATGCCTTCATAGATGGCCCAGACGTCGTCTTCTCCCTTGGAGAAATAGGACCCACCGCAAGAGGCGTTCACAAGCCCCTGCAGCTCCGGTGTCAGCCCACAGAAGAAACTCTGTACGAGCTTGGGCTTGGAGATATCATGGTGCGGACACCGGTCGATGAGCTCTCTGAATCGATCCCATGCTTCGTGGAACTGTTCATTTGGGATCATGACGAAGTTGCTGATCATGGCTCGAGCTGCGTTGGTCCGGCCGAGAGGAAAGTATTTCTTCAAATATGCGGTCCGGAGGTCTGCCCAAGTGTCGACGAATCGCCCAAGGTGTTTGAGCCAGTAGGCGGCTCTGTCAACCAAAGAGAATGGAAAGGCGATCCTCTTGATGGTGTCCTCGGTCATCAACCGATCATGGATAGTGCTGCAAATCATTTCCAATTCCTGGAGGTGGAGGTGCGGCTCTTCGGTCGGCAACCCATGAAACTTGGGCAGAAGCTGGATCGTGTGGGGCCGAAGCTCGAAATCTCCGTGGATTGGCGGGAGTCTGATCCACCGGTGAGTGAGGGATGCAGCTGGGTTGTGCAGCTCCCTCATGATGGTCTGCGGCGGTCGCTCAGCGTCTGGATCGCCTCCTCCTGCATCGGGTCCTCCTCCTCCACCTCCGCCACCGCCCCCAGGTCGGTTCTCTCTCATCTGCGCTATTTCTCTCATCAGATCACCCATGAATGTTCCCTGGTCCCGGATCTGCCTCTGCATGGTCTCCAGGGATGCTAAAAAGGAATTGTTGATGGCCACCTGATCGATTATGAACGGAGGGTGATCGTGGTCATCTGGGTGCTCGCCTCTGTCTGCCATTGCTGGATTTTCTGAAAAAGCAAAAGAGGCCATCTCAGGTGCTGTCGAATGAGCGGAACTCTGTGATGCACTGAATTCTGACACAATTGAACTGAGAGAAGGAGAATGGGAAGGGTGGTCGAGGGGGAACAGGGTGGATGTAAACTCGGGCTCGGAGAGCGGACTCTCCGAGGTATTCCTAGATGAATGAGGAGGAGTGCTGGATAGCGGTGCCGACAAGGTCGGCCTAAGAGATCTCCGTCCCATCATCTTGATTATTCGGAAAGAGCAGGGAAAATGCAAGAGAAGAAGGAGAAGATGATATGCAACAAAATTGCGCACAATTGTGCGGTGTTTTTGATCTTGACCTAAACAAATCAATCAAACGCAAAGCAAGGGTGAATTCACCAACTCAACTCGTGAAGCCGTGAAGGTTCGGCTTTTATCTTGTCAATTTTAGCTTGTTTTCAGGTATTTATCTAATCACGAGTCCTTAGAACGCTACGCCTATAGAAGCGAGAGTACTGCCAGGAAAGTATCCCCGTACTTGTCCTCCTCCTGTGTAACCTGTAACTTGCGCTTTTTGAGATCCTTGTAACCCTTCCTGGATCCCTACTCAGCCAAAGAAATAGAGGGAGGAAGCCGATAGGCGAAACTGATACTTCGGACCTTGCTCGCAACGGAATCACCCGTGAGCGTACAAGGTCCTACTCGGACGCAGCCGGTGAGACAGACACACCCGTGAAGGCGTGGCCTAGGCTCGGTACTTCCAATGGCGACCAAGTCCTACTCGACTACGTACGATAGTAGCGCCAATACTTCGGAAATCCAGGCGATACACAAGGCAGCCACAAGTTGGGTTTTGGGCTCTAATCCTTACGAAGCGCTCACCTCACTTGGAAGGAGACCTTCCCATGCAACCTGAAGACAAGTGAGGGTGTTACTCTCCCCAAGCAATGAATCCAATTACCGATTTTATTTTGGTCAAGTTTTCTTTAGCAGTCCTTTTTTTAATTTTTTTGGTGTTATCGCTTCTTTTGAGTAGATCCAAACAAGCGCCTAACGGTTTTTGTATTTTTCCTTTATCCTACTTTGTTCCAAAAATAGAGGGAGAATAGAGTCGGAAAAGCCGTGCAAGTCGACACCAAGGTGGAAATCTCACCTTTGTGCCTAGATGATGCATGCAAAGTAAGAAGACTTGCAGCGAATCCCAGCTCTCTCCATGCGGGATGCAAAGCAGAATTTATAAACCTATGCTATATGGCGATATGCAAGCGGAAATCGTCCTAGAACAGGCAACTGCTAGCGTGAAGAACCACAAGTTAGCTATTAACTCCTAATCCGAGTGTCCGGTCTAGGCTCACCCCTCCTCTGCTCAACACATTTGAGTTAGGAGAAAGCGCTTGTTCGGGTGTGAGCTCGCGGCGCGTGGATCGGAAGCTACTAGCTAACTGTTTAATTTGTCTAAGTCCAAATGCGAATCTATAGGAGCATGCAAAGATAATTAGGTGTTTGGACCTATTCTAATCGAATCAAGCAGGACCTAGAACTAAGAGCTCAATCCACAAAATAAAGTGAAAAATGAAAACAAAACCGGAAAATGACGGCGATAAAACGCGATAAAAACCGCGGTGAGCCCCCGGGTGAACAAACACCCGGAAATTAGGCCCGATAGTGTCTAAGTGTCCAAGAATCCAAATGTACCTGTATTATTACAAATTAAACACCCTCTCACAAAAATAAAAGAAAAGCTAAACTAATCACTCTCTCTCGCTCTCCTTGCTCTCTCCTGCCGGCTTGGCTGAAGAATAGCCGGCTCCGCTTCCCAAGGTTGCTTCGGGTCACCTAGGCGATCCGCCTTGCTCCGCGGTCCCTCGCAAGAAGACAAGAACAGAAATGGTCAGATAACTCAATCAATATGTATCAATAATGCAAGAGAAATGGAATGAAGCTATAGTAGACAATCACAATCAAACAAACAAAATGTGAACTACTCGCTGTTGCTCCCCGGCAACGGCGCCATTTGATTTAGCCAAAATTAGGTGGTCTTAAGTTCAACACAAAGCGTGAACTCAGTCGGTGTGGTGACCACACTAAATCGGGACTAAAGTCAACAATTAACCCACACTAAAGATCAATAAATTAGAACTAATGTGGAGTTAAAATTTATTTTTAACTCTACATAAAAGATGTATAGGTGCAAGTATGCAGAGAGTTCGAACGCAGGGAGCAAGCAGGGTAGTTCAAGCAAATGTGCTCAAGTGTGTGTGTGTGATGTGTCTACACTAAGCAAGCAAGCAAAGGAATTTTTGTGGGTTTTTTATTTTTATTTTTTTATTTTAATTTTTAATTTTGTATTTTGCTTTTTGATTTTCTGCTTTTTATAATTTTATATTCTATATTTTTTTATTTCTTTTTCAATATTGGAAAGTAAAGACAATATAATAAAAGACAAGCTAAAATATTTAAAAAAATGTGCAAAAATAACCAAAAATTCAGAAATAAATTGTTTTTAATATTTTTATGATTTTCTACTGTTTTTGTGATTTTTGGGGATTTTCCAAGGTGTTTTTGGTATTTTTAAATACTGAAATAAGGGAAAACAATGGAAATAGGGCTGGCTGTGAATAAAATGCAAGTTAAAATTAACAAACAGCAACCAAAATTTTTCACCATTTTTCAAATAAAAAGAACAAAATGAGGAACAAACAGGAACTGAGTTTGTGATTTTTGGAATTTTCTACTATTTTCTATATTTTTTTGAAGTTTTTGAGTGTTTTTAAATTTTTAGTGTTTTTCTTTTGAGATTTTTAATGATTTTTGGACTGACACTAAAAAACGATAAAATAGACACTAGGTAATTTTTTTTGGAATTTTTAGAGGTGTTTTAATATTTTTTTGGTATTTTCTAAACTAGACAGTGCACAAAAAGCATGTTTTTGATTTTTAATAAATATGAAAATAAAGTAAAATCAAAAACTAAAATATTGGCGTCAAAGTACGCATGTCCAGGAGCTTAACCCTATTTTTGTGGAATTTTTGGACTTAAAATGAGAGGTTAAATAAACACAACAAGCATCCAATCAATACACAGGCCTGGCAGGGGTATAAATGCAATTTAACATACATCCAGGGGCATACATGCAATTTTCCACAAAAAATATACACTGGATATTCAATTTATATCTCCAAACACTAATTACAAAAACCGCCTGGGTATGCTAGCAATTTTTCCACCAGGGCGCGTGACTTGCACGCGCCTGGCGAGGACTGGAGTGTAATATCTCAAAAGTCTGGGGGCTCACATGCAATTTTTCCAGAATTATAACACGTAGAATTGAAATTTTTGGTACTAAAACAAAATACAATAAAGGCCAAGGGTCCCTCTACAAAATGCCCACACCTCACGTGTACAGGTCACGTGAGGTAACGTGGCGAAGGACCTGGATGCAAATATTGAAAGCTTGGGGGTCTCTATGCAAATATTACAAAAATATTTAAACTACGCAACAAAGTTTTTGGACTGAATAGAAATTTCAAAAATAGCGGGGGTTGACTGCAAAATACCCACGCCCAGGCGCTGACGAACGGTGGGATGAATCCCACTTGACCACGTGGCGAGTCCTGGCGCGCCGATGACGGTTCGCGGGCGGAGGGCTGAGATTAGATCTCAGCCCTGGATCTGACGGTGCTGGTGATCCGCCATCCAACGGCTGCTGCTGACGGGGAAGAACGGCCAGAAGATCGACGGCGCGCGAGATGGCTGGAAGAACAGAAGACGAACTCGCCCGGGGCGAGTTTGGATCAGGTGGCGTGGGCTCCTCCGGCCTCCTCCCGGGCTGTCGATGGGCTCTCCGTCTTCCTGCAGGTGTCCTCTGGTCGCCTGAAGCCTCAGAGGGTAGCGGTGGCCACCAGAGCTCGCAAGCGAAGGGAGAGGAGCTGGAGCTCCAAAACCACCTCCAGCGAGCTCACAAAAGGGCTCCAGGATCTTGATAGGCTCTTCTACCTGCACAAAATGGGGTGATATGATCGGGGGCAAGTTGCCCCGATCACGTGGCGCAAAAATTGGTGGTGTGCGGGGACGGTTGGCGCAAAGAGTGACGGTGGCCGGAGATGTCTCCGGCGACTGTTGATTTAGCGAATCAACGCGCGAATGAGATGGAAAAAATGGGGGAAAACGAAGCGGGGAATGCGATGAACGAAATGGCGAGTGAAAACTAAGGGATAGAACGGCCTCAAGCCCAGGTTGAGCGAGGGAAGGGGGTACCTCGACGGCGGTCGCCGGAGGTTGGAACACACGGCGCTCTCGACACTCCCCCACCGCTTGGATGCATCGAGCTCGAAGCTGTCACCTTCGGGCTCCTATGGCTGGACCAAGGGAGGTGGCTCTCTGAGGATTCGCGGTTCAAAATTCAAAAGAAAGTTGGCTTTAGGTTTTAAAGGGTTGACGGTCAGAGGTGCAAGAACGAGGTCTAGCGGGTGGTGCAACGATCCGCGACCCAAGATGAACCTTGGGCGTGATTCCTTGGTCAATGGAGAAGAAAAGTCAAGAAGGTCGTAGCACGTTTTGGTGACAAGGGCGACCTCGAAAAAAGGTTGAAATCGAGCCAAAAAGCATTTCTGACAAGGTTGCAGGAGGAGGGTCAGACTGTTGACCTAGGTCAACAGTTCCAGCCCCCTGGTTGGTCCACGTGGACCAACCAGGAAAATCCGAAAAGAAATGCTTTCAAAAATCATTTTAAAATAGCAAGTGTTAGTATTTTATTTAGGTTATTAAATAGAAAATGTTCATAAATTTATGTAGTATTTTATTCCGATTTTTAATTATTTTTATGAGATTTATTTTTACAAGTTGCCTTTTTAACCCTATATAGGTATAATACCTATGTATTTTAGTATTTTATTTTTATTTTATGTATTTTAATTTCTTTAATTTTGTTTATTATTTTATAAAATTATAAAATACTTTTATACACGTAAAGATATTTTTATTTTATTTTATTGATGTATTTTGTATATTTAATAAAATCTAAGAGTATTTTGTCCAGGTATAGGTATAGGCAATATACCTATGTAGTCTTTATACAAGTATTTTTATTTTTATTTTTCTTTGCATTTTATTTTAATTTTAATGCACATATATATTATAAGTAATATTTACAAAATTATAAAAATATAAAAGTGAATAAATAGTAAATAAAGAATATATTGAATATTTTATTCAGTACAGGTATACAATAGGGGTCAAAAAGTCAACTTTCAAACCGTAGCTCCGCCAAATACAAGACCACCACCATTGGATAGATTATTTTATTCTATATACAATTAAAGGTGAGTACACTGCATTTGGAGTTGTCAGTTGTGAGATACGGGTCTGGGAAGTTGGGATTTTGGATTCTTATTCAGACCATAACTTTTCATCTGTACATTCTTTTTCTGTGAAATCAATTTTGTATTTTTCTTTATTAAATTATCTACAACTTTCATGTACAAAGTTTCTTTATTTGATGAATAAAAAGTGGAACCAAAAATAGGTCCCAAAATGAATAAAGAATGAATAGAAGTATAGGTATTTTCTCTGTATTTCTGACCTTATATCCCCCTACTTTATTCCTTGTCGACCTATTCATCAAGATGCCCAGGTCTCGGGGGTTTTGGGTCATAAAATATTTGCAATATTTTATTCTTTTTCTTTTCTTTATTTATTCTATAATTTTGGCCTTAATTACAGTGATTTATACACTGTTGAAATGCACATGCATGGATGCTAAGATGCTCTATTTAAGGGTATTTACAGGCATTTGCTAGGGTTTTTGGTGCCAAAATGATAGAATAAAGATGATGAAATGTGGATTCATCAACGAGCCAGAATGCTGCTCCACTATTTGAGTATATGGATTCACTTGATGATAATCATGAGAGCTTGCAATCGCTCAAAATACAAAAAATGAGAAAATTTTAAAAAATCAAAAAGATTCGGGGATACACATTGTTTATTCATTTTGTGAGGAGAGGGTACCCATGCCAAATCATTTTCCCACATAGTCATTTACCACATGTCCCACCTTTGACCCCAAGGATTCCACTATACAGACTGCTCTTGGCAATCGTCGTGTATATGTTGATTCCGATCTCCTCCCTTGTACGGAGGAGGTCCAAAAATACAAAAAAATATTGACTGAACCTAAAGTGATGGCCACCATTCATAAGATCATTAAAGCCACACTTCACCAGGCCATGACACATTTATCTGATCCTCAACACAAGAAGAGAAAGTGAAGGAGAAGATCTGAGCGCCACATCTTGACCATGGCCACTGCCTACGCCATCTCTCACCGTTGGCACTTTAAGAAAGGGAACACTGCCTCACCTCTTGTGAGCTACTCCATATCCGACTATTATTGTGATAACACTTTCCTTGACGGTGATTCATCAATCAATATAATACCCTTCTCTATGGTACAGTCTCTTCATCTTGGGCCTCTCAAGAAAACCAGGATGATAGTTCAATTCGTTGATGATCTATCAAAAGGCCGAAGGGTATTCTAGAAAACGTTGTCATTCTTATTCAGGGCATGAATTTCACTTCGGATTTTGTCATATTGCCCATGGAGATCTCCACCCCTGTGGAGCACCCTCCCATCATCTTGGGACGGCCTTTCCTCGCCTCTGCGAGAGCTGTTATTGATTATGGATCAGGAGAGATTCGCTTCCATTCTGATGCAGGGAGCGATGTGTTGATCACTATACCCATTACTGACCAGAGACTTGCATCCCATGAGAGCATGCTCGTATTAGCCAACACCAAGGAATTTGACCTCGATGATAATATCAGAGATTTTTGTTGTATGTTGGATGATAATGAAACCCAATAATTCCTCTTCAAGGAGGAAGACTCGGAAAGCATAGACCTTGGACTTCCCCCTTATGGTATGTGGAGATGCATTGATGACATCTGTGGGATTTACACGATAGACAACCTAGGGTGGAAGGAAGACTCTGAGACTGGACAGGACAAACATGATGTGACTACTTTCAATGATGAGTCGGTTCCTATTCACCATGATTTAGATGAGATCGATAAGGCCAAATTTGATTTGATTGCTTTTATAAAGGAATTTGGGCCTTTTGATAAAGATGATGATCTAGTAGAGGCTCGTTAGGCTGAAATTGATCCCTATATTTTCTGATAATGATTTCAAGCCTTTTTACTTTGATATTTGCGAGACTTCCCAGACAGGACATGACCACACTACTTCCACTAACCGATTTGTGCTTGCACACTCTGAGATTGCTGAGGATACATTCTTGGTCGATCTTGATCAGTTCATGTCTAATGATGACCCCAATATCGACCTACACCTTGTTAGATCCATACCTCAGCAATCCCGCAAGAAGGTTCGCTTTCGACCTTCTTGACCTTTGTATATCCACTCCTCTTGTATATCCTTCCGTTTCATTCTTTCTTCTTCCGTTTTATGATTCACCCCTTTTCCGTGTGTGTGTGTATGTTATACTTAGGATGTGCTTTATCCTAAGTATGGGGGGAGAATGATTAGTGTTGTTCATATTCATCATGTTCATCACTCTTGTCATTGCCTATACTTAGGGATACTCCATCCTAAGTATGGGGGTGATGTTGTTCATATCGACTTTTTTGTTTTTGAGTTTGTACATTCTCTACATCAGTTTTCCTATTTTGTACAGTCATCTATACTTAGGATTACTTGATCCTAAGTATGGGGGATCACCGACATCTCTTTTCTTTGAGTCATTGTAGCATAGGAGTCTTTTCACTTTTCTATACTTAGCATGAGTTATGTCTTCCTTTGCAGCTCTCTGATCACTATGAGGACATAGTTCGAGCTAAGTATAGGGGGTGTCGTATATATTGTATATTCATTTTAGACATAACTTGTACTTTTAAATATGTTTATTTTTGGGATATGCATATAAATTCATAAAATCCACATATGTGTATACAGACTTTGATCACCTTGCCCAAAAAAAGAAAAAAAACAAAAAACAAAACAAAAAACAAAAAACACAAAAAAAACACAAAAAAATTAAAAAACACAAAAAACAAAACAAAAAATATTGTATATACTTGTATATATTTTACTAACCCTTTTTCATTTTTGAAAAAAAAAATACAAAACCAAAAATCTATAAAAAAAAGTTGCATAAAAAAACTCTTTTCACATGTGCATCATTTTTCCTTTCCTTTCCAAAAAACCATAAAAAGTTCAAATTAGAAAAGTGTTTCAAAAAAAATGCTTTCTTTTTGCATTGTACATATTTCTTGCATTTGCATGTGCATTTTTCAGGACAGTATTGATATTTAAACTAAGTCTAGAAAAAAAATTGAAGAATGGAGCTTAGTTGGACCTTAATCCACTTAATTTCAGAGGAACCTTATAAGAATTGGAGTTAAGACTTTTCAGATCCTAGTGACTTAATTCTTTGAGTCCATAAGACTATGTTCACATGTCATCTTGATTAGTCTAAGTAGAACATTTAACAACACATGCATGATTCTTTCAGACCGTGGCTTATCTTGGACAAGCACTCTACACGTAGCTCTTCATGGAGGAGGTAGTGAGGAGGCAGAATTATTTGGCTTGGAGTAGCATACGAGGATAATACTTCTAGACGGAACCTCTCGTCTTCCTCTAGGGAGGGAAGTGCGTCTCAACCTGGTCTAGCGATGTTGAGGTCTAAAGACAGGATGCTATGGGGTTGCAACTACTTCAAAAGAGGGATAGTCTACTAGCTCAAGAGGAAAAACTCCTTTTGTACATGCTGCACCTTGTATATATTTTCAAAAAAAAAGAAAAAAAATGCAGAATATCCAAAAGTGGACATGCTTGATTGAAAAGTAAAATGCCTGCCGGAGTGTATATACAAGGATAAAAAAAGGAAATTAATAAGAGATTCAAAGTCAAATATTTGTAAGCTTGCAGCTGGATGGCTTGGCTACACTGGTCATGCATCCATGGATAGGTAGCTACACTGGTTACCATCCATTCTTTTCCCCATTTCCTCTTCTTGAGTTGGTTGTACTTGAACTTAGAAGGGAATATCCCCGCTCCTCGAGGAAAGAGTTGCTAGACCGGGGGACTAGAGTTACCTTGTCGAGGGAGGTTGTTTCTTTGCTACTTTTGAGATGGGGAGCTATCTTTCACTTACATTGTACAAGTAAAGATTCTTACTCATAAGAATTTGTGTATGTAGACTTGTTCTGACCTGACTATTGAGGAGACCTGAAAAAGAGTCTTATGGAACTTAGAGGCTGTTAGGTTTTAAATCCATTTCCCATTAAGGTTCCGCCACACTAATAATCCAAAGATCTGACAGAGCTCCATACTACAATTTTATGAAGATAAGTTTAATATCTAGTATTGGCCGAATTTCTTTATTTTCCCTTTAATTTTCTTTTTATTTTTATTCACTTATTCTTTCAAATAACTGTTTACTAAGGGACTAGCAAAGGTAAAACATAGGGGGTGATGAATCTGCATTTCATCATCTTCATTCATTTATTTTAGCTTAAAATCTCTTATAAAACACATGTATATAATACTAACTCCATATTCTTACTAACTTGCATCTGTGTGTAAATATTGTACACTTATTACCATTTTCACCTAAAATAAATAAAGAAAGAAAGAAAGGAAAAATACAAGAAAAGAAAGAAGACTGTACATATGCAACAGATACAGGCCGACTGATAAACCTCAGTTTCATCATCTTTATTTCCCATAATTAACCCCCTTGCTTAAAGGTTTGTCAATAAATCCCTGTTAATGTCCTATAATTAACAGAGTCCTAAATAAATTAAAAACCACAAAAAAATGACAAAACAAAATTCGTGGTATTTTTAGACTTAAAAATACCCTCAAAAATATTTCGTGTCTTCGTTTGATCTCTTCTCTAGTTTTGGTCAACATAAAACTTGTAGATCTCGTCAAGATCTACAACTTTCATGTTTTGAGTTTTCTCAAATTCGGCCAATATGGCCCTCAAAAATAAGAAAAACATTCTGAATAATTTGATTGGGCCACGTGGCCCGTTCTGGGGGCGCCACGTGGCCCCGCCTCTCTTGTCTTTTCCGCCTCTCCTACTGGCCGTTGGATCGGCCTTTTGATCCAACGGCCAGGCCTCATCCACGCATGCTCAAAATCGGAGCCATTAGATCATCCTCCGCCTTCAATCCGCACCGTCCTTTAGCGCCTTAAGCAGGGCTCGCCACGTGGCGCATTGAAGACCGATCGATCGCGTCTCAGATGTTGCATCTCAGCCGCTCCTTCCCTTGATGCCCCTCAACCGCTCGATCGGCCTGAGCTTTCCATCATCACCGTCCTTTAGCGCCTCGACCTCGTCATGACACGTGGCTACTCTGCAGCCATCTGATCACTCCGCCCCCGATCTAATCGTGGCCATCCCTTCGCGCCTCAACGACAGCCGTTGGATCTTCAGATCCAACGGCTGCAGGTCGTCGTCAACCTCCAGCAGACCCCCTCTCGCACACGATCTCCACTCGCGCGAACCTCTCCCCCTTCCTATTTTTCTCGCCACTCCAGCCATCATCTCACATCGCCAACCGTCCCACAGTCTTCCCCACTCTTCCGTCTCCCTCGCGCACTTCTCCACGAACCTCGACACCCTTCCAGTCGTCCCACATCTGCCCTCAAACCCACGTCGCCACGCTCCATGACCGGCAACCTTCCCTTTCAAATACACCTCCTCCCCCACTATTCACGGTTGTCCACCTTTACGAGGAAGGAAGCCCAGTCCTCCTCCGCCTCCCCGTGACAGGGGGAGGCGGTGCGATTGAGCGACGACGACTCCACTCCCGGTGAGACCCTCCGCCTTCGACGGCGGAGCTGCGACGCCTCTTGGCGACTGCCCGAGCTGCACCAGGTGGCTAAAGGTGTTCAGCGAAGACCCGGGCGTCGATCCTGATGTCCAGCCCAAGCCTCCGCTCCGCCCCATCGCAGGTAAGCCCCTCTGAACGTCCTTTGATTTTTTATTTGATTTCCTCGATTTAATTAGGTCTCTCCGGCCATCCCCTCGCTCCGATGACCACCCCATTAGCCTCGCCTCCGTTCCCCCTTTTTCGCGCAACCTTCCGCTCACTTTCTCACTCTTCCATACCTCCGACCACTGTCACCCACCTCCTCCGCCACCCACGGCGGAGGAGCTCCGAGCTCTCCACATTCTCCACCCGCCTGAGCTCCCACTTCACTCACGCACGCACTCTATGCTTCGGCTATGCACTCTTAATCTGCAGGTATTCGAAGATTTGCAATGGTCGGAGCTCTGCCGGCGTTGATTTTATCGACCTCGCTGTCATCCTCCTAGCCCTGATGATCGACGGTAGAAGCCTCCGGACCTTCCTCGAGCTCCCATCTCCCTCGACGACCATCCAAGGAGCTCTGGGGAGGTCCGCAGTACTAGATATGGAGCGGCGGAGGAGGAGCTCCTTCGCCGGAGCTCCAAACTCGCCGCCCGCCTTCGGCCGAAGAAGGAGATACAGTCACCGTTAGATGGTCCTCGCCCAGCGACCATCTAACGGTCTCGATGCCGACACGTCACCAGCAAGAGACTTCTCCAGACGCCGTTGGATGCGCATTATCCAATGGCCCATCTTCGGCCACGTGTCTACACCACAGCTCCTCCGAACCTCGCGTCATAACCTCCAGGCTCGGATGCTCCGGACCTCCTCCGAGTCTGTGCCGAGCCATTGGCAGCTTCGATCCAGCCCGAGCCTCAGCCACGCTAAGCCGAAGCAACCCGGGCCTCCTCCGAACCTCCGAGCCGACCCGAGCCAAGGGGAGCGCGTGCACGGCACGTGCTTCCTGGGTAATTTGCAAGGAAGCCCAGCCGACTTCTCCATATTGCATTCAGGTCCTCTTTCACGTGCAGATCAGGTGCATAGTGGGTAAATTACATTGAAACCCTCGCGGGTTTTCCAAATTGCAAAAATACCCCTGCGCGCGTGGTAAAATTACAGGGAAGGTCCCGCTCCTTTGTTTATTTACTTTTTTGTCCCTCCCAGGGGCCTGTATGCAATTTTATTTTCATGTTTTCTTTCATTTATGCCCTTATCTTTGAACTTGCATATCTTGAGCTACATAGCTCCAATCGAGTTGATTTCAGTTTCATTTCGAAGCTCGTTTGACGTACTTTCTCATGGCATGATCATTTCATATAATGGACACTTTAATGTTGACGTATTATTTTGATAGCTATGTGTCTCTTATTAGTTAATCCATGCTTTGTTCAAACTGAGTTTGTCATCTTAATAAATCTGGAATTAACCTGTTGTTGACTTTTGCTCATCATTTCGTACCTAGGGCATAATTGTGATTCTTTGCATGATCATTTATTTGCATTATTAAAATTGATAAAAAAATGCATGTTTACTTCATTTTAATGCATTGTCATGTTGTGTCATTGCATGATTTGACCTATAGATTTTTAACTCAACACTTAATTAAATAGACTTGAATCCGATTAATACGAGAGAGGCTCGTGTCCCTGAGTTCGACCTTGGTTTCTTGCCAAGTAAAAATAAATCACGATCACCTCATTTTGATTTGTCATCGCATATCTTTAAATGAGGTGATCGCTTTGACGACCCGAAATCGGCCCGACTGCTCCGACTTTTTCCAAGTGCTAATTTAGCATTATTAAAGGGCCGATTTTACGGTTCGTCAAATGGCGCCATTGCCGGGGACACGGCTCATTTCTTTTATTTTTTGGATTTTTGTGTGTTTAATTTAGTGTTTCTTTTTATAGGTCAAATGATCATATATTTTGCATCTAAAATTTATTCTTCCTTATTTGATATCTAACTATTGTTTTTGTGGCAGGGCCCTTGATGGATCAAGGAGGCGAGGAGCAGGATACTCCTCGCTGCGAGGAGCCGCAGAAGCATGCTTAGAGTCGATAAGAAAGAAAAGAGAAAAACAATGTGTCGCATTTTATTTTTGATTAAAATAAACTCGTCTTTTACAGCGGTCTTCGATCGAAGACTCGCGATTGTAATCGAACGATTGTGGTTGTGTGGGGATCGTCCCCACTTGAGTGTCGACCTAGGACTAGGCACGCGGCTCTCCGAGATCATTTTATTTTTCATATTCTTATGTGCTTGATCGTAGGTTAGGTCACACTTTAAATCATAGACGCACATAATCTCGCCTCACTTAGCCAAACTTAAATGGATATCATTTCCCGCTAATAGATGCATGATTAGGTGCGGTTTTTTTCGACTTGCATGCATGTTGGATTTGGTTTTCAAAACAGCCCCCGTTTTTCACGTGTTTTTTGTCAAATCACTGCATGATTTCTCGCTTAGCCTAGATCGCGGTTTCTTCGAATACATGTTTTTTCTCGGCTTTCATTTCCTAGCTCGATCACCTAGGATTAATGGAAAATGGAATGAACGGTAGACGATGACTTCTTGATTTTGTGCTAACCTTATTTCAGTGATAACTCAAATAAAATTGGGACTGTTAATTGCAAGTCAACCAAAAATGGAGTAAAATTCGGTTTTGGGAGAGCAACACCCTCAGTTACGCGTTGGTTTTTATTTCACATTTTTCTCCGCCTAAAAATCAAACGTTTTATCACCAATAAAACCGACAAGATAATCAACCAACTTTGATTGGTTTCATGTGTGAGTTGGTGAAACTAAGGGTTTGCTTGCTTGATTGAGCCTTGTTTGATGTGACACACACCCCAAATCCAAAGACACTCCATTTCATCTCCGAAGATTCAACCGCTCACTTGTATATTCATCCCTCTTCTTCGTTCACCTTGGGTCTCTTCCAACATCAATCTCCATCTTTATACTTAGGCTAATCTCAGCCTAAGTATAGGGGGGACCCAAGTCCCTGTGATTTCTCTACTCATCTTTTCTTGCCTTTATACTTAGGTTATTTCTAACCTAAGTATAGGGGGAGCCCCTCTTAGCTCCCGTATATTCTTCTATATTTAAATGGACCTATGTACTTGTAACATCTAGTGCTATGAGGACATAGCAAAGTTTAAGTATAGGGGGGTATACCGTATATACCGTATATTTACTTTAGCTATAAATCTGAAAATTTTGAAAAATTAAAAACTTTTTGGCTAGGGTAAAATTCTTTGGACTAAGAGAACTCAAGTGATTTCGCGGCTTTTCGATACTATGTTACGCTATTTTTATATTTTCGAAAATGATTTTTTGAAAATGTTTTATTTTGTATAACATGGGTTTTGAAAAATCGCCATCTCTTTTCAAGGAAAGTTGAGTTTAACTTGTGTTTTTAAAATCCATAAAAATCAGAAAAATCCTAAAAATCCTTTAAGAGTCATTGGTCACTACTAAACCCAATTAAGTCAGCCGCATTCAGTGAGGGTTCGCCCTTAGCAGATTGGATGGTTTAGAGGACATCGCGCAAGGCCCCGTCCTCAAGCAACGGGCTTCGGCCTGTACTTACATCCATACTGGCTGAATTGCGGATGCTCAATTGAGCTTAGAAAGTTCTAATATCTCTTGAAGTTAAAAAAAAAGTGTCTTGTTTTTGAATGAAGAAGTTGGATTAGTCCTCTACACTCTCACTTTCACCCAGGATCTGAATTAGTTAAGGAGACTTAGCTTTTTGAGGTTTTTGAGATTTTAGGTTAACCAGCCTTAGCCATCAGGGTCTTAGACTTAATCATCCACATTCCCCTAAGTTTCTAGATTTGCATGCTATATTCCATGCTTAGTCTCAGACAAAAGAATATGATCAGCACATTACATGCACGAATGCGGTTTTTGATGAGATGAGTTGATTTTTCACCCGAAGGATTGGGATGAGGAAGTCGAGTTTGGATTTGATCTAATGATGCTCGAGGATGGGATAAGATCTTTGAAGGCTTCACGAAACCTGAGTGTCAGCAATATTAGCCAGTATGAGAACTTGATTCTTATACTAATCTCTTGACATTAACCTAAGTGCCTGGGTGTGAAAAATAAATAAAAAATTGTTGATCAGTGTGCGCCAACTCTTGGTAAAAGCAGTGGAGCTAGCCACAAATATTACAAAGCAATAAAATGTCAAAGAAAAGCTCTCATTCCACAAAGTCAATTATCAAAAGAGCTTCCACCAAAGGCGAGCGCTCCCAACCATTTCAAAGTGTCCACTTGGACCACCGCTATTAGGACCAGGAGTCGGGCTAGCACCAAAAAAGGGCTCTACATCGTAAATGCTACAAGTCTGGGTGTCGAAGGTACGATAGGTACTCAAAAGAGACACACCCCGGTGTACTCCCAGGAAAACAAGTGCAGACGACTCCAACTTCTCTTGACGGACGCACTGATCAACACCAAAAAAAAATGTGTTGCGTAAAAAGGCACTAGAGAGAATCCTTGTTCCAATGAGAGGGAGAGAAAAATTGACACAATCCCATGCCCTCCATTTCTGGCCTGCCATCTACATTTTCTAAGTCTGACAAACTAAAGAGAAGGTGGACTGAATGCAAGATTTGATTTATTCCCTAGTGCTGAGGATTGGGTCCTTAGGAGATTTTCTCAGACCAAGATTTTGGGTGACGAATTGACTCTACTCTCGAAATTGCAGTCAACACTAAACTTCATATCCTTTAGTTTATATGTACATTAGAGAGAGTCTAGAGAAGTAGAGGAATTGGAAACCTCTTGATTAAGGCTGGGTTGAACTCTAAAATTTTGGATCTCTGAAGCCGAGTCGACTTGATCAGATTGGATCCTGTATTCACATGCACAAGGGGGTTAATCCAACTTAGTCATTCTTTTTGATGCTCGAGGACGAGCATAGTTTAAGTATAGGGGGGTGATGAACCTCAGTTTCATCATCTTTATTTCCCATAATTAACCCCCTTGCTTAAAGGTTTGTCAATAAATCCCTGTTAATGTCCTATAATTAACAGAGTCCTAAATAAATTAAAAACCACAAAAAAATGACAAAACAAAATTCGTGGTATTTTTAGACTTAAAAATACCCTCAAAAATATTTCGTGTCTTCGTTTGATCTCTTCTCTAGTTTTGGTCAACATGAAACTTGTAGATCTCGTCAAGATCTACAACTTTCATGTTTTGAGTTTTCTCAAATTCGGCCAATATGGCCCTCAAAAATAAGAAAAACATTCTGAATAATTTGATTGGGCCACGTGGCCCGTTCTGGGGGCGCCACGTGGCCCCGCCTCTCTTGTCTTTTCCGCCTCTCCTACTGGCCGTTGGATCGGCCTTTTGATCCAACGGCCAGGCCTCATCCACGCATGCTCAAAATCGGAGCCATTAGATCATCCTCCACCTTCAATCCGCACCGTCCTTTAGCGCCTTAAACAGGGCTCGCCACGTGGCGCGTTGAAGACCGATCGATCGCGTCTCAGATGTTGCATCTCAGCCGCTCCTTCCCTTGATGCCCCTCAACCGCTCGATCGACCTGAGCTTTCCATCATCACCGTCCTTTAGCGCCTCGACCTCGTCATGACACGTGGCTACTCTGCAGCCATCTGATCACTCCGCCCCGATCTAATCGTGGCCATCCCTTCGCGCCTCAACGACAGCCGTTGGATCTTCAGATCCAACGGCTGCAGGTCGTCGTCAACCTCCAGCAGACCCCCTCTCGCACACGATCTCCACTCGCGCGAACCTCTCCCCTTCCTATTTTTCTCGCCACTCCAGCCATCATCTCACATCGCCAACCGTCCCACAGTCTTCCCCACTCTTCCATCTCCCTCGCGCACTTCTCCACAAACCTCGACACCCTTCCAGTCGTCCCACATCTGCCCTCAAACCCACGTCGCCACGCTCCATGACCGGCAACCTTCCCTTTCAAATACACCTCCTCCCCCACTATTCACGGTTGTCCACCTTTACGAGGAAGGAAGCCCAGCCCTCCTCCGCCTCCCCGTGACAGGGGGAGGCGGTGCGATTGAGCGACGACGACTCCACTCCCGGTGAGACCCTCCGCCTTCAACGGCGGAGCTGCGGCGCCTCTTGGCGACCGCCCGAGCTGCACCAGGTGGCTAAAGGTGTTCAGCGAAGACCCGGGCGTCGATCCTGATGTCCAGCCCAAGCCTCCGCTCCGCCCCATCGCAGGTAAGCCCCTCTGAACTTCCTTTGATTTTTTATTTGATTTCCTCGATTTAATTAGGTCTCTCCGGCCATCCCCTCGCTCCGATGACCACCCCATTAGCCTCGCCTCCGTTCCCCCTTTTTCGCGCAACCTTCCGCTCACTTTCTCACTCTTCCATACCTCCGACCACTGTCACCCACCTCCTCCGCCACCCACGGCGGAGGAGCTCCGAGCTCTCCACATTCTCCACCCGCCTGAGCTCCCACTTCACTCACGCACGCACTCTATGCTTCGGCTATGCACTCTTAATCTGCAGGTATTCGAAGATTTGCAATGGTCGGAGCTCTGCCGGCGTTGATTTTATCGACCTCGCTGTCATCCTCCTAGCCCTGATGATCGACGCTAGAAGCCTCCGGACCTTCCCCGAGCTCCCATCTCCCTCGACGACCATCCAGGGAGCTCTGGGGAGGTCCGCAGTACTAGATATGGAGCGGCGGAGGAGGAGCTCCTTCGCCGGAGCTCCAAACTCGCCGCCCGCCTTCGGCCGAAGAAGGAGATACAGTCACCGTTAGATGGTCCTCGCCCAGCGACCATCTAACGGTCCCGATGCCGACACGTCACCAGCAAGAGACTTCTCCAGACGCCGTTGGATGCGCATTATCCAATGGCCCATCTTCGGCCACGTGTCTACACCACAGCTCCTCCGAACCTCGCGTCATAACCTCCAGGCTCGGACGCTCCGGACCTCCTCCAAGTCTGTGCCGAGCCATTGGCAGCTTCGATCCAGCCCGAGCCTCAGCCACGCTAAGCCGAAGCAACCCGGGCCTCCTCCGAACCTCCGAGCCGACCCGACCCAAGGGGAGCGCGTGCACGGCACGTGCTTCCTGGGTAATTTGCAAAGAAGCCCAGCCGACTTCTCCATATTGCATTCAGGTCCTCTTTCACGTGCAGATCAGGTGTACAGTGGGTAAATTACATTGAAACCCTCGCGGGTTTTCCAAATTGCAAAAATACCCCTGCACGCGTGGTAAAATTACAGGGAAGGTCCCGCTCCTTTGTTTATTTACTTTTTTGTCCCTCCCAGGGGCCTGTATGCAATTTTATTTTCATGTTTTCTTTCATTTATGCCCTTATCTTTGAACTTGCATATCTTGAGCTACATAGCTCCAATCGAGTTGATTTCAGTTTCATTTCGAAGCTCGTTTGACGTACTTTCTCATGGCATGATCATTTCATATAATGGACACTTTAATGTTGACGTATTATTTTGATAGCTATGTGTCTCTTATTAGTTAATCCATGCTTTGTTCAAACTGAGTTTGTCATCTTAATAAATCTGGAATTGACCTGTTGTTGACTTTTGCTCATCATTTCGTACCTAGGGCATAATTGTGATTCTTTGCATGATCATTTATTTGCATTATTAAAATTGATAAAAAAATGCATGTTTACTTCATTTTAATGCATTGTCATGTTGTGTCATTGCATGATTTGACCTATAGATTTTTAACTCAACACTTAATTAAATAGACTTGAATCCGATTAATACGAGAGAGGCTCGTGTCCCTGAGTTCGACCTTGGTTTCTTTCCAAGTAAAAATAAATCACGATCACCTCATTTAGATTAGTCATCGCATATCTTTAAATGAGGTGATCGCTTTGACGACCCGAAATCGGCCCGACTGCTCCGACTTTTTCCAAGTGCTAATTTAGCATTATTAAAGGGCCGATTTTACGGTTCGTCTTGAGGTGATCGTGATTTATTTTTACTTGGCAAGAAACCAAGGTCGAACTCAGGGACACGAGCCTCTCTCGTATTAATCGGATTCAAGTCTATTTAATTAAGTGTTGAGTTAAAAATCTATAGGTCAAATCATGCAATGACACAACATGACAATGCATTAAAATGAAGTAAACATGCATTTTTTTTATCAATTTTAATAATGCAAATAAATGATCATGCAAAGAATCACAATTATGCCCTAGGTACGAAATGATGAGCAAAAGTCAACAACAGGTCAATTCCAGATTTATTAAGATGACAAACTCAGTTTAAACAAAGCATGGATTAACTAATAAGAGATACATAGCTATCAAAATAATACGTCAACATTAAAGTGTCCATTATATGAAATGATCATGCCATGAGAAAGTACGTCAAACGAGCTTCGAAATGAAACTGAAATCAACTCGATTGGAGCTATGTAGCTCAAGATATGCAAGTTCAAAGATAAGGGCATAAATGAAAGAAAACATGAAAATAAAATTGCATACAGGCCCCTGGGAGGGACAAAAAAGTAAATAAACAAAGGAGCGGGACCTTCCCTGTAATTTTACCACGCGTGCAGGGGTATTTTTGCAATTTGGAAATCCCGCGAGGGTTTCAATGTAATTTACCCACTGTGCACCTGATCTGCACGTGAAAGAGGACCTGAATGCAATATGGAGAAGTCGGCTGGGCTTCCTTGCAAATTACCCAGGAAGCACGTGCTGTGCACGCGCTCCCCTTGGGTCGGGTCGGCTCGGAGGTTCGGAGGAGGCCCGGGTTGCTTCGGCTTAGCGTGGATGAGGCTCAGGCTGGATCGAAGCTGCCAATGGCTCGGCACAGACTCGGAGGAGGTCCGGAGCGTCCGAGCCTGGAGGTTATGACGCGAGGTTCGGAGGAGCTGTGGTGTAGACACGTGGCCGAAGATGGGCCATTGGATAATGCGCATCCAACGACGTCTGGAGAAGTCTCTTGCTGGTGACGTGTCGGCATCGGGACCGTTAGATGGTCGCTGGGCGAGGACCATCTAACGGTGACTGTATCTCCTTCTTCGGCCGAAGGCGGGCGGCGAGTTTGGAGCTCCGGCGAAGGAGCTCCTCCTCCGCCACTCCATATCTAGTACTGCGGACCTCCCCAGAGCTCCTTGGATGGTCGTCGAGGGAGATGGGAGCTCGGGGAAGGTCCGGAGGCTTCTAGCGTCGATCATCAGGGCTAGGAGGATGACAGCGAGGTCGATAAAATCAACGCCGGCAGAGCTCCGACCATTGCAAATCTTCGAATACCTGCAGATTAAGAGTGCATAGCCGAAGCATAGAGTGCGTGCGTGAGTGAAGTGGGAGCTCAGGCGGGTGGAGAATGTGGAGAGCTCGGAGCTCCTCCGCCGTGGGTGGCGGAGGAGGGGGTGATAGTGGTCGGAGGTATGGAAGAGTGAGAAAGTGAGCGGAAGGTTGCACGAAAAAGGGGGAACGGAGGCGAGGCTAATGGGGTGGTCATCGGAGCGAGGGGATGGCCGGAGAGACCTAATTAAATCGAGGAAATCAAATAAAAAATCAAAGGAAGTTCAGAGGGGCTTACCTGCGATGGGGCGGAGCGGAGGCTTGGGCTGGACATCAGGATCGACGCCCGGGTCTTCGCTGAACACCTTTACCCACCTGGTGCAGCTCGGGCAGTCGCCAAGAGGCGTCGCAGCTCCGCCGTCGAAGGCGGAGGGTCTCACCGGGAGTGGAGTCGTCGTCGCTCAATCGCACCGCCTCCCCCTGTCACGGGGAGGCGGAGGAGGGCTGGGCTTCCTTCCTCGTAAAGGTGGACAACCGTGAATAGTGGGGGAGGAGGTGTATTTGAAAGGGAAGGTTGCCGGTCATGGAGCGTGGCGACGTGGGTTTGAGGGCAGATGTGGGACGACTGGAAGGGTGTCGAGGTTCGTGGAGAAGTACGCGAAGGAGACGGAAGAGTGGGGAAGACTGTGGGACGGTTGGCGATGTGAGATGATGGCTGGAGTGGCGAGAAAAATAGGAAGGGGGAGAGGTTCGCGCGAGTGGAGATCGTGTGCGAGAGGGGGTCTGCTGGAGGTTGACGATGACCTGCAGCCGTTGGATCTGAAGATCCAACGGCTGTCGTTGAGGCGCGAAGGGATGGCCACGATTAGATCGGGGGCGGAGTGATCAGATGGCTGCAGAGTAGCCACGTGTCATGACGAGGTCGAGGCGCTAAAGGACGGTGATGATGGAAAGCTCAGGCCGATCGAGCGGTTGAGGGGCATCAAGGGAAGGAGCGGCTGAGATGCAACATCTGAGACGCGATCGATCGGTCTTCAACGCGCCACGTGGCGAGCCCTGCTTAAGGCGCTAAAGGACGGTGCGGATTGAAGGCGGAGGATGATCTAATGGCTCCGATTTTGAGCATGCGTGGATGAGGCCTGGCCGTTGGATCAAAAGGCCAATCCAACGGCCAGTAGGAGAGGCGGAAAAGACAAGAGAGGCGGGGCCACGTGGCGCCCCCAGAACGGGCCACGTGGCCCAATCAAATTATTCAGAATGTTTTTCTTATTTTTGAGGGCCATATTGGCCGAATTTGAGAAAACTCAAAACATGAAAGTTGTAGATCTTGACGAGATCTACAAGTTTCATGTTGACCAAAACTAGAGAAGAGATCAAACGAAGACACGAAATATTTTTGAGGGTATTTTTAAGTCTAAAAATACCACGAATTTTGTTTTGTCATTTTTTTGTGGTTTTTAATTTATTTAGGACTCTGTTAATTATAGGACATTAACAGGGATTTATTGACAAACCTTTAAGCAAGGGGGTTAATTATGGGAAATAAAGATGATGAAACTGAGGTTCATCACCGACCCGAACCCCGAGAGAAGATCAAGACTTGACCTGATCGATCGGAAATAAAGTAGGGGGAGATAGGGTCCTTAATCAGAAAATCCAAAAAATATGTGTTTTGTATATTTGTATACTACACCATTTTATTTGTACATAAATTGACCTTTTTCAAAAAAAGTTGTCAATAAAAATGTGTCTTAAATAATAAAAATAATTACACAATCAAATCTTGTATAGAATAAAAGCAACCACACTTGGAAAAAGCCGCTAAGCGATAATTGAAAGACCAATTCCGGCTCCATATGAACTCAAATCGAACAAAACTCACTTCCATTGTATTCTAAATTAAATTATCTTTAAAATGGTTATGATTTCATAAACTTTGGAGTTACGGTTGAAAAGTCGGTTTTTAGGATGGTTTGTGCATTTTTCCCTTGTATTTATACATATTATATTTGTAAATATTTTTAGTAATTATTTAAAACAAAAATTAAAAATTAAAAATTAAAAAACTAACTAATTTCCATATTTAACTATGTATATAATGTACCATATGTATATAGTATATGTATATAGTTGCTATTCTTAAATAACCACCACAAAAAATAAAAAAATTAACATTTTTATTCAATTTAATTAAGTGATGAAAATATAAAAGAAATTAATTTTTTAAATATTTTAACACTAATCTCTCTCTTTGTCTTTATCTCATTTCAAATTTTCTCTCTTATCTCTTATCTTCCTTCAAAATTTCAAAAAAAAATTCAAACTCCGTTCTCTATCTGTTAATATGGTTCTCTCTCCCTCATTTCAACTTGATCAATCTTTGGTGAGAGGAGCCCGATCTCCGAGAGTCTTCTTGTCGCAGAAGTGTGCCTAGCCTCCAAGCCGTCCGGTGACAGCGAGTCGGCCTTCGTCGAGGTAATCAAGATCTTTTCTGCTCCTAAGGTGAGATCCACATTTTCTCTTATTTTTATCCTAGGTTAGTCGTCATTTTATTTCTCGCATTTTTATTCCGTCATCAATTTTTTTATCTAGATCTTAGAATCCATCACAATTTGATCCGCCACCAACTCGATTTTTCATCTCATGTTCTCGATCTCTATGCATTCTTTTCTACATGGCACTATCTCTTACCTCTCACTGGTGGTCGGGGATCCGGTTCCATCCACCATTTTCCGTGGAACCGCACTCGTTCACATCTTCCATTTTAATTTTGGGATCAACTCATCATGCTCATGTCCTAATTTATTTATAAATAATAAATAAATAATATTTTTTCCTTCTTTCTTTCTAACATTTGTTTTGCAGGATAAATAAAAAAACACCAAAAAATAAACAAATAAAATTATAAAAAAACTCTGCAATTTCTGTTTTTGAAAACAAAATATTACTTTATTTTATTTTTCCTATTACTGTTTACATTTAAAAATAAAAAAATTCATCTTCGCCTCCACCGCGTGGCCCCTCTACGCTGACGTCGAAGCCGTGACCACCTTCCTCCGTCACCAGTGAGCCTTCACGAGGCCCACAGCTCCACTCCTCCGCGTCAACACTGCAGCCAGAAGTCGCCCTCACAGAGAACCTAGACCACCTGCTACCGCCTTCATCAGATCCACCTACATCTCCTTCCACCTCTGCACGCGCAAGTCTCCACTTCAGAATCCCCCGCCGCAGATTCCCTACAACGCGACATCTTCGCCGTGAGTCCAGCCTAGGTCCGTCGTCGGTCACCACCGTGAGAACACCCATCTATCTCCGCCCTTCCAGCCGCGTGCCTCCGCCAAACGCGAGGATCGCTCCCTTGTCCACCTCCAGACACGCTCCTGTGGAACTCCATTTTCCGTCAACCATTGATTGTCGCAGCCGAGCTCCAGAGAGGAGCGTCACCCCCTACTTGCGAAGAACGAAGAGGAGGGGCAGCGATTCCCCATTGCCTCCCCCTTTGGCTATGAGATTGATGATAGAATGGAGAAAACACTAGGGGATTTATAAAAATTGGAAAATTGCAAAGTCACCCTCAGAAGTTTTTAAAATTACAGAGCCCTAACGAATATTTTTTTTGGACAAATTGCGAGCAAACCCTCTGACATTTTAGATTTGCAAAGAGCCCCTGCTGGCCAGAGCATCACGTGCGCAACACGCATTGACTGGGTAAATTGCACTTTTTACCTTCTGTTTATTTCATGTTAATTATTTAATGCAAAAAAATTAACTATTCACATTTCAGTCCATTTTCCATACTACTTATTGCTTATCTTTTATATTGAAATAAATGTGTTTTGTGCCTAAAAAAATTCTCAAAAATAATTAACTTAGACTCTTGTTATGTGCATCTTCATTGTTTAAAATTGTATTGCATTTTATTTTCATTTATTATTATTAAAAAATAAAAAACATATCTTTTTTTTCTTCTTGAAATTTAGAAATTCATAAAAAATTGAATATTTCTCTAAAAATTCCTAAAAAATAGATTAATTCCCTCTCATTGTCTTTTAATTTCTGTGAAAACCCAAAAAAATGAAAAATACCAAAAATCTTAGAAAAATCACATAAAATTCTCAAAAATCCAAAAAATATCATTTCAGTTCCTATATATATATATATATTTGTCTATATTTTAGCGTAAAAATAATTGCCAGGAGTTTTGGGCACTTACAATATTTTTAAGTTGTAAATTACTCCAGGATGTCCATTGTTTATCATTTTTGCCACTATTTGATTCTTAGAAAAAATACAAAAACATCTAAAAATTCTACAAAAAATTGTAAAAATATTTCAAAGCCTCTAAAACCCAAAAATATTTTCTCTGGATTTTTCTAAGCATTTCTTACTATTTTGAAAAATATAGAAAGAGTGTGGTGTGCATATTTCTTCACTTGTCCATATCGTTCCTTATTTTTGAAAATAAAAAATTACAAAAATCAAAATCATTAAAATTTGAAAATAAGAAATAAAAAAATAAATAAAATAAAAGATAAAAAATCCACAAAAACCAAGGATAGTTCGCCTTTGAGATTCATGTTTTTTCTCTTAATTGGATTTCTTTCGATTATTTGAATAACCATCGGGAATTGTAGCCTCCCTGAGTTCGATCATGTCTGCTATACAGGTAAATAAGTAGCAGCAAAAATTCTCTTGCTCTACCTTGTTCTTTGTAATTATTTTTTTAACGAGAGAAGAAAAAAATTGTTTGTTTGTTGATGCTTCATTGGGTTGCAACATCATTGTTTGTAATTAATATAATTAAAACCCCTCAAAAAGAGAAGTAACACCGAGTTGATGCAACAAAGGAGATGCCTTCATATGCAACAGATCTCGTACGAGTCGACAAGGCTAAATTTCCAGTTTTTGTTTCCCTGCTGTATTGGATGATCTTATCATTTCTAGTTGTCATGTTGTACAAGCTTGCTCTTTCAATAAAAAAGATGTTTCTTTTGAAAATATGTCTATTCTTTTGTAGAAGCAATGAAAAATAAAACATTGAGAAAATTAAAAACATCTTTTTCTGATCCATCTGTTGTTGAAATTCTAAATAATATCATGCTTGAGATGCCACTGTTAAAATCCGTGAAATACATGCCCAGGGTGAAGAAAGGTTTACAGGAGGCATGTACCTCTCAGTGTCAGCCACGCAAGAACCGATGCAATCGTGTAGAAAGCATATCCTGACCATGGCAAATGTCAATGCAATCAGCAACCTCCTACATAAAAAGAAAGACAAAGGAGCCCCTCTGATCAGATGCAAATTTTTGGTCAGTTTTTTGACCGCACTCTACTTGATAGTGTCTCTTCAATCAAACTCTTACCCACTTCTTTAGTCAAGGGATTTTGGCTTGGTCCGCTGAAATCAACTTAAATGTACTTCAGTTTGTTGATCGATCCATTAAGCGACCACAAGGAGTAGGGACGAAAATGGTCGGATACAGATATGAATATTGGTGTTACCATATCCTCATCCTTTTTAAAATCTAGATACGAATACGAATATCACACAAATGTGTAAAATGTAAAATCATATCCTCAAAATATGAATGCAAATGCAAAATGAATATTGGTAATTTGGATACGGATATTTGATAGATTGGTAATTTGGATACGTATATTTGACAAACGAATACAAATTAATATACGAATGTTATACATGTCCAAATTTAATTAAAAGCTACAAACATTTTAGGTTCATAAGTGTATAAAAAGTATATTAAATATTTTAATAATGAATATGCACATAAAAATCACTAAATAATAAAAGAAAATTTAAAGATATAATTAAATAATAAAAGAAAGCTTACCAAACTTACTTATTTGTATACCATGTAAGTATTGGTATCATCCAGAATTTGAACATCCGTATCCATATACATATTCGTATTTGTATCCTTCAAAAAACGAATATTCATATTCGTACCCTCAAAATTTTTAACATTCGTATTCGTCAAAGTTGAGGATATTATATTCATATTCGTATTCGTAGTCGGCGAATGTTGAACATTTGCATTCGTATTCGCATTCGTATTCACCAGATACAAGAAAATGACATGCATATCCTCTATTTGATGAATGTGGATATGAACGTATACGAATATATTTGTATTCGTTTTCGTCACTAACGAGGAGTATTGGAGGATGTAATCGTAATGGTTCAAGGTATGAAATTCCTAATGGACTTCATTGTCCCAGACATGGATTCCTCGGTACCGTTACTACAGACACCAATCATACTTGGTCAGTCGTTACTCCGAATAGCTGAGGCGATGGTTGATTATGGATTTGGAAAGATCACCTTTCGCTCCAACAACAGAATGGTAACTATAGAGGTGCTTGTTGAACCAAACAATCGTGATTGCACATCAAATAATATAGTATTTGTTCATGCAGTCGTCTGTGACATAACTAAGGAGATAATAGATACATACATTTTGTGGAATGAAACCGAGACCCAAGAATTCCTCTTCCCAGAGAAAGATCTTGAAAGCACATCCAATCATTGCTCCATTATCATTAATGAGGTAGATTATGAAGAACTAATCCATTTGTTTCAAGAATACCCAGCCCAAACCAAACAAGACGAAATAATTACAGATATGCTCGGTGTTTCACTGTCTGAACCGCAAGTAACTGAAGTGGATACATATTTTTTGATGAAGCATTCGCCTACTGCAAGTGCAATTTTAGAAGTGATTGAGAAGTCAAATATGATTCCATCCGAGCAAAAGCCTCTTCTAGACGATCTCAAATATGCCTTCCTTGTGTAAGCCTATTCAGATCATGTCATCATCAGTTCGTGATTGACCGCTGATCAAGAATCTCGCTTGCTAGAGATTTTGGAGAAAAATCGCAAGGTTCTTGGTTGGAATATTTCAGATCTCCGAGGGATAAATCCAGCCTTGTGTTGACACAACATATACTTAGAGGATGACATAAAGTCGTCCCGTGAGTTTCAGTGCATGTTGAATCCTAATCTTCGGGAAGCTATTATGAAAGAGATAATGAAATGGTGTCATGATGTCTTCATATATCCCATCTCCGGCTCTAAATGGATAATCCCATTGCATTTGGTTCCAAAGAAAGTTGGGATCACTGTGGTCATAAATGAAAGATAGAGGAGATCCTGATTCGAGTACCTACATCATGGCATGTCTGCATATATTACCAGTGCATGAACTCAACAACCAAGAAAGATAACTTTCCTCTGCTATTTATTGACCAAATTGTCGAAAGACTGGTAGTGAAAGAGTTCTTTTGTTTCTTGTATGGGTGCTTTGGGTACAATCAAGTGGCATTCGTGTCTGAGGACCAAGATAAGACTACATTTACTTGTTTGTTTGTCACATTCACCTTTCGTTAGATGACCTTTGAATTGTGTAATGCACGTGCTACATTCTAAAGGCGTATATTATTTGTGTTCGCCGACATGGTAGATAGTTTTCTAAAAGTGTTCATGGATAATTTCTCGGTCTCCGGTGACAATTTTGATGTGTGTCTTGTGCATCTAGATCGAGTGCCTAGGAGATGCTATGAAGTAAACTTAGTGCTCTCTTATGAAAAGAGCCACTTCATGGCCACCGACTTAATTGTATTAGGCCATGTCATCTCCAAACAAGGTATGGAGTTTGGCCCAGCCAAGGGGGATATCATTGCAAATCTGAAGACACCTAGAACACTGAAGCATGTAAGGTATTTTCTGGGGGAATGTTGGATTTTGTAGGCTATTTATCCAATACTTCAGTAAGATTGCCCAACATATTACCGAGCTTCTGAGCAAGGAAATTGAGTTTATTACCGATGATAAAGTTATACTTGCTTTCACCACACTTAAGGATTTGGTTACTCAGGCGTCTGTACTATAGCCACCCGATTGGTCTCTCCCATTCGAGATCATGACAGATACGTCAGATTCTGCCACTGAGGCTGTGTTGGGACAACTCAGTGATGGAGTTCCATTTGCTATACACTAAGCTAGCGGAACCTAGATGAGGCATAGAGAAACTACATAGTGACAGAGAAAGAGCTATTGGACGTTGAGTTCACCCTTGAAAAGTTCAAATCATATATTTTAAGTTTCAAAATCATTGTTTATACAGACCACTCTGCTATCCGATACCTGCAGAATAAGAAGGATGCCAAGTCACAACTGCTCAGTTGAATCCATCCACTATAGGAATTTGATTTGGAGATAAGAGATAAGTCGGGGGTTAAGAATGCAATGGCAGACCATTTGTCCAGATTAGAAAGTTCAGAGGCTCATTTAAGCATTGTACCTATCACAGAGACCTTCCTTGATGAATCAATTTTTGACATCGATTTCTCTCCCATGGTATGCCGAGATTGTGAACTATCTCGTATCTGAGAAAGTTCCACAAGATTGGATGCGTGTCAAGAAGGATAAATTTTTGTCTAACATCTATTCCTAGCAGTGGGAAGATCCATACCTTTACCGAGAAGGTGAAGATTGCATTTATCGACGGTGCATTCCTCGGGAGAGTACACCAGTGTCCTCAAGCATTGTTATAAGCTCAAAGTAGGGAGACATCATTCTGGGCACCGTATGGCAGCGAAAGTATTGTAGTGCGGCGTTGGTGGCTCACACTATTCAGGGATGTTGCAGCAAAAGGAAAAGGCTCCACTGACTGTCAAAATTTGGGAGTTGCCATTGGTTCTAAAGATTCTATGCCACTCGAGTTCATCCAAATCTCATATGTATTTGATGCTTGGGGCATTGATTTCATGGGGTCTCCTAATAGTCATGGATTTGAATATATTATGATGGTCATGGATTACGTGAGTCGTTGGGTAGAGGCGATCCCTACTGAAGTCGTTTATAGTCGAATTATTTGTCGCTTTCTCAAGAACAACATCATCTCACGGTATGGGATTCCTAATATTCTTATTTCAGACGGGGGAAGCCATTTTGTGAATAACATAAAACTTGTAAAGGAGTATGGCATGGAACATCGTATCGCATCTCCTTACCACCCACAATCTAATGGCTTGGCTGTGTTATCTAATAGGGAGATAAAGACTATTCTTCAAAAACTTGTACGGACAGATATGAAGAACTGGTCTCAGCTTCTTGATTCTGTTCTATGGGATTATCGAACCTCTTACAAGACTCCATTAGGTATGTCCCTATATCGGCTTATTTATGGAAAGCCATGCCATCTAACAGTTGAGCTAATTCACGAATCACTTTGGGAAGTTAATATCTATAACTTGGACTCACAACTCAGTGGTCAGAATCGAAACTTTGGTCTGAATAAACTCCTGGAATTATGAGACTATGCTTATGACAAAAGCCTGACGTACATGTTGGACATGCGAGCCCACGGCGAGCCATTATGCAATAAATGTTATTGCAATTCACTCCTTAGTCTGAAATAAAGAGTACATAATTTTCATAATAGGTCCCTTAGTACAATTAGGGTTATGTACCATGGCCATCTTAATAATCATACAGCTGTTGATTCAATTATTGAACCATAGAGGCTGGTGCTTAGATGAATATCTAATGAGTTAGATTGAGGACTCATCAAGCACCATCAAATGATTATTGAGAGATGATCTCCAGCCTGAGTAGGAGATGGCAATCCTATCTCATTTAGGTTGATATCTGACCGACCTCTTGATGCAGGTCCTCTACATAGGAATAGAGATTCGGAGGTGTCGGATGAGTTAGGTCAAAGAGTTGACTTAACGAGATCGAGATAACCAAAGTCCTATATCGTATGTTGTCACGATACAGGCACACATCCTCTGACCGGAGACAGATGTGTTACTATATGTCTGAGTATGTACATTTGGCAGACCAATAGGTTGATGACCTAATCAAGGTCTATACACCGGCGCGCTGGTGTGCATATAAGGGCATATGAGTAATACGATCTCTCAAAGGGATCATACAGGTTCACTACTGAACTGGAAGACATGAGCTCACTCATGAGATATTGGGAAGAATCAAATTCCGTGCACACGGTCGTCTCGCTTTGGAAGCTTGACTGAATTTGTTGGTTTGATATATACTTTTGGAAAGTATATGATCAAGACCTAGGTATGATATATGCTTTTGGAAAGTATATGATCAATATCGACTCCCAATGATCGAATGAGAAACTTACTGATAAAACCATGAAGTAGACAACATAAAGTTGATCCAATACTTTGGGTTTAATCTGAGTCTTCCAGTATGCAGGATGTACAGGTATTAGGAATACCTGAGGGTGATGTGATCATAAACGATTGTATAACCATGACGCTTCCATTCCTAGGGAGTGATGAAACGGGTCTGGATTTTAGTGACTCCTCTCAGTAGAGAAGTAATCTAATTTTAGTCCAAATGTTGGACATTGATCTGAATGTGATTCAGATGCAATGAGAAGATTAGATTTGCGGTCTTGATTTAATCAAGCATCTATGGGAGGCCCGCGATCTGGATATGAGATATAATCTCAATATCCATTCACTATACGTGGAACAATACAATCGCCCTGTCCTTATCTCCAAGTATTCGCGGAGAAAGCGCATTATCCTAGAAAGAGTTCATGGATAATTCTATTGTTGATATATGTATCCGAGCATTGAGAAAATGGCTAACTAAATGTGATTTAATTATCAAGATTAATATGTATTTGATTCATATTATAAAGAGAGTTATCTTAGATAATTAAATGTGTTTTGATTATCAAAGATGTGAATAATGTGAATGTGATTCATATTATTTGAACACATGAGATAAAGAGATCCAAGATGATTAAATATGATTTAATTATCAAGGATAAGAATAATGTGGAAGGTAATATCCAATTATTCATAATATATTATAAATGTGATTTATAATGTATTAGAGAGAGTTAAATATAATTTATATTAGTAGATTAATTATTAATGTGTATTGGATACACATTGTCTAATTAATTGAAAATGTAAATTACATTTGGTTTTGGGTTGTGAATATGATTCACAATATTCCAATGTCAAGATTGCAATATTCCCAAAATTAATTGAGAATTATTTTGGTGAATTAAAATACCAACAAATTGTTGTTGGAAAATAAGTAGAGAGAAATTCAAGGAGATGTGCAATCTCATGGTTTGCCATGAGATTGCCCTCCCCTTTGGAAAGAGGGGGACGGCACCAATTTCCTTGTGAAATTGGTGGCCGTCCCCCCCTTCCAAAGAGGAAGGTTGATCTCTCTTTATTCCTCTCTACTTATTTGATTGATTTAATATGGTATTATTATTTATTTGATTTATCAAATATATTTTTATCAAATTAAATCACAAGTTGTTGGTTTTTACCAACAACAATCTTGACCATTGGATTGACATAAATCAATCTCATCCATTGATTTTATATGTCACATGGATTGAGATCCATGGATCCCAAAACCCTATAAATAGAGAGGCATACCATGCTCTATATTTTACAAATAATGCTTGAGAAACATCTCTCTCTCTTTCTCTCTAGACGTCAACCCTCTCTCTCCCTCTCATGGCCGTCCACCATGGAGGCCATGGAGAGGTTCTCCATCGCCGCGGCATCGTTGTTATGCTGCCCGTTCTTCTGCTCGTAGATCTCCGTCTCCTTCGGTGCGCCTCGCTCGTGAAGAAGACGTCGGATCTCGTGTGTCGAGATCAGGAGATCTGCCGCTTGGATCATCAACATGGATTGCGAGAAGCACGCGGTTCATCCCCGCGCTCGCAAGCGTCTCCTCCGTCGGATCGGACTTGAGACAGGAGGTCTCTTCGTTTAGAGACTCGATCGCAACCACGCTTCAAGAGGTAATCCTATTACTTGTTTGTGGTTTAGACGAAACGATTCGAGAAGTGTTCTTAGATCATGTGGTTTCGTCGTATAATTTTTTTTAAAATTCCGTTGCATCGAGCAACTAGTCCGACTAGTCGCTCCTCGTCGTATTCGATACGACGCTCACGCTTCCGTGATGCGCTTGAGGATCTAACCATATCCTTCAAGTGGTATCAGAGCCTTAGGTCGACGGTTTCGAATATGATTCGCAAACCGAGGACGACTTGGTTTCGTTAAGGTCGCGAAAGTTTTCTTCGCATTTGATTTCGCAGATCTGTTTAGTAAATAAATTCGGCACTGTTTAAATTGTTTAAACATGAATTTAATACTTGGATTTTGTTCCCCATTAAATAAGGAAACCATAGGATCTGAGTTTGCTTAAATCGGATTTTGTATGCTCTAGATATGGTAGTTTTAATGAACATGTATTCACTGTTACGGGAACTGCGAATCTTAACGTAATTAAGGAGTTAATTACTGTTTAGAGATGCCTCAAAATGCGTGCAAATCACATAGGTTCTGTTGTAAATCAAGTTAGCAAATTATGGAAACTTACTTTGCTTAATTTGGATTTAAATTGATTGAGATATGCTAATTTTAGTAAGTAGGGGTCACTGCTGAAATTACTTTCCTAATCAAGAACCATGTGATTGTCAATTAGTGAAATTAATTGTTAATTTCATGAAATAATTATGTAAAATATTTGAGAAATATTGGAATATGATTATTTCCTTAATTGACTTGACCTCAACCAATTAATTGATTAGATTTGATCTAGATCATAATTGGAAACACAATCATCAAACTCCTTGCTTGAATAGGATTGGGAATTTGTCTAGCAAATTTCCTTATAATCAAAATTATTTTGATTACTATATGGTATAATTTCGGTTGAAGAACCGATGATCATCTCAAGTACAAATTAATCAATTTGGCATTATCCTTTCCCGAGGCGGATATGGTGTCTAGTCGGGGATCGCTGGGGTAGCGGGTTGCAACGTATGCGGTCCGTCCCACTCCCGTCGGTACTGGCCATGACAGCGGGTAGGGACGGGATAATGTCCGAGGGATTAAGATGTATTTTTCTAATTATTAAAATACGAATTAATACGTACTTTGAGAATAATACCATATATATTCAAGTATAGCAATCAAGTTTGATTGAGTAAATTGGATTGATAATTAATTTAATATGATTGAATTAATTATATCCAATTAAACCACTCTATTATGAATAGAGTTATTATTTCCCTTGGAAGAATTATTTATGTGAATATGATTCATGTTAATTAATTAGAATTTAAATATGATATGTAGGATCACATAAGTGACATCCATGGTCTCCCGTCAAGGCGAAGGGTTTCGTCGCCAGATATTATATGTGGGAGACGCCTGTCCGAAGTGACAGCTCCTGCATATGATTCATTTGGATCAGGCCCGTCGCTTCTTGAAAGAGTAAGGACGTATGCGTAGTGACACCAATATCGGGTCCTCATATTATTGGGGCGGTATTGGATTGTGCATAGCGAGTTGTATTCCTGTTGACGGTTGGTTCAATTAATGACGGGTCAACATCACCTTAGGGGTGGTGGGCCCGGGTATTAAAGACCGAATTGGGAGATGCAAGTTGGACTTGCAAGGCGGAATGTGTTCCCGCTTCTTTTTATCCGAGTTGTAGGTTCTCATATTATTGGGATGCAACAAAGATAAGGAAGGAGATCCCAGATCTTGCTTGAGATATAATGGTAAGTATATCTCTTACATTGAAAGTGATTAAGGGAATGAACTTTCATTGTTGACATGGCAAGACAACTTTGATATAAAATTCCTAATTCAAAGTAAAACATGTATATATATAAATATATACCCTTATGCAAATTACTTATTTCAAATAATCCTTCATTAAACCCACTCAATGTTATACTCGTTAATAACCAGTAGGATATCATGGATTGGACCCTTGATCCAGATTTTGTACTTGCGATTGGACACATAATGTATGTGGTTGCAATGTGCAAGTTTCCTCATAATAATGAGAAGTGATAATTAAATAAGACAATAGGACTAAAACCCTAGGGTTTGTATGTCTCTATAAGTCTTGATCTTATCGAATGTACTTTTGAAGTGACATGTCGATGATGATCGTAATTATCAAATTAATCCTTATAAAATCAATAAAGATATTCTGGCATACATATGTGCTCTTGACATTTAATCATGAATGACATGGTTCTCTACATCATGTAGAATGGTAGCTCTATTAGAGATAATGTATTCAAATTGTTTGAGTACCTACCTGAACCTATGCTTTAAGAGTTTAGATGGATGTAGGTGATGAGTGTCATCATTCTACTATCTTTACTCTAGTCATTCATGAAGCTTCATAATATTCATATTGTATGATTTTAATGAAGCATGTATAAGTGTTGAATTACTCTTATATTGAAATTTTTGATTTTAAGATAAGAGATCCTTTAGTCTTGAGCAATGGTTGCTTAGAGATAAAGGGAGCGCAGTGGAAGCATGGGTTGAACTCAAGTAAGAAGTATAGTCAAAGAGTTGATTGTACTTCTGTTGCTTCCATCCAAAGAGTTGGATGAATGCCAATACTGCAATAAATTAATGTGTTGATAGTCTGACTATCAAATCTATCCAGAATCCTTAGAAAAGGAATCGGATAGTACATCAGAAAAAAAAACTACATATAATCATTGAAATTGACTTACTTATTTGATAAGATAAAGTCTAATAATTGTAACTCAATCTTCTAATGACACTTGCAATTGGTTGCATCTGTATTAGAATATTAGAAATTTGATCTTAAGGTTTAATGGTCATCCATGTTGGAATTGATGCAATTGTTGCAATAATTTCCACCGGATGAATAGACTTCATATTTTCAGTGGGAGCCCTTAGTCTTAGAGAATGTCTTTATGACCTAGATATTAGAATACACTCATTGTTTATTTCTAAATGTTGGGAATAAACATGAAATCTGGAATAGACCTATCATAAAGAGTTATGATGGAGATATTTCAGATAGTAATCTTACATCTAGTGGACTCCACTAAATTAGAAAATTAATGAATGGTTCATTAAGATTTCTAATACTGAAAATTAAACCTTTGAAGATCAATAGGAGGATAATGACAATGATCTGACATAATGTTTTGGACATATGTCTATTGATGAGATCAATGGACAAGTAAGAGATGAAACTTTAGAATGTCTAAAATTTCAAAACTTGCATACTTATGAATATTGTATTCAAAGTAAAATGTCCAATACACCCTTCTTTTGGAATGGTGTAAGATGTTAAGGTATTCAAGATCTCATACATATTGATGTATGTGAATCATCTATATCAGAGTAAACATTATGGATATGTGATATCTATTAATGATTATTTGTGATATGAAATTTCTTCTCTTCACATAAAAAACTTTGAAATGTTCAAAGATTTCGCAATTTTGGTTTAGAACCAAAGTTTGAAGGAAGATGAAATGAATTTGATCTAATCAAGGTAGCTTGTACCTATTAGTTGAATTCAAGGAATACCTTATGGATATGTGAATATCATTTCTATCTCACCCCTCCTAATGAGCCTTAACTCAATAGAGTTGTAGGGAGATGCAATCGATCATGTGTGACATGATTTGATCAATGATTAATCTTAGCATAATTATCTCTTAGTTTCCAGGTATATGTGGTAGAGACTACATTATATACTTAATAAGGTCCCAAGCTGGTAAGCTGGAATCTAGCACCAGAGAGTGCTACTTCATTAGGAAAATAAAGGATGGTATTAGATACCTACTTTATGACCTTGAGATTCTTAAAAGATCTCATCTTTGAGAATATGATTATTATAGGATGACTCTCTTGAGAATCAAGATGAAAATGAAGTAAAGGAACTCATTTAATCTTGAAAAGATAATGAGGCTCCTGAAATCGGAAACTAAAATAGATAATTAAAGATGAAACATTAATACCTCTTCAAATAAGTTTGAGGATGGATTCCATGTGTCAGTTAAATCTGAAAATGATCGGACTTCATGTGATGAAGCTCCTGAGGATCATGACATGGAAAGATGGATGTTAGCAATAAAAGTCTAATGTAGACTTCATATACAAGTGTTGTATATGGACCCTCGAGGATCCACCTATATGGGTCAGACCCATTAAGGTGTAAATGGATCTTCAAGAGAAAGAGGGAACCTGATGAGAAGGTATAAACCTTCAAAGCACGGTTCGTAGCCATGAGCTACACACCGAAGAGAAGGCATCGCTTGCGATAAGACTTGCTCTCCAGTTACCTTGCTTTAACCCATCAGAATATTGCTAACTATAGCTACACAACTTGTCTATGACATCTTCATGGTGTGAGTCAAGATTGCATTCCTCTATGAATACCTCTCTGAGGATATTCATATGAAGTAGCCCAAGGGCTTCATGGTTGAGGAAAGCAAGGTGTGCTAGCTGAAGAACTCCATCTTTGGACTCCAATAAGTTTCTTGTAGTTGGAACATAAGATTTGATGAAATTATAAATGTTGTGATTTCAGATTAAATCTTGATGAACCATGTGAAGCTTAGTGGGAGTGCCATTGTGTTCATCGTGCTTAATGTAGATATTATTCTAATCATTTAGAATGATATAAGAATAAATAATAAGTGTTTGATAATTTGGTTGTTCCATACCTTGAGATACGATCTCGAGGATACCTCTTAGATCTTAGTTCTGAAGTAGCTCAGAAGCAAAGAGAAGAGGATATTGGGACCGTCACATTAGTAATACACCTTGGACTTATTCCATTTTTTGGAAAATTCCAAGAAAAGCTTCCTTCCCTTAAGATGTGGTAGTGACCTGTCTAGAGGGATAGCACCTCAAAGAGTTGAGAAAGTGAATGCTAGAACTGCTTGCACTTGTGTATCAGTTATGAGAAGCTGAATGTATGCTAGATGTGTACAAGAACCAGATGTCTGCCATGCAGTGGGAGTAGTAAACTGTTATTAATCCTACTATGGAGATAAAACACTTGATTGCAGTAATAATAATATCTTCAAAGATGATAAAACTAGGAGATAGTGATCTCAAAGTCTTATCTTCAAAAGTTTAAGACCTTGTAGATAGTGATCTATATGGGTCTTAACTGTAGATACCTTAGGAGATAGAGATCTCCAGGAATGAAGGTATTCTAATAAGGATTATGGGAATACTGGTTATGATAATTAATAAGATGTAGTGTCAAGGACACTATAACCAACAAAATTGAGTATCGGTTGCATGAGATGCAACATTCGCATTGGATGCGAGCACTGTTACTAGGAGATATGCAAGTGCCGTAAAAGGACTTGGCGTAGTCTCTTGGGAACGGAGTGACTGATCAGCTTACCTAGCTATTTTATAAATAGCCTATGATTGTCACATGAGTGTGGGTTTAAATGATTAGCCCATTAATGGCTCTTTGGGCAAGTGGGAGATAGTTGGACATGCGAGCCCACGGCGAGCCATTATGCAGTAAATGTTATTGCAATTCACTCCTTAGTCTGAAATAAAGAGTACATAATTTGCATAATAGGTCCCTTAGTACAATTAGGGTTACGTACCATGGCCATCTTAATAATCATACAGCTGTTGATTCAATTATTGAACCATAGAGGCTGGTGCTTAGATGAATATCTAATGAGTTAGATTGAGGACTCATCAAGCACCATCAAATGATTATTGAGAGATGATCTCCAGCCTGAGTAGGAGATGGCAATCCTATCTCATTTAGGTTGATATCTGACCGACCTCTTGATCCAGGTCCTCTGCATAGGAATAGAGATTCGGAGGTGTCAGATGAGTTAGGTCAAAGAGTTGACTTAACGAGATCGAGATAACCAAAGTCCTATATCGTATGCTGTCACGATACATGCACGCATCCTCTGACTGGAGACAGATGTGTTACTATATGTCTGAGTATGTACATTTGGCAGACCAATAGGTTGATGACCTAATCAAGGTCTATACACCGGCGCGCTGGTGTGCATATAGGGGCATATGAGTAATACGATCTCTCAAAGGGATCATACAGGTTCACTACTGAACCGGAAGACATGAGCTCACTCATGAGATATTGGGAAGAATCAAATTCCGTGCGCACGGTCGTCTCGCTTTGGAAGCTTGACTGAATTTGTTGGTTTGATATATACTTTTGGAAAGTATATGATCAAGACCTAGGTATGATATATGCTTTTGGAAAGTATATGATCAATATCGACTCCCAATGATCGAATGAGAAACTTACTGATAAAACCATGAAGTAGACCGTATAAAGTTGATCCAATACTTCGGGTTTAATCTGAGTCTTCCAGTATGCAGGATGTACATGTATTAGGAATACCTGAGGGTGATGTGATCATAAACGATTGTATAACCATGACGCTTCCATTCCTAGGGAGTGATGAAACGGGTCTGGATTTTAGTGACTCCTCTCAGTAGAGAAGTAATCTAATCTTAGTCTAAATGTTGGACATTGATCTGAATGTGATTCAGATGCAATGAGAAGATTAGATTTGCGGTCTTGATTTAATCAAGCATCTATGGGAGGCCCGCGATCTAGATATGAGATATAATCTCAATATCCATGTCACTATACGTGGAACAATACAATCGCCCTGTCCTTATCTCCAAGTATTCGTGGAGAAAGCGCATTATCCTTGAAAGAGTTCATGGTAAATTCTATTGTTGATATATGTATCCGAGCATTGAGAAAATGGATAATTAAATGTGATTTAATTATCAAGATTAATATGAATTTGATTCATATTATAAAGAGAGTTATCTTAGATAATTAAATGTGATTTGATTATCAAAGATGTGAATAATGTGAATGTGATTCATATTATTAGAACACGTGAGATAAAGAGATCCAAGATGATTAAATATGATTTAATTATCAAGGATAAGAATAATGTGGATAGTAATATCCAATTATTCATAATATATTATAAATGTGATTTATAATGTATTAGAGTTAAATATAATTTATATTAGTAGATTAATTATTAATGTGTATTGGATACACATTGTCTAATTAATTGAAAATGTAAATTACATTTGGTTTTGGGTTGTGAATATGATTCACAATATTCCAATGTCAAGATTGCAATATTCCCAAAATTAATTGAGAATTATTTTGGTGAATTAAAATACCAACAAATTGTTGTTGGAAAATAAGTAGAGAGAAATTCAAGGAGATGTGCAATCTCATGGATTGCCATGAGATTGCCCTCCCCTTTGGAAAGAGGGGGGCGGCACCAATTTCCTTGTGAAATTGGTGGTCGTCCCCCCTTCCAAAGAGGAAGGTTGATCTCTCTTTATTCCTCTCTCCTTATTTGATTGATTTAATATGGTATTAATATTTATTTGATTTATCAAATATATTTTTATCAAATTAAATCACAAGTTGTTGGTTTTTACCAACAACAATCTTGACCATTGGATTGACATAAATCAATCTCATCCATTGATTTTATATGTCACATGGATTGAGATCCATGGATCCCAAAACCCTATAAATAGAGAGGCATACCATGCTCTCTATTTTACAAATAATGCTTGAGAAGCATCTCTCTCTCTCTTTCTCTCTAGACGTCAACCCTCTCTCTCCCTCTCATGGCCGTCCACCATGGATGCCATGGAGAGGTTCTCCATCGCTGCAGCATCGTTGTTATGATGCCCGTTCTTCTGCTCGTGGATCTCCGTCTCCTTCGGTGCGTCTCGCTCGTGAAGAAGACGTCGGATCTCGTGTGTCGAGATCAGGAGATATGCTGCTTGGATCATCAACATGGATTGCGAGAAGCACGCGGTTCATCCCCGCGCTCGCAAGCGTCTCCTCCGTCGGATCGGACTTGAGACAGGAGGTCTCTTCGTTTAGAGACTCGATCGCAACCACGCTTCAAGAGGTAATCCTATTACTTGTTTGTGGTTTAGACGAAACGATTCGAGAAGTGTTCTTGGATCATGTGGTTTCATCGTATAATTTTTTTTTAAATTCCGTTGCATCGAGCAACTAGTCCGACTAGTCGCTCCTCGTCGTATTCGATACGACGCTCACGCTTCCGTGTTGCGCTTGAGGATCTAACCATATCCTTCAAGTGGTATCAGAGCCTTAGGTCGACGGTTTCGAATATGATTCGCAAACCGAGGACGACTTGGTTTCGTTAAGGTCGCGAAAGTTTTCTTCGCATTTGATTTCGCAGATCTGTTTAGTTATAAACTCGGCACTGTTTAAACTGTTTAAACACGAATTTAATACTTGGATTATATTCCCCATTAAATAAGGAAACCATAGGATCTGAGTTTGCGTAAATCAGATTTCGTATGCTCTAGATATGGTAGTTTTAATGAACATGTATTCACTGTTACGGGAACTGCGAATCTTAACGTAATTAAGGAGTTAATTACTGTTTAGAGATGCCTCGAAATGCGTGCAAATCACATAGGTTCTGTTGTAAATCAAGTTAACAAACTATGGAAACTTACTTTGCTTAATTTGGATTTAAATTGATTGAGATATGCTAATTTTAGTAAGTAGGGTCACTGCTGAAATTACTTTCCTAATCAAGAACCATGTGATTGTCAATTAGTGAAATTAATTGTTAATTTCATGAAATAATTATGGAAAATATTTGAGAAATATTGGAATATGATTATTTCCTTAATTGACTTGACCTCAACCAATTAATTGATTAGATTTGATCTAGATCATAATTGGAAACACAATCATCAAACTCCTTGCTTGAATAGGATTGGGAATTTGTCTAGCAAATTTCCTTATAATCAAAATTGTTTTGATTACTATATGGTATAATTTCGGTTGAAGAACCGATGATCATCTCAAGTACAAATTAATCAATTTGGCATTATCCTTTCCCGAGGCGGATATGGTGTCTAGTCGGGGAGCGTTGGGGTAGCGGTTTGCAACGTATGCGGTCCGTCCCACTCCCGCCGGTACTGGCCATGACAGCGGGTAGGGCCGGGATAATGTTCGAGGGATTAAGATGTATTTTTCTAATTATTAAAATACGAATTAATACGTACTTTTAGAATAATACCATATATATTCAATTATAGCAATCAAGTTTGATTGAGTAAATTGGATTGATAATTAATTTAATATGATTGAATTAATTATATCCAATCAAACCACTCTATTATGAATAGAGTTATTATTTCCCTTGGAAGAATTATTTATGTGAATATGATTCATGTTAATTAATTAGAATTTGAATATGATATGGAGGATCACATAAGTGACATCCATGGTCTCCCGTCAAGGCGAAGGGTTTCGTCACCAGATATTATATGTGGGAGACGCCTGTCCGAAGTGACAGCTCCTGCATATGATTCATTTGGATCGGGCTCGTCGCTTCTGGAAAGAGTAAGGACGTATGCGTAGTGACCCCAATATCGGGTCCTCATATTATTGGGGCGATATTGGATTGCGCATAGCGAGTTGTATTCCTGTTGACGGTTGGTTCAATTAATGACGGGTCAACATCCCCTTAGGGGTGGTGGGCCCGGGTATTAAAGACCGAATTGGGAGATGCAAGTTGGACTTGCAAGGCGGAATGTGTTCCCGCTTCTTTTTATCCGAGTTGTAGGTTCTCATATTATTGGGATGCAACAAAGATAAGGAAGGAGATCCCAGATCTTGCTTGAGATATAATGGTAAGTATATCTCTTACATTGAAAGTGATTAAGGGAATGAACTTTCATTGTTGACATGGCAAGACAACTTTGATATAAAATTCCTAATTCAAAGTAAAACATGTATATATATAAATATATACCCTTATGCAAATTACTTATTTCAGATAATCCTTCATTAAACCCACTCAATGTTATACTCATTAATAACCAGTAGAATATCATGGATTGGACCCTTGATCCAGATTTTGTACTTGCGATTGGACACATAATGTATGTGGTTGCAATGTGCAAGTTTCCTCATAATAATGAGAAGTAATAATTAAATAAGACAATAGGACTAAAACCCTAGGGTTTGTATGTCTCTATAAGTCTTGATCTTATCGAATGTACTTTTGAAGTGACATGTCGATGATGATCGTAATTATCAAATTAATCCTTATAAAATCAATAAAGATATTCTGGCATACATATGTGCTCTTGACATTTAATCATGAATGACATGGTTCTCTACATCATGTAGAATGGTAGCTCTATTATAGATAATGTATTCAAATTGTTTGAGTACCTACCTGAACCTATGCTTTAAGAGTTTAGATGGATGTAGGTGATGAGTGTCATCATTCTACTATCTTTACTCTAGTCATTCATGAAGCTTCATAATATTCATATTGTATGAATTTAATGAAGCATGTATAAGTGTTGAAATACTCTTATATTGAAATTTTTGATTTTAAGATAAGAGATCCTTTAGTCTTGAGCAATGGTTGCTTAGAGATAAAGGGAGCGCAGTGGAAGCATGGGTTGAACTCAAGTAAGAAGTATAGTCAAAGAGTTGATTGTACTTCTGTTGCTTCCATCCAAAGAGTTGGATGAATGCCAATACTGCAATAAATTAATGTGTTGATAGTATTAATGTGTTGATAGTATGAATAAATTAATGTGTTGATATATTCATGACTGTGGTTGACTCAATCGAAGTGGCATTTCAGAATAAGCTTGAATATTTATTAGATTTAGATAATTAAGCTACACAAATATTTTCTTCTTTTCTTCATTTTCATTTTCTTAGTCGCTTCATTCATTCTTATGTATTCCATTCATCCAATTCATCGATGGTATACTTAGGATACACTTAATCCTAATCAATGGGGGTGAGTGTCCTCAGATTATTCTTTATTTATTCATTATCTCACTTGTCTTTCAACTTGTTGATATTCTATCTATACTTAGGGATATTTCACCCTAAATATAGCGGGGACAAGCCAGGCTGATTGATTTCATTCATTCTGATCCTCTATCATCCCTGTTTGTATACAATCTGCTATACATAGGATTAGTTGATCCTAACTATAGGGGTCGATCAACTTCTCATTCTTTTGTCGTTGTAGTATAGACTTTCCTATACTCAGCACGAGTTATGTCTTCCTTTTTCTCTCTGATCACTAAGAGGACATAGCTCAAGCTAATTATGGGGGGTCGTATATACGTTGTATATACTTTTATCATAACTCGTACTTTCGTATTTTCGAATAATATGGTTAATAAAATATATTGGGTAATCGTATGTAATTAATCAATTTTAAAGAAAACACTCTCATTATGCAAAAATTCTTTACAAAAATGATTAATAAACTAGTTTAAAAATGTTTTACAAAATGATTTGAAAAATAGTTGTAACATGACTTGAAAAATCTTTTGATAACCGTTTGGAAAACTTTTGTAAAATATTTTCAAACCTTTGTAAAACCCTTTGTAAATATTTGAAAAAATTTATTTCATTTGTTTGTATAAAAATTTTCAAAAAAAACCTTTGCAAAATGATTTTCAAATTCTGTAAATGTTTGTCAAAAGTTTGTCAAAGTCAAAAACAAAGTGTCCAAACTATATATAACCTTGTATATAATTACAGCAAATAAAATTCTTTATATGAATATGTATATATAACCCTTATATATATGTGTAAATGACATATAACAACTAACTCTTGTATAAACACCTGGTGTAAAATCCACACCCATATCTTGTAAATATTTGTATATATTTCTTTCAGATACCTTTATCAAAAATCCCTAAAAAATAAAATTTTCAAAATCTATAAAATTTGCATATTTTTGAAAAATCCATAAAAAAATCAAAACCAGAAAATATACTTTACAAAAAGATTTTCTTGCATGGCATAACATATGCATTTTTCGAAATGATATAGACAATTGAACAAGTCTAATTAAAATGTGAACATTGGAGCTTGGTCTAGATATTAATACACTTAATTTTAGAGTAACCCATTAAGGACTGGAGTTGAGATGCTTCATGTCACCTTGACTTAATTCTTTAGACTCCATGAGGCTATGTTCATGAGTCGATTAAATGTGGCTAACTAGAACCCTTCATGTCATATGCATGACTCGTGAGATAGTGGCTTGACTAGAGACCTCACACTTAACACTTAGCTTAACCTATATCGATAGTTGAAAGATCTTGGAGTCTAAGTTGGGATGATACTAGGCCACTTCATCAAGGGTGGCTCATGAACCATTCTTGGGAACTGTCGAAACCAGTACTTCAACTCAATTCCTGGCAGCATGGACATCTAACGACTGGAGATTGGATTGAAACAAAACTTCAGGTGAGGAATGGTCTGCTAGCACAACTTTTTCCAAGACCCCAAAACATGGGTGGAACAAAAGATATTATATCTGTCGGGGTAAATCAAGAACGCAGAGTAATGCCATCAAAGAAAATATCCAAAAAGAAGCCTATACCAAAAATTCCAAAAATAATGAGCTTCTAGAAAATACATGCCTCTTTGAGAAGACTTGGTTATATTGGTCGAGCTTCACAAGGAAATACGACTACACTGGTCCATTTTCACTTCTTTTCCCATTCTTCTAGCTTCTCCCTCCTTCGGTTGTGAACTAGAACTCACCTATCCTTAGAAGGAAATATTCATCTTCTAGAGAACGAGTTGCCAGAAGAGGAGACCACTTGAAAGTTCAGCTATTTGTCTAGGAAGAGCTAACACAATTCACACACATGGTACCGATCATTTCAAGGTTATGAGAGTTATGCATCTGAATGGATGGTTCTGATCAGGCTGTTGGATTGAACTGAATAGAGGAACATAGAACCTAAGGGCAATTGTGTCACAATTCTTAACCTGAATGTGGTTCGGAACAAACCTAAAATCCAAAGGTCTTAACTGAGCTCCAAACTTTGACTTTATCAAGATAAGTTTAAAAGTCAAAGTTATTCTAAGTTCTTTCTTTTTCTTTTCTTTATTTTATTTTTCTACACTCACTGTCATAAGGGTTTGCTAGGGACCAGCAAAGGCAAGTATAGGGGATGATGAATCTCCATTTCATCACCTTTATTCGTTCATTTTGACCTTAAATCCCTCGCTATATGCATGTAAATAGCATTAATTTGTACTAAATAACACTCAATTAATGATCTTTAAATATTATTTAATCGCATGTATTTAATATAAAAATAAAATAATAATGAAAAGAAAAGAAAAAGGAATGAAGTTTCAAAGGCACTGAATGACCCTAGACCTTGAGACCAAGTCAATATTAACTCGGTCAATCAGGAATAAAGTAAGGAGACATTGGGAAAATAAATAGTACATAATACCCATTAAAACCTTAATTTTATCTCATCAATAAATAGCTTTTGGGCTCTATTTTCCCCCTTTTTACATACCTCGCATACCCATTAAAACCTTTATCTCCTCCATATGAACTTAAAATTGACCAACTCACTTTTATTATTCATAAATTTTAATGAAAGTAGTTTCATTAAAAGTGAAGTTAAGATGCAAAAGTTGGCTTTTGGGTCCCTAGTGTATTGTATGTATATTCAATATATTTATTCTTTATATTTATACATTTCTTGTATTTTTACATACTTGTAAATATTACTCTAAATAAAATTAAATAATAAAGATAGAATAAAATCATTAAAAATATATTAAAATAAATAGAAATTATAATATATAGTTGAACCATATCTATATAATGCATATACATATTTATTTAAGTAAGTAAATAAAATCAGAAAAATAAAATAGAAAATATGTAAATGTGTAATTAAATAAGTTATAAATATATCAAATACGTGTATATAATAATAAAATATAAAATACAAAAAAATTGAAACACCTAACATATAGATATTTATACCTGTATATACATGTAAATATTAACACCTAATAAATTAGCGTGAAAAAATAAGTAAAAATATCCTAAAAATAGTTCGAAAAATAAGAAATATTTTGCATGTTTTAACTTTAAATTAATAAAATCATTAACTATTTTGATTTAATAATGGATTTATTCCCTATTTTATCGTGTAGCAACTTGCGTGGAGCCGATATGGGCCAATCAATACTTCAGGCAGGTTGACTTGGGTCAACTGCCCCCTCCCAGGTGACGACCTGTCAGACATTGTCTCCTGCTCCTTTTCACTGATTTTTCACGTGATTCCTGTTGCTTCTTTTGGCATGATTCCTTCTCCAATTTTGTAGAGCAGATTATGCTCTTCCACATGCAATTCTTGTGATCCAACTTTTGTTATTGGATCGATCAAAACCCTAATTTCTCTTTTCGCCTTTTCAATGTTGGTATAAAAGTCATCCATCTTCCATTTTTATTACTGGTCGTCTCCCACCGCACGTATCCTCTTAGAACAATCGAGTAGCTTCGCCTTCATGACAAGTGGGCTGGACAACCGTTCTTAAGCGTGGGCAAATGAGGAGGAGGGTTGATCCGTCTTCACCGGAGACCTCAGGTGAAGCTCTGATCCCAGCTACTTATGGCTAGTGAACTGTCGCATCTTTGCATATTTTTGTTGCTTTTCATTTCAATAGCATAGTTTTAGCTCCATTTTCTCTTTATTCCTTTAATCTTAACAAAAAATCCTAAAAAAATATACTCGAGCTTGGATCCTCGATCGTGTTCTGCACTGATTTGTGACCGCTCTGACCTCCCTGACCACCTCATCTCTTTCCTCTTCGTGTTCTCCACCTGCTTCCTCCATCAGATCCCCCCTAGTCTTGCTAAGACTAGGATCACATATTTCCATCTGCCACCATACATCGGAGATAGTCCATTCCCCCTTATTCCTTAGCCATTTCATTCCAAATGGGGTCGAGGCAGTTTGCCCTCGACCTTTGACTCTTCTCGTGTAGATACCAGTGAGAAAGGACCCCATCTGAGGGGTTTGCGCGCCTTGTTTGAAGCTCGTGGAGCTCCATTTTTCCACGCACCTCTAGGCCTCCTCTGATGAGACCTGGACCCATCTGAGGGTAGTACTAGTTGTGGAAGGTCAGGACAAACATGTGGAGTATATCAACAACTAGAGATACACCTGGAGTCGCTCGAGAGTGAGGATCAAAGGAGCTCCAGCACGCCATTCTTCCATGTTCTTACAGAAGGCTCATGAGACATTCGATCTTTGTGGCGCTCTAGATTTAGCAGTCGCTGATGGATCGAGCCATCACGCACCGTCAAAACGCTAATAGGATCTAATCTCACTCGTTCAATCATGAACAGGTATCAATGCATCCAGACTGTCCAAGCCCTTTAGCGGATTGATTAGCACCGTTGGATGACGCACCGTGAGGGGTAGTTTTGCCACTTAACCCCTCCCCATTTTTTATTTCGGTTCTAATATTGTAAATATTTATTGTAGCATATTTTATTTTAGATATTTTGCATAAAGAACCCCAAGCTTTTGCTAATTGCATTTTAGTTCAGTCCATGTCACCTCACTTGGGCTCTCACGTGAGGGCTTTGTTGGGTAAATTGCATATCTTTCCTTGGATTTTTGTGGACCATCTAGCAAATGGGAATTATATTTTGTGAAATTACAATTGAGTCCCTGTTAGTGCTTATTTAAGTAAAATATATTTGGGAAGTATGCCTTGTGAGCCCCTGACTTGTGTTTAATTGCAAAAATACCCCTTCCAGCTGCTACTAAATTGTGCAATTCATTGAAAATTTTGTTGAATATGCCTTGGACTCCTGATTTTTGTTAAGAAATGCATGCTAAGGTTTGAAATATTGCAGAATAGTCCTTGCCTTGTCTTTTTAGTTGTTTTTCCTTTATTTGAATTTGTTAAATTATTTTTACTCCAAAAATCTTAGGAAAATTACATTAAATACCTTATATTATATTGTATCATGTATATTTATATTAAGATTTTTAAGTTTATTTTCCTAATTTTAAAAATACAAAAGAAACTTTTATTTCTTATGTTGACTTTTGCAAATGATAAAAATTCAAATATAGCTATAGAAATCACCAAAAAATTAGAGTAGTTGTATTTTACTATATAGTAATACATATCCAATATTCATAAGAAAAATGCAAGATAAAAACTTTAAAAATTACAAAACACTAAAAACTTTTAAAAATCATATAGAATCATTAAAAAAATAAAAAAATGTATGTTTAATGTTTTGAATTTCCTTTGTTTTATCTAGTTTACAGGAAAATTGAGAGCATGCCCTTTCTGACTTGGATATTTATTAGGCCCATTTTAATCTCCTGCATTTTCTGTTTAGTTTATTTTATATATTTTAATTTTTAAAAGTCCATAAAATTTCAAAAATACTACAAAAATACCATAAATAGATAAAATTATATAAAACCCAAAGATATTTTATTTTAGTCATTTTGAATTTATTTGACATCATTTAAAACTCCATAAAGAACTCTTTGTATCTCTCTTATATCTCTCACATATAAACCTTATATTCTATATTATAAAATTAACTAAAAACATTTGCAAAATTTAAAAAATCATAAAAAATATAAAGCCCGATTAAAAATCACAAATTAATTAAAAACACAACAAAAATAATCGAAAACAAAAAGGTTTAAAAATGGCAATAACACTTAGTTTAATTATTTGAATTAGGTTCATTTTTGTCACTTTACCAAGTTTGCTCCCGTTAACGACACTCTACTGCTTATTGTAGAGTTATAATAAATTTTTAGCTCACATATATTCATTGTCATATTTATCTTGTGGGTTGATTTTTTGTCTTAATTTCATTGATTGGGTTCTGAGAGCCGAGAGAGGCGTCGATATATCGATTTACGGATCCGACTTGTCAGATACTGCATGTCCTTCAAGACCGGACGTTAAGAATCACCGATCGATCTGATCGAACAACATGCAAATAAGGAAATAATGTCTTATGGATGAGAAAATATGGAATAAAAATAAAATATCGTGTTATGGATGAGAAGTAATATTCTAAAAAAAAAAATACCATGTGTACGAAGAATTAGCATGATAAAGATAAATAGCATGCTAAGAATACATAGGGAGAAATATCATTTTATGAAAAAGAACATGTTAGCGATGAGACATAAAATGTTAGGAAGAAAGTAGCATGTTATTAAAAAATAACATGTTATGGATGAGAAATGCTCATTTCTGAAGATAATAACATGGTATGAACGCGATATAGCATGTTAATAAATAAAATAACATGCTATGGGTGAGAAATAGCGCGCTTAATAAAGAGAAATATTATGGTCATTAAAAACTACATGATATGGATGAAAAAATCATGTTGCAAAGAAAATAGCATGTAAGAGGCAGAAATAACAAGTTCATCATAAACATGCAATAAATATATAACAAATTTAAGCCCTTGTATATTAAAGAATGTGTTATGTACTTATAATAGGTTTTTGAACCAACTATAGAGATGAAAATAGTAAGAGAGAGAGAGAGAGAGTATGTGGAGAGAAGAAACCCCACTTAAATCATGTCAAATAATATTTAAAAAAATCGACTTGGAAGTTCTAAAAGAGATGATGATAGTGATGGTAGTAGATAATGTCTTTTAAAGAATATGTATAGCCATGCATACTTCCATTTTCACACAGATATACATTACATAAACATGTATACACATGGCACACATACACATGTGTGTGTATGTGTGTGCACGCATGCGCGTGGATGCATGGATGTATGCATGCATGAATATATGTATGTAGGTACTTATGAATGCACATTCACAGGTGTGTGCACACATGTGTCTATACATACATATAAATAGATATAGTTACATATACATATACACACAAAATGTAACATCTCAAAGTCCGATATTTTTCAAAAGTCTCAAAATATGTGAAGTGGTATTTTCAAAAGAAGCATCTCATTGTAAGATTTTCAATGAATTCAAGAGCATGTGATTTGAGTTAGAAGGTACAATTTATGTATATTTTAGTGCAATTAGGTCACTAATAAATACATATATTTGGAGTTACATAAATGAGACCCCTCATTCTTTATGGAGAGATTTTAGGTATGGATTGGGATTCATGCCCGGTCACTCAATAAAATCTCTTGCTTGATTACTATGCTTGTTTGTTGTGTTTCATTTGTAACTTTCATACCTATCTTATCTTCGTCATTTCTTCTTCTACAAAGATGGTAAGAGGAAGAGGTTTCATTTTAGCAAGTAGTGGAGCTCTAAAGCTTGGTAACAAAGAGAAGGAAAGGAGAGCATAATCACAAGGGACAAACATCTCTCCATCCATATTATTAATCGTACATGTGAAATAGAAAATTTGTTGTGTTGATCAAAGATATGTATGTGAATTCCCATGCATAGAAAACAATTGTTCGATATCATCTGTAATATATTTCCATGCATAACGATATATAGAGATTGTTAACACTGATGAATGCTTAAATTTTATTCTACCTCCAGGATCACCTCTTATCGTAAGATTATCTCCCTTCATGATTGATGTGAATATTTTCATTTTCTTCATGTTATAAATGTATTCATTAGTGTTTATGTAATCCAAGATATGAGTTGTTCCTTGAACATGTAACAACTATAGATGAAGTTTGCATTGTAGCTACATGGTTGACTGTGGAGATTTGATGGGTATCAATCCAATGGTTGATGTTTGAGCACGAGTTAATAGTCCTGATGAATGATTTCCATTTATCGTGTGGTTGGAGAGTGATCTTCGTGGAATGTTGGATCGATATAAAGCATTAGTTGTACTTCATCTCTGGTCATTCCATGTCCCCTTCATGAGCAAGGTAGAGAGATGTTCAATGATGCTTCCCCTTAGAATGGCTTTATGATCTACTATTGACCATGATAGTACTATTGAGGGATGTAGTTCATGCAAGCAAAAGACGGCTCGAGACTTATCGTGTTGGTTTATGTGTTATGCATAGAAAGATAGATAGGGTGAATGGATGGGTTCTTATTATGAGGAACAGTGAAACCCCGATGCTCTGGCGACGAACTTCACCAAAGATGGAAGATTGTGCATAATTGAAAACAAAATAAGGGAGAAGGTTGATGGTGACAGTTACGACCCCAATTTGGGATTATCAGATCTTGCTCTTACCAAATCTGGTTACTCATCAGAAACATGTTGTAATAAAAGTGCCATAAAGAAAGCATCCACGGTGTTCCATCCACAACATAAAGTTTACATAGAGACTGTCCCATTATATTCTTATACAAGTACTTCAAATTGAAAGAAAAGAACACAAACAAATTACTGACTACCTTAGACTAAAATGGCTATTAGTTGGTGATGACCACAAAAATGCGAGCGAGCGAGGTAATCAGGTATATCTAAAATGGTCGTTGCGACCTCAATCGTCCGGGTGTGTCGATCCAGAAAAAGAGACCACCAATAAAAGATAAAATCAACTCAAAACAAGATAGCGGTCTTGCTATTTTATTAACCTGGTATAGCGACCAGGGTCGAACTCAGGGAGCACGTAATGGCCTTGCAGCCTACGAAGTAGTCAAAAAGAAATCAAAAGAAAAGAAAAGAAAAGGGTATTTTTGGTGGTTTTTAATTCTTTTTATATTTTTTTGGATTTTTAAAGTATTAAGAAAATAAGGAAGACAAGAATACAAGGCAATTCAACTATTTATTTAATGCAATAAAAATCAATCAAAAATTCAAATAAAAATATTTTTGTGTATTTTATGTTTTTTACTGTTTTTAATGAATTTTTGAGATTTTTCTGATTTTTATTTAATTTTCTAAGAATGAAATAAGGTCAGAAAAAGGAAGGTACTGTCCAGCAGAGCTTGAGGGACCTAGATAAAATATTGAGAAATCCCCAATAACTCTGGAGGTAATTTTCCTGTATAGAGAAAGAAACAAGGAAAATTTGGGAACCTTAATTATTATTTTTAGGTTTTTAGATTATTTATTAGAATTTTTATGGGTTTTTAGGTGTTTTGTGAATTTTATGAGTTTTAGGTAATGAAAAATAGCCAAAATTGGCTAGAAAATAAAGCAAGCCAAAACAAACAATAGCTATTTTTTTTGTAATTTGTAGATAGGTTTTAATATTTTTTTGTGATTTTTAAAGTCAAACATTAACGAAAATGGATGTTTTTGAATTTTTAAAAATATCAAATCAAAACAAAATGTCCCCAAAAATTCCTGAAAATTTTACACTATGGCAGGAGCCATATGTCCAATTTTTAGTGGATTTGGAATTGGTTTGCTATTTTATTCAAAAATAACAAGTAGGTACTGTGCAGAGGGACCTGAGTGCACATACCAAGAGTTCTGGGGGGTCCGGTGCAAAATACCCAGGAAAACACGCACGTCGCGCGTGCCTGAGGCACTCAGGGACCTAAATGTAAGGAAAACTAAGTCCTAGGACTATTTGGTAACAGGTACCAAAAGTTCGAGGGCTTGGTTGTAATATACCCACAAATAAACGCACATGCACAATTAATTCACGCACAGGGGTATAAATGCAATTATATAAAACTAATCATTCATTTCAGAACAAACCAGAACTACAGGGCTAATAATGCAAAATACCCAACAAAGCACGTGTCGATGCATGTGCTACACCATACACAGGGGTATATAAGCAAATAAAATAAAGCGCAGGGTCCTCAGTGCAATTGTACCAAAACTAAAACAACTATCTAACTTATTTACAGGACTAAATGCTAAATAAAATAAAAGCAGGGCCTAAGGGTAAATTACCCTTTATTAATGAAGACGGCTGGATGAGTGCCACGTGGGGAACGGACGGCTGAGATGCGGGTGGCGCCCAACGAAGGAGTCTTCGACGCTGATCGGGCGGTCCAAGCGCTGCCACGTGTAAGATCAAACTGTGGATGGAGACGGTGGCTGCATCACGCTGGATCGACGGTGGAGATCGACCCTCAAAAGATCGGGCGGTCGATGCTGCTCCTCGAATGGACGAACGGGATCAGATCTGGAGCTCGGGGTCGATCGGACGGCGGAGAGGGATGGAGGACGAACTGGCCTCCGGCGAACTTCACCGAGGTCGTGACGACGCTGGCCTCCTCCTGGGAGCCCCTTGATGATCAGAACGGGAAGCTGCGGGCCCTCCGCGTCTGTTGGAGGTCTCCGATGACCCAACCGAGCTCTTGGGAGCTACGGCAAGGTCGACGGAGGCGGAGCTGCTGGACATGATGGTTCAAGCCCTCAGATGGGCTTGGATGAACCTGCAAAATGCACCAACAAGCTCGCGGGTCGAGGGCAAACTGCCTCGACCCCATTAGACGTGGTGAAAGTGGTCGGGGGGTCGGTGCGGGCGAGCTCCGACGAGGGGATGGACGGAGGAGCTCGAACCCCAGCTCCTGTGCGAGCTGGGTTGAATGGAGGGGTGCAGAACGTGCGTGGGAGGAAGGCGGAGGCTATGGTGCAGCCCGATGGTCGAATGGGAGGCGGACGTGATCGGAATCGACGGTGGTCGGCGACGGGGTGAATTGGGGGTAATCGGAAATTAACGAAAAAGAAAGGGAAATGGGTCTACCTGGGTGGAGGAATCGACTGGGAAGGAGCTTGTGCAGCTCTTGGTCTGCCTCGAGGAGCGTCGACCTCCGAGGCTCGAGCTCCTGCTCTGGGCGGAGCACGGCGGTGGTGACTCGCCGGATCAGTGGTTCTCTGTCCCTCTCCTCGCTGCGACAGCACCTGGAGCAAGCTGTCACTCTCACTCGAGCACTGGAGGTCACTGGTGGTGGAGAAAATGAGCCAAAGATGGAGAATTAGGGTGGTGGAGCTCGGCTTAAGTATGGGTGCAGGTCCGGCTAGAAGAGGGCGGGTAGGGCAATGTGGAGCGCGGATCTCGAGGCGGATACCCCGGCGAGGGTGTTGGATGTGATGTGATCAAAACGGACCCAGGGTTTAGGGGGATGATGATCGGGTTTGGATGCGAAAAAGTCGAGAAATCAGGTCGGGTGTCAAAACCCGTGGGAAGTGGTCCTGGGGGGGGGGGGAAATTGACAGGGCGGTCAACAACCCCCTGGACCAATGGGAGGCTGGCACCTGGAAAATATTTGGAAATTAGATTAAAAATAGCAAATGGCTTATTTAATTAAAACTCAAAACATGAAATATTTTTGTTTTAATATTTTCTATTTTTTTGCGATTTTTAATTAATTTTCAAAGTAAAAATAAGGTATTTACATTATATAGCTATATATAGGTATATGTACAATATAGGGTTTTTGATTTTTAATTAGTTATTTTTATACCAATTTTATTCCCATTTTATATTTTATTTATTTATATCATAAAATAAGGAATAAAAAGATATTTTTATTTTATTTTTATTATTTATATACATAGGTGAAATAAATAGATATGTACATATATATACATGGCATATTTACAATATTATTATTGATTTTTAATTTTGTTATTTTTATTTTGTTTTAATTTTAATTTATTTTATTTATTTACACCATAAGACATAGAATATGTACAAGATTTTTGGAAATTAATTTTATTTATTTATAAGGCTAAATAAATATAAGATGAATGGACTATATACATGGTGACTATGTACATGAGTGATGTTTTTGTTTTCTTTTTAATTTTTCTATTTTTATCTTGATTTTATCTTTATAAATATATACAAGTATTTACAAGCCCTTTTTTGTCTCTTTTTGGGAGGAAAATATTTTTTTACATATATATTTACACACATGAGCCCCTATCTACCTCTACTTTGGCTTTTATGCGGTCAGGCCCATGCTGAGCCCTCCCTTGGGTTAGGTTGCTCAATATTTATTCTAAATATTTCCCTCTTTTTCTTTTTGATCTTTATTCTTTTATTTTTGCACAAAAACATGCTAATTATTACTTTTTACACAATGCATGCTTTTGGTAATTATTTATATTTACAACTATATACATGCATTTGCAAAGGTTTTTGTAGCTAAAATATAAGAATAAAGAGTGATGAATGAGTATTCATCAGTTGGTTGGCTGGCTAAAGTCTTATAATGTCTCATTGTTGTCTGCTGAATTTTTAGAAATCATAGGATAAAGATCAACATGCACTGAGTAACAAATGAAGATAAAAGTAAACAAGTAGGGTAACTTAACAAATCTTATTATAATAGAAAATTTCTATTTCTTCTTATTACATTAAATTCTACTTCTTTTATTCCACGTCGGGGATTAGTGAAAGTGAATTACCTCACCTATTATAGACTCCGAAATTGTAGACACTCCAGGATTGGAAATTGCGTTGATATAATGAGCTTATGCCATTGTACGTCACAGATGAATATGTGATTCATCACTCTAATTAACTGAAAATAGAGCTTCGTCTTGAGTAATTAAGTGCATTCATGTGTTTATAAATTATAATTAGCATTTATGCACTAGTAACTAATTTGGATAAATTAGCATTTCTTATTGCATTCATATTCACATGTATATATTCACTTAACTTTGTCCATTTTTAATTAATTCACACTAACTCCAACTGACATCAACTGCCTTCATTGTGTACACATCACTAATACTAGTCAGTGAAAAATACTAAAAAAATGCTAACTTGTATATTTGTGAAATAAACTTAACCCCTAGTTTGAAAATGAAAAGCCATAGATGCTAATATCTCTCACATACAATATCTGATTTTATTCTACTCATTGTTGAATTAATGTACACTCAATTATTTATAAAGCAAGACTAAAAACAAAATAATCAGAGTTCATTTGTGAAACTTGGGTTTTGAGACTGAATTGTATATTGTATATATTTACTAATTTCTCCTCATTATTTTATGTACATATTTATCTATTTTTTTATTTCTTTTTTTCATTTCTTTATTTCATCTCACATTTTAAATATTTTCATTAAAAAATAAAAAAGTCGGAAAAATAACAAAAAAGATAAATACTAAGTTGAGCACACATACCAATTCACCTATATATTTATCACATTTTCTAATTATCCCTCTTTTAGAAAAATCCAAAAAATAAATTTGTGTACGTTTCGTTACCTTACATCGTGTTTGATTTTCACATGCATTATTCATCTACTAAAAATCAAATTAAAAATATAAAGCACGAAATCAGATATTTTATATACTATAAAATATCAAACAAAAATTCATAATAGTTGAGTCCATTTATATTTGAGTCCTTTATGAACATTGTAGGAATATATTTAGCAACATTTTTCATTTTGATCATCTTGTATTTGTGATCGTTTGCTATTTTTAATCTATTTTAATTTTAGTATCCACATTGATCAACAATCATTAGTAATGGTTAACCCCACGTGGCAGACACCCCACATACTCACGCCACCTCATATGCACGGTCTAACCCGTCATCCTTTTTGGTCAACCGTCCTTTTCTTGTAGTGCCTCTCATCTTGATCCCACCTTTTCTACTACCCTCGCTCAAGATGGTTGGATCTCGAATGATCCAATGACCTGAACATCGTCCTCTATCTCCACTGGATTCCTTCCTCCACTTCTCCCCAATCAGCCCCAACGACCATCGCCTTAGCGATCCTCATTGTTGAACAACCCTCGCCCCTCTCCTTGTCCCATCACTAACCCGAAACCAGCTACCTCTCTATCCCCTACAACTCCTAGTCCCAGAACACCATGATCCAACCACCAACAAGTCCCCCTTCTTCGAGTCCAAACCTCAATGAACCCAACTTCTTCCCTAGATCGTTATCCCCTTCCTAATCCCATTAGACTCCATCTCCAACTACCCCTCTCTATTATCTCCTAAAATAACCTCCATCACTGCTTGTAACCAACCTAATTACGAGATCCTCTGCAACTTCTCCTATATAAAGCCCTCATCGTCAACGATCTTCCCATATGTCACCACCATCTTCATTTGAAAAAGAGAGAGGGAAAGAGAGAGTTGGAGGGAACCTGTCTAGTGACAACAACCCACATACCTCACACCGATGACATCTTTAATGGGATCCAGATGGATTTGTCTCTACTGATGCATTCTTCTTCGAAGAAGCAACTAAGTTTCGCCATCTCCGTCGTGGCTGAAGCAAAGACTGGAGCAGGCCAACGAGTACCCTCCATCTTATCGACGAAGACAACTTCCAGGTAAACTCCATCTACCCTTATCATTTTCTCCTTTCCCTCTTTCTTCTTTGTAGAATCATCTATATACTTCGTCTACCTCATCAGTTCCGTCCCGAATCTCCATCACTCACCTTCTTTGATCAATCCCTCGATGCCATGCACATACCTAACACCACATCATCCCCTCTATCGCACATAAAGAGCCACACCCCAGCTTCCTTTTTCTGTGCCTAATGATCGGGTCAAGCGATCCAGACTCGAACCCCACCTTTTGCTTGCAGGTCTACTAGATAATCACGCGAGGTACCCTTGACCACAAGAGAAGGAGAGTGGAGGCCAACATCTACGGCTCTGCCATATCAAAGAGGATGAAGCCATGACGTACAACTATCCCTGGATTAGGGCTCTATACATGATCCTCACCATAGAAGTCCATAGAAAGGGGTCCCGACTGTACCACAAAGAGTCAAGACCAGGTCACTTGAGAGCTCACATGATTGGGAACATTTGAAAGACCTACCATTGCAGTTCCTATATTCACAAAGAGAGACCACCAACTAGGTAAACCACAACATACCCTCCAGAGATCTTGATATTATAAAGATGCCCACTCGTGGGTAAATTCCAAAAGCATCCAAGCGGCTCCACTTTCAGAAGATAAGTTTGATTCTGATCCAAGTTTTTTACCAAGATACCCTTACAATTAATAGTGAATATCACAAGAACCACTTATTTTCATTTCTTGATTTGACACTATGATAATGCTTATTTAAATCTTTTTCTTTTGATGACACCATGATAATGCTTATTTAAATCTCTTTCTTTTGATGTATTGTATACATTCATTAGATTGATATTTAATTATTGGTGAATTTTTAGAATCTACATGATTTTGAGAATGTTTAATTAGTATTAAATTCATCTTATCTCAAAAAATTGTGCAAAAATACCCATTGGAAAGGGAATTGAAAACAAAATGTTTTATATTTGAATTATTGAATTGCATTGCACATTGATATTGGAATAAATAAAAAGTGTGATCTGTTTATTTGATTTTTAATTACTCTACACTGCAAAATATTTGAAAATAAAAATACCCTTGTGTGCATCTTTTTTTAATCAGTCATCTTGAGTTTTATTGGATTTTTCTAAGGTCGTTTAATTGGAACAAAATTCATTAATTGCTAAGCAGGGTATTTATGCATCTACATTTTTTATTCAATTTTTTCATCATTAAAAAATTCTAAAAAAATACATTGCTTTATTTTCTCTCATATATTGAATATCATTTTTGTCTTACATAAAAAATAGTAAAAAATCAATCATTATATTTGCTTCAAGTCATTACATATTTCATTTAAAAATCAATAAATATTTGTAAGAATTCAAAAACTAATAAAAAACTCCTCTTCTGAAAATCAAACACTGAGTTCTTTTAAAAATTACTTCTAGACCCTCATATTACCTTCATGAGTTTGTCTTTGAGACTTAGGAAGTAAAATAAACAAATTGCCACATTAAATTGATTGGACGTTATGGTTTTGATTACTTGTTTTTATCACTTGCTACAACAACGTAATTCTATCAAATTAAGAGTGGTAAAGGGAACGTTTTCAGACGTCTCAACCAATACTCCAATGCTACACTGTCAGTTTTCTTTTATTTCATTTTCTGGAGTTATAAGCTCACAACCTATGTAACAAGGGAGCACACCTTCGTCAAGGACCCATTAGCATAAAACCACATGCTAATAACTTGTAATCATATGTGCCAGTGTCTTTAATACATGTTATTGTGATCCAACCTCTATTAAACTATGCATGCATCCACATGGCACAACCACATATTTGGTCAGTCAATCCGTCTAATGGCACACATTGTAAATAATTTATTACGTATGCTCAACATATCGGGGAAACCGTGTAGCACCTAAATTTTCCTGCCATACAAATTTCTTCTAGTAAACTATATGTGCATGCTCGAATTGTAATATCTATTCCAAGTCATCCATAGAACAAGACATAATATATAATTTGATCTAAATTGAACCATGCATAAATCTTTTGCTTGCTTTTTCTATATTTTAAATAATACAATTCTATGCATAAATCTTTTGCTTGCTTTTTCTATCCTGAGTTAGGTATAAATACATATACAGATACTCATATTTTCTTATATATATATCTTTGAAATACCTAGTTTTCTATACTTTTAGGAGCCATAACATTTATATGTAGGCACCATCACATTGATTCAATTGTATCAAATATTTTCATGTGAATCATGAATCAATCTTCTCTAAATTCATAAAATAAGCATGTAGACCTTTTTTGAACTAATAACATAAAATCAAGAAATTTCTTTGATTTAAAATGAAAACCCAACAACAAAGAGGCATGACTTCATTACCTGATCGTGATATTTTTCGTGTGTCACAACCTACTTCGGTTCATGTTCAAGTAGAGCGATTGACAACTCCATAAATGATTGAATTTTATTTTCAATCAAGAATATAGAGAACATGAGTAGAATGCAAAGAACACACGTAGAATATGAATTCTCTTGAAATTCGATAGAGTTTCCCCTTCTATCGAGTGATATTTCTAAGAAAATTTCGACAAAGTTTATCTTTATATCGATGATATTTATAAAAAAAACTGACAAATTTTCCTTTTATACGATGCTATTCCAAAGAAAAATAGAACGCAGTCTTGAAATTAAGAATAAAAAAGAAAAATTCATAACAGGTACACCTTGCATCATGGGTGAGTGATGCGCATGTTCATAGACTACCCAATGGCTTGTACCCAAGTATAGCATTACTTATGCTTCTACACCATATAACAACATTATTATCATTCATGGAGAATCGTCTAGTCTAATGATATAGGTGAGTGAAGCATTCTCATTTACGATACAATCACAGATAAATAATAAATTCGCCTCTTTAATATGTCATTTTTATCGTAGCACTGGTGGTAATTTTGGATCTATGTAGATTCGACAACATGCTTGAATATAGGGATGAAACTTTACTTGGCAAGCATACCAAGGTCGAATACAGGAACACGAGGCTCCTCGTCGATTAATCGGCTCTTCTTAATGCAGATACAATCACCAAATGAAGACAAACATTATGCATAAAATATGCAAGACAATGAGATATCAATAAGGTGCAAAGATGTGATGCAAGACCATAAAACAATAAGATATTAACTTCATGCATTTTTTTAAATTTTACTTTTATGCAAAATAAATGTGATGCAAGGTTCATTGACATGCAATGTATTGAATGAAGAGAAATATGTCATTTTTATATTTTTATTTTTAACAATATAAAATGATGTAAAATGACATGCAATGATGCATGATGATGCAAGCAAAATTAGACCCTAAAACAGTCCAAACCTTGAGCAATCAAAAGACGATTTAATTTCACTATTAATTTAGGAATGAAATGGCATAAAGACATTTAATTGAAGAGAAGATGACAAAGAAATACTTAGAATTTAACATGTTAAATTTTACGTCAAATCAGTGAAATAAACATGCCATTATGGAGAGCATTAAATTAGCAATCAAATGAAAATGAAATCAGCCAATTTGGAGTTTGTATGCTCAAGTTATGAATAAAATAGTACGAGGGCATAATTGCAATAAAAATATGAAGAAGAAATTGATAAAATATGCAAAAAGGTCCTTTGCAAGGGTATATTTGTAATATTAGAATGCCAACAGGAACCCATTGTAATTTTTCCAGATGCATCACATGAGGCATGTGCGCCTAAGAGGGACCTAATTGCAAATTGGAGAACTCAACGGGGGTGGATTGTAAATTGCCCCCACACATGCTTGGCACACGTGCGAGCTAGGCTTAGGAGGCAGAACTGAGGCTAGGAGCCATTGTTGGTGCCTTGGGCAATGGGGCGGGTCGAGGTGCTTGGGGCAGGGGCTCGATCCCACCGAGCCTTTGCATTTCAGTGGGGCGACATGGCATCATCTCAGTCGTCGGTGGCTGTCGGATGGGGGCCATCCAGCGACAACTATATCATATGGGTCCAACCCTCTGCTGCAATGGTGGTGGCACGATTGGAGCTCCATCAAGGCTACCAGAGCTCCACCGTGCTCCTTCTCGCCCTGGAGCTTCGAGCGGTGTAGGGTGGAGCACAGGCGAGGTGTGGAGTTGGCTGTAGGTAGCTGTTGACAAAACATTATCGGAGGCGGAGCTCTAGAACTGAGCTTCGCCCGAAGTCCACCGATTGAAAGGGACCTGCAAGTGGTTAGTGGAAGGTGTATAATTGAAGCATGTTGGGGTGTGTGGAGAGGGTCGGAGGTGAAGCAAGCAAGGCCCTTGGTAAGATCTCTTCCGCCTCCGGTAGAGGAGATGGCCTGGAGTGGATGGAGGTCTTAGAAGAAGGAGGTGGTGAATGGGTTGGTCGGCGTAAGTGAGTGAGATATAGTGAAGGTTGTGGAGTAGGTCATTGAAGGTGAGGGTGTATGTGTGTTGAAATAAAAAGGAGAAGAAATGAGAAGAACAAGGCTAGAGGAGCTTACCTGATCAGAGATGACGGCGGGGCGGAGGAGTCTTGTGTTGAGCTCCTGGGAAGCTCTGGGTCTTCTCTCATCGCAGGCAGCTGAGCTTCGGAGCTCTACGATCGCCTAAGGTTCCATGACTTGGCCATGGCAGCCAAGGGTCGACACCATGGCGGAGGAGGTCATCGGCCCCCTATCCTCTGCTCCTCTGTCATAGGAGAGAGGAGAGGGCCTACCCCTAGGCCGGAGAAATGGTGGACGACGAGACAAGTGGCCGAAGGGGAAGGTTTTATAGGTGGTGCTTCTGACCGTTACAGTGGTGGAAGAAGTGTTTCATAACGGTCGTGTGATGGCCCTAGGGCTTGGTCGTGGTGTGTTAATGACTCCGCGAGGGGGACAGGTGGTCGAGCTACATGGAAGGGATGTTAGGTCATGGAGAGTTGGTGTGGAGCATGTGCTAGAAATGGAAGGGGCTAAGAGGTCGTAGAGGGGATCATGGGAGAGAGGAAGGAGTTGGAGGAGGACGATGGGTTCGGGATACGCGATAGTGAGTGGCTAGGATCACATCTTATGATATGATCCAACGGTGATGAGCGCAATGTGAATGAGCGGTGAATATGGGGCTTGGGCACCATCCTACGATGGGGAAGATAGAAGGCAAAGTGGAAGGCTTTTTGTTTTTGGATACGGGGCCATCTAATGGTTGAGGCTGAGGCAGGAGGGAACGATGGGGATTGCATTAGAGGGGTGTGAATCCAAGAGTCGAGAGATGAAGGGAGATGGGTGGCAGAGAAGAGGGCAGGTAGAGAAGATCATACAACCCTGGAGACGGCCGGGTGGCGCGAAGGCATATGGGCAGCGTGGTGGCTTTAGAGAGCGCCACGTAGCTCGATCGAATTATTCAGAAATTAGGAATATAGTGAGAAAATCAAAAGGAAACAAATGGAAGAAGAATAAGGAAAAAATCAAAATATGAAAGTTGTAGATCTCGAGGAGATCTACGAGTTTCATGTTCGACAAAAAGCCAAAAGAGATTAAACAAACAACAGAAAAATATTGATAGTATTTTTAATGAATAAAAACATTGTATTTTAATGGTTTTTTATTTTTTTATCATTTTAGTTTCTTTTAAAGCTCAAAATAAATATCTACAATATTTAATCTACTTTTTTGGAGTTTCTAATTGGAAATAAAATAAGAAAAAATGTAAATAAGTGGATTATTATCTGTACAATAATTAAGGTTATTTATAGACAAAGGGTCAATTGTTAATTACAGCAAATTATTAGTGTTTTTGTTGATTTATTCAAGCTCAAAGTATAATTAAGGAGTATAGTGATGATAAATCAGAGATTCATCAGCCCCCATACTTAAACTATGCTTGTCCTTGAGCATATAAAGATGAAGGAGTCAGATTAATTCCTGACAGTGCATGTGAATTTTCAAGTCTCAATTCATCAACGACCCTTAATTTGAGTGGTCCTAAAATTCTGGGTTCAACCATACTCTAGACAAAAGGAATCCAACTTCTCTAATTATCAGACTCTCTGCTTGAACATATAATATAAGGATATGACAATTAGTGTACTGCAATCACGAGAGTCAAATTGAAATGTCACCCAAGGTTCCAATCAATGAGACTCCCCTCTAGACCTCATCCTCAACACTAGGGAATAAGCCATTTCTTGCGTTCAATCCACCATCTCATTAGTTCGTCAAACTTGAAAATGTAGACGGAATGCCATATTATGGAGGGCATGGGTTTGTGTATTTTATTCTCTCCCTCACATTGGAACAAGAGTCCTCTCGAGTGCCTTATTACTCAACATATATATATATATATATATATTGTTTGCTGGTCAATGCGTCTGTCAAGAGAGATCGGAGTCGTCTGCACTTGTTTTCCAAGGAGTACACTGTGGTGTATCTCTTTTGAGTATCTAAGATACCTTCGCCCATACTTGTATCACTATACAATGCAGATCCCTTTTTGGGTGCTAGCCCAACTCCTTGGTCCTAATAGCTTTTGTTCAAGTGGACACTTTGAAATGGTTGGGAGATCTTGGCTTTGATTGAGGCCCTTTGAGATTAGATTTGTATTTGAGAGCTCTTTTTATTCATATTTCTTTTCTTTTTGGTAGGCTAGCACCACTGATTTTACCAAGTTGGCGCACACTGATCAACAATTATTTAGTTTCATCACACCCTAGCACATAGGTTAATATCAAAAGATAACATGAGAACTTGTTCGCATACTGTCTAGGGTTTGTTGACACTCAGGTTTCTTGAAGTCTTCATTAACTTTATCCCATACTCGAGTATCATTAAATCAGGTCCAGACTCAAATCTCCAGTCCCAATCCCTCAAGTGAAACCTCAACTCATCTCATCATTCATGCAGTTGTGAAAGTGACGCGTTGATAATATTCATAGAAGGTAGAGACTAGAAGTGCAATATAATGATCACATCTTTCAAAACCAGCAAAGTGCGGATTATTATGTCTCAAACCTTAATGACTAAGACTGGTTAACTCAGACTCTCGAGACTTCAAAAATCTAGTTCCTCATATCCTTAAACCTTGAGTGATAATGAACGTGTCAGGAATACACCAACTTCAAAGTTAATGATTTTCTTTTGTGATTTTTGAATTTGCAATTTTTATGGATTTTTTATCTTAAGAGAAATAACGAATGGTCCAAGCTCATATGAATAGATGCATCCACTTCCAGCCAGTATGGGTGTGAGTATCAACCATTAGATGGCTACCCGTATTACTTCAAGAAGATGTCATTTGCAATCTCTTTTAACCACCCACTATGCTAAGGGAGGCCGTAGTTCCCTCGCTGAGAAGTGGCTACTCATTTTTAAGCTTAGGAGTCAGAATCGTTGAAAAGAAAAGTTTTAAATTTTTCAGATTTTTATGGAACTTGAATAAGGTTAGAAGAACACAGATTAGTCTCATTTAATCCCTTATTTTTGAAAGAATTTTGAAAAACAAAATCCAAACCATGTCACATAATATATAGATTTTCGAAATATTTTTCAAACTATTTTCAAAATGAGTAAAACCCCATTTTTGAAAACATTATCAAATATTTTTCAAAGTAGTGTGTCACACAATTAAGAAAAAATTTCAAAGCTATTACGAACATTTTTATGAAAATCAGTTCACAAAATAATATTCCCTAGCCCCTAGATTTTTCAAAAGTTTTCAAAAATTTCAAGATATGAGCTATGTCTAAAGTATATACGATACACCCCTTATATCTAGCTTTTGGTATATCCTCATAACACAAAGTGATATGAAGCCATATTTCATGCCAAAATATAGAAAAGCATATAGGAACTGGCTTGGGGTCAAAGGAGTAAAGAAGGTGATAAGGGTCTTGGGTCCCCCACTATACTTAGGCAGAGAAGAACCTAAGTAGAGAGATATGCAATGAGGACAGAGGAGCCCGAGGTAAACAGTTATAGAGTGTACAATGTTCCCCCTATATCTAGGCAGAAGAGTAGCCTAAGTATATAAATGAAGAATTAAGGATGGGTAACCGGACAATTGTTAGGGTTAGAGGGGAAGTGGATCTACAAAAATGATTGAATCTATGGAGATGGGGGTGGAGCAACTAGGGTTACAGTAGGGTTGGGTGAAAACACAATCAGGCTCAACCAAGCAAGCAATTATACCCATGATTTCACCAACTTCACACATGAGGGTTGTAAAAGGTTCGGCCAAATTTATCTTGTCTGTCTTAGTTAATGATCATCCAAAAATTCAAGTTCATTACGCAGGGTTCAAAAACAGTTTTTGGGCACTATCCTAAGGATACGTCCTCACAGGTTGCGTATAATGTGGGTATTCTTCCCCCATAATTCAAGGTTCATTTCATTCCATTTCATTTTTGTCGACTTGCATCAATAGTACCATTTTTATGCTTTAGGTTATTACTGTATTAATGTGGGAACATAACAGGAATTCATCGTCTAACGACCATTCCTAATTTCCTTTAATATCCTAAGTGATAAATCAAGAGGTAGATAGATAAAAAATCAATGCATTCATGAATCCACGATGCATGTTTGAGAGAGAAACTTACAGTGCCTTCAACATTTGCCATTCACGTGCAAGATTGTATTGAAATTTTAACACTATATGCATGCAAGTCGAGGAAACCGGACCCTAACATGATACTATTAGAGGGAAGATATTGAGATCATTTTACCTAAAGTGATCGATGTTTATGTGTGCCTCAGTAAATCGAGGAGAAGAAGTTAATTCTCCTCGATCATTATTTGGGTGTCCTAACCTACGAATCAAGCACATGATATTTTGAAAGGGGAGCTCGGAGAGCCACGTGCCTAACCCTAGGTTAAAACTCAAGTGAAGCCCTGCCTAAACTGGGGTGAAACATGCTCCACACAACACATGCAAATGTCCAAGTTCGTGTATACACACGGGCCCTCGAATGAGGACCACCGGAAATGCAATTATTACACAAAATGAAATGAAATGTATTGTTAATTAAGATCCTCGATTTCTCCTGAGTTTCTTCTATGGCTCCTTGCAGCGGGAGCTCCCAACTCCACACCTCCATGTTGATTGAGCATCCTCCATCTCCATGGGCCCTGCCACAAAAGAAAAATGTCAGAAATACATCAAGAAATTTAATTAATAAAAAAATGATGCAAAAAAACATAATGAGAAGACAAAAATGATGGAAAATAATCAACTCAAAAAAATTCATTGAAATAAAAAAAATAAACGATGATGAGTCGTGACCCTGGCAACAACATGATCTGATAAACCGCAAAATCACCTCTTTAATATATCGTTTTTATCGTAACATATGAGGTGATTTTGGATCTGTATTAAGTAAACCACATGCTTGAATATGTGGGGATGAAATATTACTTGGCAAGCATATCAAGGTCGTACACATGTGATGAATATGTGATTCATCACTCTAAAAGTTGAAAATATAGCTTCATTCCCAAGTAATTAGCTGCATTTCTCCATTTATTTTGTATTTTTACCAATCACGCACATAGAATTAATTTCTACATTTTAGAATGCATATTTGCATTAAATAAGAATCCAAATTCTCTTGTAAATATCACATATATATTACCCATATTTTCTCATATTTTTATTTATTTTTCACTAATTTGGAATTGAATAATATCAACTCTATAGTGTACATATTACTAACTCTAATAAATGAAAAACACCCAAAAAAATATTAATTTGTAAAATTGCCCAATAAAACCCAAACCCTAAAATGTGAATCTCTCTCTCTCTATCTCATACAATCTCCTATGGACTCCTACTCACTTTTGAATCAATCTACGTTCAGTTATCTACAAAACAAGACCAAATCGAAAATAATCAGAGTTCATATGTGAAACTTGGGTTTTGGGCCCCTATTGTATATTGTACATATTGATTAACATGACCTTATTATTTTATGTACTAAAATAATATTTTTTGTTTATTTCTTTTGCAATTATTTTTTATTTTTGTTTTAATAAAATGTGCAAAAATACAAATAAAAATCGAAGCAAAATCCAAGAAAATAAATCAACCCGAGTCAGTATATATAGTATGCATATATGTCTTCTTTAATTTATTTGTTTATTTTCACAATTATTAAAAATCCAGAAAATTATTTTAAGTTGTACATATTTCTTTTTATATTTTATTTGATTTTATTTTTATTTTTTATATTATTTAAAAATTCCAAAAAATCAAAAAAATACAAAAATATTTTATTTTATGTCTATAAGATACCACCAAAAATACATTTTGTACAAATAATTTCTTTTAACTTTTGGTCCTTCAAAAACGTTATAGATCTAGTCAAAAAGAGTAACTTTCATATTGATCACTTTTTGATTTGACCTCTTTTATTATTTATTATTTATTTTTATTTAGATTTAGTTTTCGAATTTTCTGGGAGCAACTCGTTGTAGCTCCTAGAGCTGCCACGTGTCACAATCATTTTTTCTTATCTTGTCCTATTTATTTATTTTGAATTTTAATGATTTTTTTGATTTATTTATTGATTTATTTGTTATTTTATAATTATTATTTGATTATTTATTTATTTGCTTATTACTTCTATTTCTATTTTAATTATTAGGTATTTATTATTATTTATATTATTTATTACTATTACTATTAATTTAATTTATTTTAATTTTTTTACTGCCACATGGTCGCTCTCCCACATTCCACGTGGTCGGCTTCTCCTCTCCCCCTGCGGTCCGGTTGTGCGCTTGCTACCACGCCACCCGCACCCGTTGCTACGCCCTTCACGGCAGGGCTGCAACCACCCGTCATTCCCCTTCACCTGTGATCGCCCCTCTCATGCGGTCTGGCCAGTGGTGCGGCTACGCTCTGCATGCCCACACTTCACGGCGGCTGTTGCAACTATCACCCTCTTGCCCCTCAATTTCCATGATCCACTAATCTCGCCTCCACGTCGCTCGCACCTCCTCCAACTACCATTTAAAACCCTTGTCTAAGCCCTTTGTGTGCCTTATACGCCATTGCCATGAGCGACTTGAGCTCCCCTATTCCCTCGGTGACATCGAGTGTCAACAAGGGTTGAGCGATGACAACATCTCCTCCAGGCGAGATTTGAGGGAGCTATCTCCTTCGTTGCTGCATCTCATCCATCGCAGCTCAGCTCAGCCACCGCTACGGCTTCGAGTGACAATTGAAGCTCATCCAAGATTCTCTCTCTCTCTCTCTCTCCGATGAACTGCAAGTAATCGAACCCTCTTTCCTTTTTTTCTCTCCTTCTTCCTTGTTCCTTCCCCTTTCCTTTGTCTTGATTCTTCCTGGATAGAGCTTCTCTCTCCCCAGCGATACTTCTTCATGCTCGTATTTCCCCCCTTCTTCTCCCTCTAATTTCTTTCATGTTCCCTTTGATTCTATCCACCCATCGATCATCACTGCAAAATTATCCATCTCCGACGATCAACTATTGCCCCCTCCCCTTCTCCATTGATCACTGCCTTTGCCCCTTGGGCTTCGCCATCGATCCGCCTCCACCTCGATAGCTAACATAGAGTGTCTCTGCCCACCTACCCTACCAATGCCACTGACTTCTCCTTGAAGCACCCACTCCCCTACACCTTCACCGATTGCACCTGCACCGACGATCTCCCGTGATGCACCCTTCGACATCATCTCACACCTTCACATGTCATCCACCCTCGAGCATCGCCACCGCACGATGTGCCACCCAATCCTTCATTTACATGTGCCCCTCCTCCAACCGCTTGCCAGTGCTCCGCCTCCAGTTGACCTCCCCACATTTATTGGTCGTCCCTCGGCCCGTGTGGCGCTTCAACATCCTCATCCCCTTGCGCATGCTCGACACATGAGAGCGAGAATATTGAACCCTTGCCCCAGCAACCACGTGCAATGCACATGCCATGTGGACCATTTGTAGAGGCACCCCGCAAGCTTCGCAATCGCAGGAAGCCCCCCCCCCCCCAGCCAGCACGTACTATGCACGTGCTCCTTGGAAACATTACGCCCGGGTCCCCTGATAAAACTGCAAATGCCCTAGTTAATTTTGTGAATTTAACGATTAATGTGAACATTGTAGGCAAGCAATTGGGATCAATCAAAATGAGCACTACTTAATTATCCAATTAAAGTAAGCAATCAATTTATTTTTTACTTAGGCAAGCCCAAGGTCGAATTCAAAGAGGCCACTGTCTCCTTAGGTCAATTATTAGGCGATCTAGAGGTTACATTTTCAGGGAATTTTTTTGGTATTTTTAAATGCAATTTAATAAATGAAATGCAAATTTGGCAAAGTTCGGGGACTAAAATGCAATTTTCATTCAAGCGGTGTTTAAAAATATAAAACTTAGCCAGAAGAAGAAATATGATAAAATTTATCTACTGTATTTTTTTGGAATTTTCAGGTGCAATATGAATTAATTACGAACTAAATATGAATGTAGGATGATTTCAAACAAATTAATTTTAATAAATACCAAACACTAATATTTTGTAGAGACTTAATTATCCTAAATAGGTTTAAGTGACAGATATACATAAAAATTTTTATTACATTAAAATACTAAATGTGGAATTAACTAAAAAATTATTAGTCAAATCACTAATTAATTTATTAAGACCTCGATATACGTGCAAATGACATGAAATTAGGGCACAATGTAGAACAACCTAGAATATACCTACTGTGAATTTTTGAAGATTTTAGAACTAACAAAGAATTTAATATTAATTAAGGAGCACGCAGTGGGTGACTTATATGATTTTTCACTAAAACATTTATATTAAATAAACCAAGGCTCATAAAAATCCGATCAATCATTTATATCGGTAGATCATCAAGTGTTGTACAATATGCTATTTTTAGAAATAAAAATTGATGTGAGATGAAGGATCAAATTAAAACTAGAACACATGGTTCTAAATGCAACACATATTAAATAAGAAATAAAAGAAACATGCTGAAAGATGCAATTACCATGACCTTGGGGGGTCTTTATGCAATTTGCGCGTAGACGCATGATGTGCACATGTCTCTAGGCTAGATGGGTATGGGCGTAAACGTTTGGAAGTCCGAGGGGTCTTATGCAATTTCTCCAAAGTACCACGTGCAGATTACATGATTTCCAATAAATGGGTCTTTTGGTGATTTTGCTAACTCAGGGGGTGGGGCGGATAGACGCAAATGTTCCCCACCCTCACGTGCTCGGCACGTGAGGAGGGGTTGAGGATAAGCAGGCTGCTAGAGGTGTTGGGATCGATATGGAACGCGTCATGCTCGGCGATGACCGGCTGGCTGAGGCAAGCTAGCAGACCCGGTGGCCACCTTTATCGACACACGACTGGATATGGTTGTTGTTATGAAGTTCGGCAGAGATGGCAGATGGCGGAGGGAGATAGAGGCGCCCGTCCGAGGGCGGTCAGTGGTGCGATCGCAGGCGGGGTAGCTCAAGGCATGGCAGTGCGATGGCGCACAGAGGGTGAAGGTATCACGAGAGGTGTGGCATAGCCGTGGCCACCAATGGAAGGGGCATGGGTGGTTGGTTGACGCATGATTCGAGGCTCTTTTATGGGCGGGCCAAGGCTCTTTTTGTTGATGGAGGTCCTCAACGATCGCAGTGGAGTGGCTGGAGACGGAGGCGAGCTTCGAAGGTGGCCTATGATGGTCGAGGAGCTTCGTTCTTGGAGCTATTGCGCGGGGAGGATCTATGTGTTGGAGCCGAGGGAGATCAAGTGGCGACTACGGGCGGAAGGCACGAGTTGGATGGGTGCTCCTTGCGAGGTGGCAGAATGGAGGGGTCGATCTTCTTCCTTCGCAAGGGAGAAGGGTGGAAAATGGAGGTGATCGAATGAGGAGATGATTGGTGTGAATGGTGATCTAGGGTGTAAAGAATAGTGAGTGCTGCAGAGACAGAGGAATATGGATCGGAGCGGTACAAGTTCGTGCAAAGAAGAAAGGGTCAGAAGAAGGAAGAATAAAGGACATGGAAGAAGATTACCTGTAGCGGATGAACAGAGGATCGTCTGTGAAGGGGAAACTCGAGGTTCCTTGGTCGTGGCTCGAAGTCACCGGCGTGCGATGAGCTTGGCGGTTGCGTGGAGCAGCTGCAACAAGGCGAGATATCCCTTGGATCTCGCCTGAGGGTGGAGGTCTTTGCTCAAACTTCAGTCCTTGTTGCTGTCACCGTAGGGAGGTAGCGAGCTCTCTCCTTCATCTCTGAATGTGGCAGATGGAGATGAACGATGAAGGTGGTGGGGATTTTATGATCGGTTGGAGTGGGTGGATCCTGCAGGAGGTGGCAAAGGAAGGGGCATGCCATGGACATGGTCGCAGGAGTGGACTGGCAACTGCATTGGTGGTATCTGCTGGCGAGGGAAGGAAGGAGCACCAGCAGGTGGTTGGGCGAGGGAAGTGGTGAACATGGGGAGAAGAAAGGAGGAAGAGGTGGGAAGCCTAGTCGTCAGTGGTTGCGCAAGGAAGCAGGGGCTCGTGCGGGGAGAAGTGTGGCCTTACGCTGCATGACGTGGGGGCGTGGGGATGGATCGCGCGAGGGCATGGGACGGGAAGCTGGAGTGAGGTGAGGAGGCTACGTGGTGCGCAGGGATGCGACCACGTGGCAGAAAATTATTGAAATTAAAATAAATAAAATAAATAATAATAATAATGATATATAAATAAAAATAATTAAAATTTTAAATAGGTAAATAATAAAATTAATAATAATGACAAAATAAAATAATAATAATAATAACATAAATAAATAAATAATATAAGTAAAATAATTAGAAATAAATAAGATAAATAAATAACTAAAATAAGTAATAATAAATAAAATAAATAAAAATAAATAAAAAAATAAAATCAATAATTAAATAAAATATAATTAAAAGAAAATAAAATAAACATGGGGTGACACTAGGCGGCTTCAGGAACGGCCACGTGTCGTTCCCAGAAAATTCAAAAATTAAATGTAAAGAAAAATAAAAAATAAATACAAAAAAGATCAAATAAAAAAGTGGTCAACAAAAAAGTTGCCCGTCTCGACGATATCTATAATTTTGTGAAGGACTGAAAATCAAAATAAACCATATGTACAAAGTGTAATTTTTGGGTGGTATCTTATAGATATAAAATATCGAATTTTTGTCTTTTGTAGATTTTTTGTGACTTTTTACAATAAGATAAAAATAAATAAAATCAAAGAAAATATAAGACAAATATTAACAACTTAATATTTTTTTTAGGCTTTTAATAACTAAGAAAAATAATAAGATAGAATAAATAAATAAAAGGAAAATATGTACAATATACAAAGGGGCCCAAAACCCAAGTTTCACATACCAACTCAAATTCTTTTGAATTTGGTCTTGTTTTGAAGGTAATTGAACACATATTACTTAAAAAGTGAGTAGAGGTCCATAGGAGACTATTTGACAGAGATATTCATATTTTAAGGTTCTTTGTCTCAAATTGGGGTTAGGGTTTTATTGGTCATTTTGCAAGTTAGTATTTTTTTGATATTTTTACTTTATTAATGTTAGTAATATTTAGACTACAAAGTTGATTTGTTACATTCTGAGTCAGTGAAAAATATATGAAAAATAAGGAAAATAGAGGAAATATACATGTGATATTTACAGGTGAATTTGGCTTGTTATTTAATAAAAATATGCATGCTAAAATGCATAGATTAATTCTAAATGCATGAATGAGAATAATGCAAAATAAATGGTGGTATGCAACTAATTACTCGGAAATAAAGCTCTATTTTTTACTTTTAGAGTGATGAATCACATATTCATCAACCCACTATACTTAAACCTTGCTCGTCCCCGAGCAACTAAAAATGAAATGCAAAGGTGAAATGATTTTGGGTTCCATACCTAGATCATGAACAAAAGGTAAAATTGGAGCTCGACTTAAACTTTGGATTAATAATATGGCAGAACCTTATTGGGAATTAAATTTCAGACCTAACAACCTTTAAGTTCCACAAGTCTCTATTCAAGTCGCCTCAACAGTCAGGTTAGAACAAATCCTCATACGTAAATTCTGATGACCATGAATCTTACTTGTACCGTGTAAGTGAAATATAGCTCTCCACATCGGAACTGGCAAAGAAGAAGCCTCATCCAACAAGGTAACTCTAATTCCCCGGTCTAGCAACTCTTTCCTCGAGGAGCGAGGTATTCCCTTCTAAGTTCAAGTGCAACCTGCTCAAGAAGAGGGGATTGTGACCAGTGTAGTCACATATCCATGGAGCTTCATCGGTGTAGCCTAGTCTCCAGTTGCATGCTTCCTAGTATGGGACTTTGAAGCATATGCCTTGTTTATTTGACTATACAAATATACATACTTCGACAGGCATTTTATTTTCAATCAGGCATGTTCCCTTTTTTTGGAGTTCTTTTTTTCTCTTTTTTTAACGTATATACAAGGTGCATTATGTACATACGGATTTTTTCCTTCTTGAGCCAGTAGACTATCCCTCTTTTGAAGCTTTATTGCAACCCACAACATCCCGTCGTTAGATGTCGATGCCACTGGACTAGGTTGAGATGTGTTGCCCTCCCTAAAGGAGGACAGATGTTTCCACCCATGTGTACTCCAAGCCAAAGAATTCTACCTCCTCACCATCTCATCAATGAAGAGCTATGTACGTGGTGCTTGTCCAAGTTAGGTCACTCTCTAAAAGAACCGTGCATGTGTGTGAAATATTCTACTTTGACCAATCAAGATGACATGTGAAGATAGACGTGCGGACTCAAAGAATTAAGTCACTTGACCTAAAAAATCTTAACTCCAGTTCCTATAAGGTTCCTCGAAAATTAGGTAGATTATGGTCAAATCAAATCCATCCTCAACTTCTATTCATAACTTGGTTCAGAACCCACTAACTTTCCACTTCGCATATGATAGATATGCAAATGAAATGCAGATGTTATGAAATGCATATGAATGATGTGCAAAATAATTTTTATTTTGGATGAATGCAAGGATGATATGCAAGAGTAAATCAGAAGCCTCTTTTTTTGATAAATTTCTAGTATACCTCCTATTTTACAATAAATTTTACAAAAGTATGTATTTCCAAACAAATAAAAAATTAAACAAGTATTGTACAAAATATATACAAATATACATACTATACATATATTTTACAAAAAGTTTTTTTTCAATTTTACCCATCCCATAGTTATTGCATACTATATATAAAAAAATACATGAAAGTACGAGCTATGGGTAAAGTATATAAGTAATATATTCACCCCCCTATACTTAGCATGTTTTATGTGCTCGGAGAACAAGAAGTGAGGAAAAGACATAGCTCGTGCTAAGCGTAGGAGAGTTAAAATAACAAAAAGTATAGAATTCGACCCGCTCCCCTATACTTAGGCTCTTGTTAGCATAAGTGTATAAGATGATAAAAAATGGGGTGGATGAGGGCAAGCAGAGAAATTAATGAGTATATATGTATGGCAGGCATATGTCCCCCCTATACTTAGGCTTTGTTCATACTAAGTCCAAGACATGAGTAAGTGTGAGAACCGATGAGTTCTAGTGAATATACAGAGAAAAAATGACTGTACAGGTAAGAGCAAGGGTTCCCCCTATACTTAGGCTTTGAAAAGCCTAAGTATGGGGATAGTATCCCTAGAAGAAGGAACTTAAGCTCTAAAATAATGAATAGATCATAAGTACAAGAGTGTGTGAATCTTCTAAGCTGCTGAATATAAATGTTGCATATTCATGAAGAGTAAGATGATGTATCTGCTCTGTGCTCACTCTGCATAAAGTTGATGACCTTGACTTGGACTAACTGCTCCATAGAATCTACAAAATGCTTCAACAGTTGTCCATTCACCACATGGGATTGTGCACCATCTGTGAGATCGGTTATCTCTACACTTCCATTCCCGTGCACTTTCTTAACAATAAAGGGATCCGTCTACTTAGATTTGAGCTTTCTATGGAACATCTTCAACCTAACATTAAAACAACCATACCTTTTGCTCAGGGACAAAGTCTTTGCACCTAGTGAGCTGATCATGTCATCTCTTTACTTTGTCCTTATAAATCAAACTGTTGTCATGTGCATTGTTTCAGATTTCCACGAGCTCATTCAAGTTCAAATCAAGACAAAGTTTCCCTAGGTGACAACTCCAATTAAATCTACTTAATTGCCTGTTTAGATTTGTGAATCAGCTCAGCAGGCAGATGGCATGGCTTGCCATAGATCATTCTGAATGGTGAAATGCCCAACGTGTCTTGTAGGCTGTCTTATAGGCCCATATAACTTAGTACAAGAGCTAGCACCAGTTCTTCCTATCGGGACGAACCAACTTCTGTAAAAATGCTCTCCCACCCCTCTGTTCAAAACGTCTGCCATGCCATTGATCTGTAGGTGGTAAGGACTAGTGACTCTGTGCTCAAACCCATCGTCCTTATATAAAGATCCCACATCTCGGTTCTCGAAGTGGCTACCCCCATCTGATGTCAAAACTTTTGGCACCCCGAACCTGACAATAATATGATCTCTCACAAACTTATAGACAGTCTTGTTATCTGCGGTTCGGGTTGGGATGGCCTCCATCACCTAGACAAATAGTCAACTACCAACAAGATGTACTTATGTCCTTGGTTGTTGGGAAAGGGACCAATAAAATCGATTCCCCATGCATCAAAAACATCGTAGATGATCACATGTTGCATGGCTATCTCATCTCTCTGTGTAACTTTCCCTCCCATCCTCTTACAAATCAAACCCCTACGGGTCGGAACCCCCTACGACTATTCCACTACACCGGCGGTGCCCATTAGCTCTTGTGGAATGAACTGTGAAAATCTATCCACTCTGACACTATGACGCTGTCTGTTTGCCTTGGCGGATTAGGGCTGGGAATCTTCCATAACTTCTTGCCTTGGGGCCCCTTTGTCTAGTCGAAAACCTGATGCTCCAGGCTTGTATATATATACTAAACCCGAGGCTCTCTCTCTACCTTGACTTTTTCCGTCACTATATAATCCAATCGAGCAAATTCGCTTGATGCTTTCCATCTACAAAACGAATCTCCCAGAGCGCTAGGCCGAGCCTTTAATGATATATTTTGCGAATTGGACTGAGCTTGCCTATAGAGAAAAGAGCCCAGACTGAATAGACCCTAGGTCCCCTTCGCCTAGCGTCTCAGCTACTTTGTCCCCTTCGGTTGAGCGATGGCTGCGGCTAAGGAATCGCGATAGTATATAGTATAGTTGCTATTTTGCCCTGCCGCAAGGAGGCCTCTATCTTCTTTGTCTCGCAACTATCGAGGTATATAAGGCGAAGAAAACAGCTTCCATTATATATATTGCCCTGCTGCACTTCGTCCTGCCTCCTACCTTCTCCATTATATACCATCTTTCCGGGGTTTCTTGCACATGTTCATCGATCTCTCCCGGGATGCCAGGATTCAGAGTCTCAACTACAAAGAAACACTTTCCGGGACCGGTGACGCCTTTCGTGCGGGTCGGAACTGACCCGATCTCCTTTGCAATCTCTTTCGCTACCGCACCGAGGCATTATAGTTACGGCCGCCGTGAACCCTCGATCGCCGGCTCCCCTGTCATCAGGTCACCGACTTCCTTGACCTTCCGGCACTGGGCAGGCCTCAGCCCCATACATGGTCTGACGACTTTGGAGTACCTTGTGAGCGATTCTCTTCCCCGAATGGTGTCCTCCAACCTCAATAGAATGGAAATACATTAGGAAACTCTGGTATTCCTCCTAAGGAATACATCTTCTCTAAATGCAATCCGACCCTACAAAAAAGGAACAGATCATCCTAGTGGTATCTCCTCGAATCTGACTTCAGTCGGCCAATGTTGATCCTAGTCCAACCCTTGGAGAACTTATTTGGGGACAAGAAAGTTTACCATGTTGGCATACCACAGGAGTGAGTCAATGAAACAAATTGACTCGTCTGGGAAGGTCTCTCTAATATGCTTAAAATTAGGAGAATCCTTAAGCTCAATCCGGAAGAGGTGATCTGCCACAACATCCTTCACTCCAGATCTCTAATCTCCAAATCAAACTCTTGGAGGAGCAAAATCCACCTAAGAATGCGCGTCTTCGTGTCCTTATTTTCCATTAAGTATCGAATGGTTGTGTGATTAGTGTAGATTGTCATCTTAGAGCAAAAAATATACAACTGAACTTCTCGAAGGCCCATAGTATATCAAGCATTTCCTTGTTAGTCACAGTGTATTTCTTCTGTGTAGAGTATAATACTTTGCTCGCGTAGTGGATCGCAAATGGGATCCCCTCTCGTTGTTGTCCTAATACAGCTCCTACAGTGAAATCCGAAGCGTCAGTCATGATCTCAAAGGGGAGAGACTAGTCAGGAGCTTGTAGGATTGGCGAGGCACAAATCTTCATCTTTAAAGAGCTCAAAGGCCTCTTTACACCTACGATCTACAACGAACTCAGTGTCTTTCTCTAAGAGATCAATCAGTGGGCAGGCAATTTTCGAAAAATCCTGAAAGAATCTCCTATAGAATTAAACATGCCATAGAAACGACCTCACCGACTTCACGTTGGTAGGTGGATAGATTTCTTGATCATCTCTACCTTGGCAGGCTCAACCTCCATTCCCCTTTTGGAGATGGCATGCCCCAACACGATACCCTCTATCACTATAGAGTGACTCTGTTCCCATGAGAGTGCAGATTCACCTCCCTATACCTCATAAGGACTCAGTCCACGTGCGCTAAACATGTATCAAAGGAATCACTAGGCAGTGATAAGTAATCCATGAACACTTCCAGGAAATCCCCCACCATCTCGGCAAATACAGCGATCATGCAACGCTGAAAAGTGCCGGAAGAATTGCAGAGCCTGAATGTCTTGCGCCTGAATGTGTAAATGCCAAATGGACATGTAAAGGTGGTCTTTTTCTTGGACTTCTGGGGCTATAGCAACCTGGTTATAGCATGAGTACCCGTCAAGAAAAAAAAAAAACACTTTCCATGTTAGTCTCTCCAAGATTCAATCAATGAATGGCAAGGGAAAGTGGTCTTTCTTGGTCACAACATTTAGGCGTCTGTAGTCCAACACAAACACATCATGACATGTATATTCGTGTCACGGTATCTACCCCCTCCTCACTAGCGATCATAAGAATTCCGACTTCTTCGGGACAATATGAAGCGGGGCTACCCACTTGGAGTCAGAAATAGGGTATATAATCCCTGCATTACACCATTTCTCAATCTCATTCTTCACTAGTTCCCGTAGATTGGGGCTAAGTCTCTGATGGAACTCACGGGAAGGTCTCACATTATCCTTAGTAAAAATGTGGTGCGAGTAGAGAGCGGGGTTGATCCCCACGAGATCCGACACTGTCCAGCCTATTGCTTGTGGGTTCCTTTATAAGACCTCTAACAACCCTAGACTCTTGTTCTAAAAATCAAGTTTGAGCTAATGATAACAAGATATCTCTCTTTCGGTCCCACAAGAAAGGTGTACTTCAATGTAGGAGGCAGTGATTTCAAATCTGGTAATATAGTATCATCAAGCAAATCTGGATGATATGAATCTGAATCTAGTTGCGTGCTGCATGAAGGTGGGTTCAACTGTGTAGTACTTGCCACTACTCAGAAGTATCGGGAGTCAGATCACCAAAGAAACGTGGTGATTCAGCCAAAGCCATGTCTGACTCATCATCTATGTCCCATGATTGTTCCGAAGGAGATGGAACGGATAGATATTAATGTATCTCTACATCATCATGGGAATAGAAAGATGGATCTCTCACAAGATTAGGCAACACCTGGCCAAACTGCATCAGGCACTATGTCATTTTCAGATGAAAGGGTCTCGCTCTGTCCTGAAGGAACCTATCTGTAAATCCCAACAGTGCTAATCATTCTGCAATCTGCCTCTGACGATGAGTACTTTGTACTACTCTCTGAATAGGGTCGTTGTCAGTTTGTCTGCTTCATCTCAAGGTTTGCCTCTCCGCCTGGAGAATGGAAACTTCATCATTCTCGTACCATAGTCAAAAGATGCACCTGCGGTCCTAAGGAAGGGCTGCCCGAGAATGACCTGAGATTCTCTCCAATGATTGGGGGTCTCCATGTCTAAGATCGTGAAGTCAGCCTGATAGTCCCTACCCCTCAATTGAGTTAACGACGTTCTCACTTCTCCATTAGATCTTTCGATTGAATGATCTATGGATTGGAGTAAAGCTCTGGATTTGTGAAGTGGTCCCAACTCCAATTTCTGATATAATGCTAAGGGAAGTAAGTTGATTGAAGAACCGTTATCTAAGAGAGTACGTGCAAATGCAATGTTGTCGATACGACTCTCCATGTAGTGAGCACCCAAGTCCCTCTTTTTCCTTTGTAGTTGCTGATTCTTGAGATAATAGGTTGTGGCTACTGATAAGACATGAGTATTCACATATTGGTTTGGTTTCTTCCTGCTAACCCTAGTAGGTGTGCATCTCATCTTAAGGTAATTCTGGAATGCAGGATGATTAGCCACATACTCATCAAATGGCACCTTAAATGTGATATTCTCTTTACAAAACCGTGCCATATCATGGTCATCTTTCTAAATCTTTTTGATGTGCTTTCCTCTCATAAAAACACGAGGGAGAGGGATGGAAGCAAGGGAAACAGAAGACGAAGAGTCTAAATCATGAATTGAAAGATCATTCTTTGAGTTAACGGAAACAGAGTTCTTCATACATGAATCTTTTTTATGCAACATGGATTAAAATCAAAACTATCTACTATAGGTTGTGGAAAAGAAGCTGCAGTGGTATCTGCCACAACCAAAGGTGCAAGGTCCATAGAATAGGACATATCTCCAAGTTGTTGATGTTGCAATCGTATTCTCCTTCTCATCTCGGGTCCTTGAGAAAAGATCCTCGGATGGTGCTCATGGAGACCCTACATATGATGCATATCCTCCTCTTCCTCTGAAGACACCTCAGGTAGAGCTCCAGATAGGCCCCTCCTTGTGTCCCTCACCCGGTTAGGTACAGTCACAATCCTTCCGCTCCTAAGTGAAATATGGTAGACTCGTCACATGAAAGAATCTCATATTCAGATCTAGGTATGCAGAATAGTATACCTGACCAAGATGCTGCTGAGAACCAGATCAGTTCAGGATATTAGGGTTAGCCTGAACTTGGCCCAGGATTGAGGTAGAGGGTGCAGATTTCTCGTCTCTCCATCTAGACATGCGGTTGATATCCATCCGTAAGTCATGAATTTCGTTCGAACAGGAACAGAGTATGTAGTGCATCTTTTGAAACTGTGAGTCCAAGGAACCAGACGAAGAAGGAAGTGGAAAAGACAGAGAAGAAGAACAGAAAGACTGACCCTGCTGGCCGGGGTATTGCCTCTGCTACTGATGGTGATGGGGTGGCTGAAATTGTGGGCCTTATTGGCATGTTTGGTGCTGGCTCGGTCGGTTGTATTGTTGGTACTGATGTCGTTGCTGCTGCTGGGGTGGCTGAAATCTAGGGCTCTGTTGTGAAGGAGGTGGTGTGGAGGTGAATGCGGTGTTGTGAAAGGTCAGGGGACACTGGTAAGCATGTCAGTCCCTCGTACTTCCCTGCCTGGCAGGATCCTGAGTATACCATACTCCATTTACCTCCCAAATTGGTGGAGGCTCCTCCTGAACTATCTCTGCGGATGGGTTGCTGCTGGAACGAATGGGTGTAGGACTGATCCTACTCCCACAGCTGGGGTTGCCCTAACACCAGGTGCTCCAGAACATGGTGAACTCGGTATACGAGAGAAGCGTGTACAGTAACGACATGTATCTTTATCTTAGATACCTTCTCAGTCAACTCCTCCATCTATCTGGGAATCTCGGAGACGTTCCTTTCTAGCTCATCAATCCTCTTGACCAGTGTAAGCTTGTTTACAGGGAGTCCGATGGTAGGGATCATGTCCTGAGAGATCGACTACAACTGACTTTCCCCCTCCAGATGAGAGTGAACTGGGGGACTGTGTGTATGCCCTGCTAGCGATCAGGTGAGTGTCTAGTCTCATCCATCTGCTTGAATACCCTTCAGACTATCTCTGCTCCACATGACGTTTAGTTTCCTCCACAAGCAGCGCTTGCTAAACCCTGCATCTCAGGGTTGAGACCGGTGAAGAACGATTGGACCAAGATGTTGTCATCTTGACCATGACAAAGACATTTTTACAGGATGTCTTATACCTTTCCAAGCATCACGAAGGCTTCATGGGGTAGCTGGGAAAAGCTAGTGATGGGTGTCCTATCATGTTAATCCTCCTCAAGGGATAATACTGATTCAGAAAATGGTCCTTGAACTGGACATAGGTGGTGATTGTAGTTCTAAGATTCTTTACCCGGTAGTCGGCTTTGTCACCCAAGGCAAATGGAAGGGTTGTGATCGTAATATAATCTTGTCTAACATTTAGGATGTCTAAGGTTAGCGCAAAAAAGCTCGAAGTCCTTAGGAATGCGCCTGGATCCTCATAAGCATTCCCATCTAAGTGTGATAGGCTGGCAACAAGTTCGGGAACTGCAACTTCAACTCCAAATCAACTTCAGGTTCAGTCGGATTCAAATAATTCAAAATTCTGTACTATCCGGGATTGTATGCCTCATCCAATTGGTGGTTCAACCCCAACATTGAGTTGTCCTAGCTGAGCTCGAAGTAAGTCTTGTTGCTGCTTAGATGCAGCTAGTCTGGCTAGTATCATCCTCATGGGGTTGTTGGGGTGTTCTTCTTCCTCTTCTTTCTTTTTCGGAGGTATTTTACTTGAAACTTCTTGGAGACTTGTATCGACAATGTGGTCTCGATTAGAAGAGGATACTAGAATCAAGATATTCTCACTGAGGTGAAGGTCTTCCATCGGTGAGGTGGGAGGAGAGAAAGGAAATGGTTTGTGAGTGACCATCATGAGAGTGAGTGATTCCTGAACTCAAGAGGGTCATGAGTCCAGGTTTGGTCCAATTTGTGAACATACCTTTGAAGACGTACTTTCTTGGAGGGTTCAACAAGAGATTCACAAAGTTCGAATGAATATCTCCCCATCAGTCATCTTCGATGGCAAAAGAACCGATTAGAACATGATATTAATTGAGGCACTAATTCTACGGTGCACTTGAATGTGCAGAGAATACTCACACAATATAAACGCAATGCAAACCCATATTCACCAACTCCACATGTAAGGGTCGTATAGGTTCGGTCGAATTATCTTATCAGTTTTAGTTGGTGATAAATGCAAACTTTGAAAGAGTTAACGAACTATCAAGTGTCTGTATTTCCCTATAGACTGGCTCGATTCTTACGACTAGTTGCATCCACTTTCAGCCAGTATGGGAGTAAGTACGGACCGTAAAAATACGGCTACCGTTACTTGAGGACAGAACCTTACACAGTGTCCTCTAGACCACCTACTCTGCTAAGGAAATATGGGCTGTTTATCGACTACTCACATTTCCTCACTGAGAAGTAGCTAATCGTTTTTGTAGAACCAGTAGTCAATACGAAAATCATGTCTTGGATCTACCCTAGTGTTCGTTTCTCTCTCACTTGCAAGTAAATTCAAACAATGAGGGCTTTATGCACCCATAAAATGAGGTTCTTTTTATTCCAATTTTTATTTAATCAATCTGCTCAATTCAGTACCAATTTTAGAGTTAGTTTATCGCTTGAAAAATAATCCGAGCACAACAAAGCACGTATATCGTTCAGTCCCAATTTCCTTTTTAATCCTAAGTTGTAAAGCAAGGGTGGAATCGGAAATCATAATGCAAACGTGAAACAATGATGCATGCTCAGAAGAAAGTATACTTACAGCGACTCCTGGCACTCTTCATATGCTATGCAAAACTGAATGCATGTAGATCGAGAAAACTACACCTATATAATATACTATGAGCCAGGAAGAATTGAGTTTAATTTGGCTAAGTAGTATGCGTCTATGTACGCTTAAAGATAGTGAATCTTCTAAGATGCGTGGCCTAAACTACGAAGGGGCACATATAAATTTGTAATTATACTACCATGTGTCTATCCTAATTTCGCCACTAAATTCAATCCCCACCCTCACCGGAGAGTGAAACAGGTCTCGATACACACAAGAGAAAGTCCAAGTCTGAGTACACAGACGAGATTCCAAACAGAATCCGTTAGAAATGTGTGATTATTACAAATTTTAAAATAAATACAAGAAATAAATTACTAAGGACTCTACACTCTCTCACGACTCAACTCGATCTTAATTTTAATGTGTCCCTTCAGTCGACTTATCACCAGGAAAGGTCAGCCTCCAATGCTTCTGAGATACTCGTCCACCTAAGCAGCCGCTCCATCACATCGTGTCCCTCGCACAAAAAATAAGATGATGGATAGAGAGATAGACTCAATAAAGTAAAACACTAAAAAGAAAATAGTTTAAACAAAAAATACAGAATAAAATAAATAGAGAAATATATACAAGAGAAACCAGGAGTCAGACTACCCATGGGTAAAAAACCTAATATCTAGATTTCCTAAAAATTAACCTAAGTCGTGCCTCCCTGACAACGACGCCATCTGATAAAATCTCTAAATCCCTACTTAATTTGGTGAAATTAACGGTTAATGTGAATGTTGTAGGCAGGCAATTCGGATCAATCAAAATGACCACTACTTAATTATCCAATTAAAGTGAGCGGTCAATTTATTTTTACTTGGGCAAGTCGAAGGTCGAACTTAGGGAGGCCACTGTCTCCTTAGGTCAATTATTTGGCGATCTAGGTTTTTAGGGATTTTTTGGTATTTCTAAATGTAATTTAATGAATGAAATGAAAATTTGGCTAAGTTCAGGGACTAAAATGCATTTTTCATTCAAATAATGTCCAAAAATTACGAAACTTAGCCCGACGATGAAATATGATGAGATTTAGCTACTCTTTTTTTTTTAATTTTCGTTTGCGATATGAATTAATTACGAAATAAATAGGAATGCAGGGTGATTTCAAGCAAATTAATTTTAATAAATACCAAACACCAATATTTTCAAGAAATTTACTTATCCTAAACAGATCTATGTGAGGGATATCCATTACAATTTTTAATCCCATAAAATACTAAATGTTAAATTAATTAAAAATTAATTAGTCAAATCATTGATTATTTTATTGAGACCTCGATATGTGTGCAAATGACATGAAATTTGGGCGCAATGTTAAACACCTAAAATCTACTATTGTAAATTTTTGGAAATTTTAAAACCAATTGTGAGTTTAATATTAATTAAGCAGCACACAGTGGGTGGATTATGCAATTTTCCATCAAAATATTTATATTAAATAAACTATGGTTCATAAAAATCCAATTAAACATTCTTATCGATTGAGCATCAAGAGTTCTACAATATGTCATTTTCAGAAATAAAAATTGATATGAGATGAAGATTCAAATTAAAACTAGACACAAGGTTCTAAATGCATTACAAATTAAATAAGAAATAAAATAAATATGCTGAAAGATGCAATAACCATGACACTAGGTGGTCTTTATGCCATTTGCCTGAAGACACGTGATGTACACATGCCTCTAGGCTGGAGCGGTATGGGCTTGAATGGTTGGAACTCCAAGGGGCCTTGCGTAATTTCTCCAGATTACCACGTGTGGATCATGTGATTTCAAGTAAATGGGTCTTTCTAGTGATTTTACTGAACTCGTGGTGGGGGGTGGGGGTTGGACGCAAGTGTTCACAGCCTTCACGTGCTCGACACGTGAGGGAGGGGATGACGATAAGCGGGTTGCTGGAGGTATTGGGGTCGATATGGAACGTGTCATGCTCGATAATGACCTGTTGGCAGAGGCGAGATAGCAAACCCGGTGGCCACCTCCATCGGCACACGATTGGAGGCGGTTGCCGCTACGAAGGTCGGCGGAGATGGTAGCTAGCAGAGGGAGACAGAGTCGCATGTCTGAGGGCGGTCAGAGGTCTGATCGCATGCAGGATAGCTCAATGCACTGTGGTGTGATGGCGCACAGACGGTGAAGGCATCGCGGAGAGGTGGGGCACAGTCGTGGCCACCAGTGGAGGGGCACACGGTGGTTGGTTGACGTACAGATCGAGGCTCATTTGCTGATGGAGGTCCTCGATGATCGCGATGGAGTGGCTAGCGAAGGAGGCGAGCTGCGGCAGTGGCCTGCGAAGTTTAAGGAGCTCCGTTCATGGAGATGTGGCGTGGGGAGGATCTATTTGCTGAGCCGAGGGAGACCGAGCGACGACTAAGGGCGGGAAGGTGCGAGGCAGTTGGGTGCTCCTTGCGCAGTGGCAGAATGGTGGGTTTGTTATTCTTCCTTCGCAAGATAGAAGGGCGGAAGATGGAGGTGATCGAATGCGAAGATGATGGGTGTGAATGGCGATCGAGGGTGTAAAGAAGAGTGAGTGCGGCGGAGACAAAGAATAGGGATAAGAGCGATGGTGAGTTCGTGTGTTGAAGAAAGGAGCAGAAGAAGGAAGAAAGAAGGGTAGGAAGAATATTACCTGTAGTAGGTGAACAGAAGATCGCTTGTGAAGGGGAAACTCGAGGTTCCCCGGTCGTTGGTTTAAGGCGCCGGCATGCAACGAGCTGTATGGTTGTGTGGAGCAACTGCATCAAGGGGAGATTGAGGGTCCACTAAATACGTGATAATTTGTACTCGTTGTAATGCGGGTACTTAGCGAATCGTTCAAAACTGAATCGAAGATCTCTGTGAAGAGGACTCGACTTAAATTTATATCGTGGGCAAGTCCGGGGTCGAATACAAGGAGGCAAAGGAACAACTTTGGGTTAATTTAGAAAACTTATGTCTAGGTTCCCAATGCGGATTGTTTTTGTATTTTTTAATGCAAAGTGAATGCGATGCAAAATGCAGTGGAATTAAGGTACAGAAGAAAAATACAACTTAGCCAAATTAATTTTTATGTGAAATTAATCCAATTTATCCAAATTATATTTTCCTTAGAAACTTAATCTAGTGAGGAATGCAAAACATATTTTTTTGGAAATTTAAGGGTTAAAATGCAACAATGAAAAATGCACACTTTTTATGCGTTTTCATTTATTTTTTTATTCAAATCGAATGCAAATTTTACTGGAACAGAAACACGATGAAATGAGTCTAAAGTATTTTTTTAGAAATCTAAGAGAATATATGGTTTTTTATGAACTTTTTAATGAAAATAGAGTGTCAGTAAGTAATTAATTTCTAATAAATCCATAATGTCAATTTGTCTAAAGTATGAATTATCTCAAAACAGTATTTCAGTATTCAATCCAGGAAATGTTGAATTTCACAAAATAATGTGTGTGGATTTAATTAAAAACATTTATCAAAATTACTCTTAAATTTATTTAAGGCACAAAACAACGCCAACTCAAATGAAATCCGGATAGTAATTAAAGCACGTGTATGGGCATCATTTATGATTTTTGTGGAATTTTTGGAGCAACTGTGATTGAAATATGAATTTAAGAGCTCGTATTAAGTAAAATATAAAATATTCCAATTAACAATTTTAATTAATTACCCAAAACTCACAAAAACACTAAATATCCAAATGATAGACAATTAGTTTCTCAACATGATGACATTTTTCATTAAATAAAAATGATGCAAAACTATGTCCAAATTAATATACAAACATAGGGTTTCCGTGCAATTTCGGAAATCAAAATTGACAAACAAGCTACGTACAGGGACTACTTTGTAATTACAGAAACTAAACAGGGAAAAGATGCAATTTTTACAAAAATTAGAAAAATGAAATGGACCTTCTTCTCTAGCAGCTAGGGTGCAGGATGTGGGGAAGGGGAACGACACACGGGCCTCATGCGGTGGCGAGGAGATGGTGCGTTCGTGCGAGGGCTTGGCCTAGCGGAGATGCGACGGGCGGCGAAGGCGTGGCCGTGCATCAGCAGGTGCGGAGCAGTCGTGGGGGAGGTGAGTCTGGAAGGGAACGTGGAGGTTGCGCGGACGGTCATGCGCAGCTATGCGAAGGAGCTGGAGGCGGACCTGAAGGGTGGTCGCGACTGTGGCCGCAAACAGTGATAGCTGGGAGCACGGAGATGATGGCGGTTGGCACAGATGGTTGGGTACAGGCTGGCGGTTCCGGGCAGGGCGGCGACCTGGAGAACGGAGGAGGAGTCACCACCAGCGGCTGCGGCGATGGAGGACGGCTACAGTGCGACGGTCCAGAGGCGGGGCGGCTGCTGTGGCCGTGCAGGGGCAGCGCCGACGGTGGGGGGTAGGGGGTGCTGTGGCTGGAGCAGTTGCACCCGCTGCTCTCTCTTTTTTAAAATATTTTTTTTAAAATTTTTGAAATTTTTTACTATTGTGTTGTGTTTTTGATTTTTGATTTTTTAAATTTTCTTAAACAGGGAAAAATGCAAAGAGGATGATGTGGTGATTTGGTGGTTGATGATCAAGATAATGGTGGGGTAATGGTGATTATAAAAAAATGCAGAATGTAAGAAGGACGAAATAAAGAACGCGAGGAGAGAACTTACCTACGATGGAAGGGAATCGCCTGGGAAGTGCTCATGAGGAACACTTTTCTTTTCTCGAATAGCCAGCGAGCGATGAGCTCGAGCAGCACGTGGAGGCGGCTGTGATATTGGACGGAATGCCAACGGATCTCACCAGAGAGGAGGAGGTTGTCGCTCGACCACGATTGTACGTTGTCCCCGATTCAACTAAAGGAGCCCGGGCTCTCTCTCTTTACGTAAGGTGGATGGGCAATAAATGAGGATTAATAGATGAATAAAAAGAGAAGAGAAAGGGAGGTTAGAAAGCGAGTGGAGTTGAATTGGTGGTTAGATTAATGGTGAAGTTGAATTGGAAGTTTGATGAATGGTGGAGTTGTATGGGGGTTAATGGAATAAGAGAAGTTATTGTAGAGAATGGGAATTAAATAAAAGTAGGCTCTTAAAACGGGAGAATAAAATAAAGAGAGAGAAAATGGAGAATTTACAAAATTAAGACAAATAATATGTACATTTGCTAAGTTTTCTAATTTTAAATTTTTGTATTTTAATAAAAAATATTTATAAGATAAAAATATAATAAAATATTTGAAATAAAATACAACACAAAAATGATTTTTGGACTATTTTGTAATTAAGAAAAGTAAATAAAAATGAGAAAAGGGAAAAATATGTACAAGATATAAATGTTCATCTAGGTCCCAAAATCCAAATTTTGCAAAACTAACTCCGATTTTAATGAAACCGCTTTTACTGGATAGATATCTTTCTAAATAAAAACTTTAAAAGTGAGTTTAGTGAATTTGGAGTTCATACGGAGCGGGAATTTGGCCGAGAAGTTGGACTTTACGACTTTTTCTCTTTGGGATCCAGGAATATTTATTTAAGGTGGAATTTATTTTGTATTTTTGTTTTTTATATACATTTTTATAAATGAATCGAAGAAATAATTAGCTAAAAAGGAGTTGAAATGAAATTATTAAAAATAAATGAAGTTTTTGAGCTATTTACAGGTGAAAAACTCCTTTATTTTGTGGCTTTTTATTATTAATTTATTTTGTATAATATAATATACAATAATTAGTGTATTTTATTTACAAGAGTCATTTAATTAATTTATTGACTTTATGAACATTTATTTGAGATTTTACTCAAGGATTTTGCTAAGATCAATATATTGAGATGATGAATTGTGGATTCAGCAGAGATGTCCCTTGGATCTCGCTTGAGGGAGGAGGTCTTTGCTCGAACTTCAGTCCCTACTGTTGTCACCATAGGGAGATAGCGAGATCTCTCCTTCCTCTCTGAAAGTGGCAGATGGATATGAACGATGAAGGCAGTGGGGATTTTATGATTAGTTGGAGTAGGCGGATCCTGCGGGAGGTGGGGAAGGATGAGGCGTCGTGGACATGGTCACAAGAGTGGACCGACAGTTGTGCCGGTGGTGATTGCTGGCGCGAGAAGGAAGGAGCACCAGTAGGTGGTTGGGAGAGGGAAGTGGTAAACGTAGGGAGAAAAGAGGAGGAGAGGTGGGAGGCCCGGTCGTGGGTGGTTGCGCAAGGCAGCAGGGGCTCATGCGGAGGGAAGTGCGGCCTGGCGCTGCACGGCATGGGGGAGTGGGGATGGGCCGCGCGAGGGCATGGGACGGGAAGTGGGAGGAAGGAAAGGGGGCCACATGGCAAAACATATTAAAATAAAATAAAATAATAAACCATATATAAATAAAGAAAATGAATAATAATGATAAAAGAAAATAATAATAAAATAAATCAATCAAGCAAATTAAATAAAATAATAAGAAAATAAATAATTAAAATAAAATAATAATAATAATTAAAATAAATAGAAAGAAAATCAATAATTAAATAAATTAAAATTAAAAGAAAATAAAATAAACATGGGGACACGTGGCGGCTTCAAGAGCTGCCACGTGTCGCTTCTAGAAATTTCAAAATTAATTGTAAAAAAATAAAAAGAAATAACAAAAGAGATCAAATAAAAAAGTGATAAACATGAAAGTTGCTTATCTCGACGAGATCTACAACTTTGGTGAAGGATAAAAAAATCAAAATAAACCATCAGTACTGAGAGTATTTTTGGGTGGTCTCTTATAGATATAAAATACAAAATTTTTGTCTTTTGTAGATTTTTTGTCATTTTTAAAATAAAATTAAAAACAAATAAAAATGAAAGAAAATATAAGAGAAATATTTACAACTTGATATATCTTTTTTTGGATTTTTAATAATCAAGAAAAATAAAGAAATAAAATAAATAAATAAATAAAAGGAACATATGTACAATATACAAAGGGCCCAAAACCCAAGTTTCACATACGTCGGATTCTTTTGAATATTGTCTTGTTTTAAGGTAATTGAACGTACATTAATTCAAAATTGAGTAGGGTCCATTAGAGATTGTATGAGAGAGATATTCATATTTTAAGGTTCTTAGTCTAAAATTAGGGTTAGGGGTTTATTGGTCATTTTACAAGTTAGTATTTTTTTGATATTTTTCCTTTATTGATGTTAGTAATATATACACTATAGAGTTGATTTTATTCAATTATGTGTCAGTGAAAATAGATAAAAATAAGGAAAATATGGGAAATATACAGGTGATATTTACAAGTGAATTTGGCTTGTTATTTTATGCAAATATGAATGCTAAAATGTAGAGATTAATTCTAAATGCATGAATGAGAATAATGCAAAATAAACAGAGATATGCAACTAATTACTCGAGAACAAAGATTGTTTTTGACTTTTAGAGTGATGAATCACATATTCATCTGCCCCTGCAGAACTACCAATCACACATCAGCCCCAATTCTAGCAGGGCACGTGCTCGGTTCGTGAACCCTTAGGCATTTTCATAAATACCCCTTCAGGTATCGGTAAAGTCATTGCAGTCCTTTTGCACATTTATTTATGCGTATTTGATTTTGTAATATTACATTTAGGCTTGTGTCTTTGAGCATCTATTTGAACAGTCATTTATCATCATTTTCTAATTCGAAAAATTGTATCTTGTAGAACACTTTATACTCTATTATTGTGGATGATGACTATATTTTTGTGAGTTGTGGTATATTTAATATAATTTTTTAAGTGAAAAATTGCAAAATTTACCCACAACGTACTATTGAATTGATATTAAATTGTTTATAGCTCCGAAAATTCTCAAAAATTCACAATAGGTATATTTAAGAATGTTTTACAACATGCCCAAAAATCATTATATTTACACGTATATTGAGGTCGAAATAAGATAAATGGTGATTTAAATAATTATTTTTAATAGGTTGTAGATCAATTATTTTTAGGATCACTTAAATTTGATAGATTCCTATAGACTCATCTAGTATAATTTTATTTATGAAAAATAAATTGGTCTTCTTTTCAGAAAACTAATTTGCAGAAAATCACTTTGCACGCTAATTAATTCATATAAATTAATTTTCTATTGGAAAATTCCCAAAAAAAATTACAGAGCATTAATTTCATCATTTTCCGCATGCTGGCTAAGTTTTTGGAATTTTTGACTTCATTTGATCAAAAATTATATTTTAGCCCCTTAACTTGCCTGAATTTGCACTTCATTTATTAATTGCATAGAAAATGTCTCTATGAAAATCGAGGTTTAAAATCGCTTATTAATCAATCTAAGGAGACAACTGTCTCCCGAGTTCGACCTTGGGCTTGCCCGAGTAAAATATAAATTTGATCACTTTGCTTTTCATTGAAAAAAAATCAATTAGTGTTTTTTTATTAATCTGATTCGCCTACTTATAATGAACATCTTAAACATTAATTCCACATAATCAACAAGGACACGAGCCTCCTCACTGATTAATTGGAAATTAATTATTAAAAATGAGTGATTAAGTTTATCTGATCTTGGTCTTCTCAGTGCAGAAAAAAGACAAACATTTTGCATAAAATGTGCAAGACAAAGATGCAATGAATAAGGTGCAAAGATATGATGCAAGACCATAAAACAATGAGATATTAAATTTATGCATTTTAAGTATTAATTTCATGCAAAATAAATGTGATGCAAGGTTCGTTGAGATGTAATGTATTGTTTGATGAGAACTATGACATTTTTTATCTTGTTTTTTTAACAATATTAAATGATGTAAAATGACATGCAATGTTGCATGATGATGCAGGTAGAAATAGGACCCTGAAAATAGTTTAATCCTTGAGTAATCAAAAAGCGATTTAATTTCATTATCAATTCATGCATGAAATGGCATAAAGGCATTTAATTGAAAAATATATGACACATGAAATGCCTATGTATTAACATGTTAAATTTTGCGTCAAATCGATGAAATAAGCATGCCACTATGGAGAGCATAAAATTAGTAATAAAATGAAATTAAAATCATGTAAAACCTTGAACTTTGCCATCTCTCGGATCTTATATCATAAGATTCGGCTCGTCAAGAGGAAACCACGGAAATTGTCTCGTGTGAATCGGACTTCGTTTGCAATTGTTATGATTTTTGGAAAAAAAGATAAGTAAGGAGGCTTAAGATGTCATTAACTCGTAATAACCTTCATTAATACTAATTGAAAACAATTAAAGAAAATAATGACAGATTGAGGAACACTGATGACCATTAGCGAACACTAATCAGAGGTTAGTGAAAGTTAGTGAGAGTCGTTAAAGTTAAATCACGATTAGTGAAAGTTAATCGTGATTATCGCAAATTAAGCATCATTAACGAATCTAGAATCTTCTAGATTGTTCTAACTTAAGCCCAAAGTTTTGGCTAAACTTCGCCAAAACCATGGGCCAAAACCATGAGTCTCTAACTGCGATTAAGAGTTAAATCATGGTTAACTAACCATGGATAGTGGTTTTCTAAAGCCTATAAATAGCCCACCCTACCCATTCATTCTCTACGATTTCCACTATAACCACTACCTAGAGGGCTAGTGTCGGAGAGGTCGGGAGAAAGAGAGGGAGGTGGGGAAAAAGCGCTGGGCGAAGCGCTGTCGAGAGGACGAGAGGAGGAAGTCAGCATGATCTTCTCCCTAGTTGGCTTCGTAAGTAAGCTCTAACTTGAGATAGGTTTTCGATTCACCTTCTTTTTTCCAACTTAGCTTTCGATTCATCTTCCTTTCCACTTCATTTGCTATTATGGTTCGATGAGGAATTTGTGTAACACCCTACTTAGATGCGGGCGGCTATGCACGTCAGTGAACCTTGTTAATTCGTCACATCTTCACTCGACTAAGATGCATTGTGTCTACCAATTCTCCATCACTTACAGTTTTATTATTTTTATTTTTGATTTCACTTTTATAATTATTTGATGGAGAAATCTTTGTAACACCCTATTTAGGTGTGGGCAGCTATGCACGCTAGTGAACCATGTGATTTGTGGCACCTTCACTCACCTAAGATGTGTCGTGTTTACTGATTCTTCATCGCTTATAGTTTGATTATACTCATTCAATCTTCTTGTTGTTTTCCTCTCGGTGATTTCATAGAGGAAATACTTTCCATCTTTCTTTTGAAAAATATCTTGATATAAGCGGAAACTCTGTCAAATTTTCATAGAAATATGTCTCGATATGAGGGGAAACTCTATTAAAATTTTCATAGAAATATTTCCTGATATAAGGGGAAACTCTGCCGAAATTTTCCTATAAATATTACCCTACGTCAAGGGGAAGTTATGCTGAAATTACGAAGAAGATATGTTCTTCACGTTCTTAGTGTTCTTCATCTGTTCTTCACGTGCTTGGCACATTCTTAGTGTTCCTTATACGAAAGTGAAATTTGGTAGTTTCAGGAGCTGTAAATCACCCTTTCTGAAAACGAAACACGATAAAGTACGGCTTACGTATGAGAGAGCTCAATTAGGTAAAGAAATCATACCTCTTGTTGTTGGGTTTTCAAGTTAAACAGGATAAGAATATATGTTTATCATGCTCGGTATTTTGAAGAACGTTCACATGCTTATTTCAAGATTTACTCTAAAATAATTGCTAATATAAATTGGTGAAACGGAATCATTCTTGTAATTGATGTGATCAGGGACGTAAATGGATGCGATAATATTCGTATTCGTTCGTATTTGTATTTGTTTTTAAGATGAATATGGTTCTTTTTTAAAAAAATAGGCGAATACGAATACGAATATTCTAAACGATTTTTTACGGATATGAATCCAAATACGGTTCTTGAGTTAACGAATGCGAATACAAAAAAAACAAATCCTACTATGAATAAAAATATCTGTAATATATATTTACTATTTTAAAATATATAAATAATTTTCTGTTCTTCGTTATTTTCTCTTCTTTGTTACTTAACACTCGCTAATCTTTGTCCCATGATTTCTAGAAACCCAACGGGCATCCAAGAGTTATCCCAGTGATAATTGTCATCTAGCTAGACACAGTAGCCTCACTCTGTAAGGTAGTCGGTAATCTTTTTGTGTATTTCTTTTCTAGCTGATGTATATGTAAATGTTATAGTGTGACAATGTACCATGTATACTTTATTTGTGAAAGGAAAAGTAATTAAATGCTTCCTTCCTAGTAATTTTGATTGCAATCTGTTTCTGAATGTTAGTTGTGAATGCAGAATAGATTGTTATTGAATAACCATATTCGAATATGGGAAGATCCGATGACCCAGAATTTGGGTCGTGATAGTTTGGTATCAGAGCCTGGTTACTCTAGTAAGTTATTCAGTAATTGACAACTATGAGCCATAATTCAGAAACGAAGATTGTCTTAAGATCCTTTGATCTTAATAAGTGATTGTAGTACCATTCACAAGTCATTATCCCTTATGTACTCATGCTAAAATGTATAAAACATAACCTTTGTCCTTGGTTCATCCCCTGATTATGATAGACCAAGATGTGTCTAGGCAATTAGCAGCTATGATGGGAATGCTCCAAGAGATGGGGCAAAGACAACATGTATTAGAGGAGAGGCTCAATGCGCAAGCTGAGAGACATGAGGCATCCAGACCTGTGGATGCTAGGATTGAAGGTTCTATCCACCTTTTCGAGGAAGAATCTAGTTATCATCCTTCCACTGAGTATGATCCTACCCCAGCTAAAGGAGCAATGGAGAGAGCTCTTCTTAGACATCAAAGATTACTAGATAATTACTGAAAGGGAAAGATTCCTTGATTCAAAGGCATAGAGACACCTGCTGAGGCATAACTATGGCTTGATGATGTCAGCAGGATGTTGATAATAATACATGAACATGCAGACACTTGGGTGCACTTTGCTGATTACTCCCTATCAGACTATGCAAGACGATGGTGGAGAGAAATTTCCAAGAAATTAGCAGATCTCGTTCCATGGGATATCTTTAAAGAAATGTTTCGAGCTCACTTCTGTCCTTCCCATTGGGAAGAACTGAAGAGGAGGGGGTTAGTTTCTCTAAACCAGGGTTCCAGGAATGTACGAGATTATTATATTCACTTTACTGAGCTACTACATTACTCCCCAGCTCTAGAAGCTTCACCATAGGAATTTCTTACTAATTTTATTAGCGGGCTTCGGGGAGATCTTAGAGCCACCACTATAGATGAAGCAATGGACATCGCCTCTCGTATTAGATGAAGAGGGATGAAAATCACCAAAGAAGAAGCTTCCACTTTACTGGTGGATCATCCAAACGCAAGGCAAATTATAACCGTAGAGACCGTCGCTATCATCCAACTGATTCCAATATAAGCTCGTAACAGACATTAGGCCAGGAATTATCAGGAAGAGGGGATTTCTCTAGAACTCCACTGTGTCCTCATGACTCAGCAGCAGGAAGATAGTACCTTTGTGGCTGGGTCTTCAGCTCAGCCAGGAACATGTGTGTATTATCACTATCATCAAGAGGGCCGCATCAACAAAGATTGTCCAAAGTTGAGAGATTCAAGGTTTAAACCAACCTTAATTAATAGTATAACATCTACCCTGAGCAATGGAGCAATACGCGGAAGAAGACAGGGTAGAGGTTGTGTCTCACAAGGATCATCTTCTACACAACAACTACCACAAAGTATGGCGGGTTCTAGCTTGCCTATTTCTAATGGTCAGCTTAATGCAATTACTGAAGAATAAGCTTACAATTCAGGCACCGTCGTACGAGGTACCGTTACTATCCTCTATCTTTCTGTGCATACCTTATTTGTTTTGAGTGCTTCTCATTCATTCATTTTTCGATGGGTAGTACCCACTTTGGGTAAGATACCAATAGAAGTACAATAGTCCTATCTGATCAAGGGACTAGGAGGACATGTATTTATAATCCGAGAAATCTTGGATAATTTTGTAGTACAAATAGCAGGACATCAGCTACATGTTTCCCTACCACTGATTGAAATGGATGAAATTGATCTCATCTTGGGGATGGACTGGCTGGAAAGGCATCATGCATGCCTTTACTGTTGCTAGAAGATAGTAACTTTTCACATTCCTAACTCGATAGAATTCTAGTTTATAGGAAATACATCCAGCGACAATGTCGAATACATCTCTACTCTGAAGGCACAACAATTTTTCTGATGAGGGTGCTGATGCTATTTAGATTATGTATCCACTACATTAGGGTCATATAGAATGATAGAAGATGTACCTATATATGTGTGAGTTTCCTAATGGTATTTCTAGATGAATTACCTGGATTACCACTTGAGCGAGAGATTAAATTTGAAATCTCTCTCACACATGATGCTCAACCTATCTCTATCTCTCCATATAGGATGGCACCAGCTGAGTTATGAGAGTTAAAGGTATGGTTACAAAACAGTTAGACAAAGGTTTCAGTTTCCCTGGTACTTCACCATGAAGTGCACTTGGGGTCGATGCGGTTGTGCATTGACTACATGTAGCTAAACAAGAGGGAAATAAAGAACAAGTATCCTCTACGAAGAATAAATGATCTCTTTGACCAACTGTAGGGCTCAACTATGTATTCCAAGATTGACTTAAGATTTGAATACCATTAGTTGAAAGTTAGAAAGGTAGATATTCCCAAGATAGACTTCCGAACTAGATACATACATTATGAATTTTTAGTTATGTCTTTTGGACTAACAAATGCCCCAGCAGCCTTCATGGATCTCATGAATAGAGTATTCAGATAATTCCTATATCATGTTGTAGTAGTGTTCATTGATGGCATGCTTATTTACTCCAAGGATAAGTACTAGCACGAACACCATCTCCAGCAGGCACTTGAAACACTATGAAGAACAAATTGTATGCTAAATATAACAAATGTGACTTCTTGCTATCTGAAGTATCCTTCTTAGGCAATGTTATTTCTGAGGAAGGTGTATTAATTGATCCTGTAAAGGTTAGTGCAATGATGAGTTGGGAACGCCCGAAGACTGTCACAGAAATACAATCTTTTCTGGGTCTATCTAGGTATTATAGAAGATTTGCGAAGGACTTTCATGAATAGCATTTCCAACGACTAGGCCGACTTAGAGGGAAGTCCCATTCATATGGTCTGATGCATGCAAAACAAGTTTTTAGACACTGAAAGAATACATAACATATGCACCTATCCTTTACCATCTGGGACTGAAGGGTTTACCGTGTACATTGATGCATCTAAAGAAGGACTTGGGGGCATTTCTTATGCAACATGGCAAGGTAGTTGCTTATACATCATGAGAACTCCAGACACATGAAAGGAACTACCCGACACATGACCTTGAACTAACTGTCGTATTCTTCGCTTTAAAGATACAGAGACACTACCTCTATGGTATTACTTTTGAAATATTCATCGATCATAAAAGCTTGAAATATATGTTTGATCAGAAGAATCTCAATATGAGACAAAGCCGGTGGCTAGAGTTGTTGAAGGATTATGATTGCACCATCTCCTACCACTCCAGCAAGAGGAATGTCGTAGCAGATGTCCTTAGTAGAAGAACCTATTCACCTGGACTGGTGAGTGTTATCCACTTCTAGGGTTTACTATCAATGTTGAGTGAATGGAAACCATTTGATAATAGTGCTGATACTATAACTATTCCTTGCTGATACAAACCAGATATCTGGGATAGAATAAAGAAAGTACAGGAGGATAATCTAGTCCTTAAAGGCCTGAGACAACAACTTGAGAAGAATGAGATAGGGGCATTCCGTAGACAAGATGGATTACTATATAACTATCATAGAGTTGGTGTATCAAACACAACCGAATTGAGGAAAGACATCTTACTGAAGCGTGTTGCTCTAGATTATCTATTCATTGAGGAATTACGAAGATGTATAAGGATCTTCACTCATACTTTCGGTAGACAAGAATGAAGAAAGATGTTGTTGAGCTTGTGAATTCATGTTTCACCGGTCAACAAGTAAAGGCTTCGCAATAAAAGCCACAAGGATTGTTGCAACCTCTCCCTATCCCTGAATGGAAATGGGAAAGCATTTCCATGGACTTTGTTACAAGCTTACGTCAGACTACTGGTGGTAACAATAATATATGGGTCATGATAGATTGTCTAACCAAGGTAGCACAATTTATTCCAATAAGCTCATCTTCCACTCCAGACCAGCTTGATGAGTTATATATTACACATGTGATCTGTCTCCATGGCATCCCAAAGGAGGTAGTTTCCGATCGAGATTCACGATTCACCTTACACTACTAAGAGAACTTCATGACAGCCTTAGGCACAAAACTATGCTTGAGAACAACTTATCATACGCAAACAAATGGTCAATCATAATGAACTATTCAGACTCTAGAGTATATGCTGCGGGCATGTGCCTTAGAATGGAAGGGATCATGGATTAGACATTTACCTCTTGCATAATTCACCTACAACAATAGTTAGCATGCACATATTGGCACTACACTATTTTAAGCACTATATAGACGTGGGTGTACTACTCATCTATGTTGGTGAGAGGTTGGGATAAAGAATTTTTACGATTCAGATAGACTCCAAGAAACACGAGAAGTTGTAGATCTTGCTCAAAAAATACTAATAACTGCTCAGACAGAAAAGCTCTGGTGATATCGGGTGAAAAGATCTCAAGTTTCAGATAGGCGACTTTGTATTTCTCAAAGTATTTCCTATGAAGGGAGTTCAGAGGTTTGGCTTGCATGGGAAGTTGGCACCCATGTTCGTGGGTCCCTTTGAAATTATTCGACGGATTGGGAAAGTTGCATCTAGACTTGCACTTCCTCGACATATTTCAGCAATACATGATGTTTTTCATGTATCAAATCTGAGAAAGTACATTAAGAATCCAGAGCATAAGATAAGCTATGATGATCTGCATGTTGAGCCAGACTTGACAGACCTAGAAGTACCTGTGCAAATAGTAGATAAGGATATCAAAAAGTTGAGGAATAAAGAGGTACCTCTAGTTAAAGTATTTTGGCTAAACCATGAGTTTGAAGAAGCCACATGGGAACATGAGGAAGATATGAGAGAGAAATACCTATATTTTTTTGAATGATAACACTATGTATTGTGCATATCTTCATTATAAACAAAAAAGTTGTTCATTCCCTTTTTATGGTTTCAATCCTCTTCAAGTTCGTGCATGCGTTTCAAGTCTCAAGGATCAGAATTCCTTTAAGGTTGTTATATTTGTAAAACCTTGAACTTGACTATCTTTCGGATCTTATATCAAGAGATCTGGGTCGTCGAGGGGAAATCAACAGAATTTGTTTCGTGTGAATAGAACTTCGTTTGGAATTGTTATGATTTTCGAAAGAAATATAAGTAAGGAGGCATTAAGATGTCATTAACCCGTAATGACTGTCATTAAGACTAATTAAATATGACGAAAGAAAATAATGATAGATTGAGGACCGCCAATGATCATTAGAGAACACTAATCAGAGATCGGTGAAAGTTAAGCGGGAGTACGAAAGTTAAATGGTGATTAGTTAAAGTTAATCACGATTAACGCTAATTAAGCATCATTAGCGAATATAGAATCCTCTATAGAGTTCTAACTTAAGCCTTAAATTTTGGATAAGCTTTAGCCAAAACCATCAACCAAAATCATGGGCCACTAACCGCAGTTAAGGGTTAAACAACGGTTTACCAACCATAATGGTGGTTTTCTAAAGCTTATAAAAGCCCACCCGACCAATCATTCTCTATGATTTCCATTACCACCACTACCCCGAGGGGTAGGGTCGAGAGGTCGGGAGGAGGAGAGGGAGGTGGGGAAGAATCGCTAGCGAAGCACTGACGAAAGGACGAGGAGGAGGATGTCGACGTGATCTCCTAGTTGGCTTCGTAAGTAAGCTCTAACTTGATCTAGGTTTTCGATTCATATACTTTTTTCCAACTTGGTTTTTGATCCATCTTCCTTTCCGATTCATTTTCATTATAGTTCAAGGAGGAATGTGTAACACACTACTCAGGTGCAGGCGACTATGCACGATAGTGAAACATGTGATTCGTCATACATTCACTCACCTAAGCCACGTGGTGTCTACCGATTCTTCATCACTTACACTTCTAATATTTTCTTTCGATTTCACTTTTATAGTTGTTTTAATGGAGAAGTATGTTTAACACACTACTTAGGCGTGTGTGGCTATGCACGTCAGTGAACCGTGTGATTCGTCGCACCTTCACTCACCTAAGATGCGTGGTATCTATTGATTCTCCTTCGCCTGTAGTTTGATTTTATTCTTTCGATTTCATTATTATTTTCTTCTTGGTGTGTTAATAGAGGAAATCCTTTCCATTTTTTGAAATATGCCCTGATATAAGGGGAAACTCTGCCGAAATTTTTATAGAAATATGTTCGATATACAGGAAAACCCTGCTAAAATTTTCATAGAAATATCTCCTGATATAAGGTAAAAACTCTGCTAAAATTTTTCTAGAAATATTACCCATATAAGGGGAAGTTCTGCTGAAATTATGAAGAAAACATCTTCTTCGCCTTCTTCGTATTCTTCGCTCGTTCTTCACGTTTTTCATGTTCTTCATTTGTTCTTCGCATTCTTGGCACATTCTTAGTGTTCTTTATATGAAAGTGAATTCGATCATTTCAGAAGTAGTAAATCACACTTTTCGAAAATGAATCACGATAAAGCATTGCATATGCAAGAGAGAACTCGATTAGGTAATGAAATCCAGCCTATTGTTGTTGAGTTTTCAAGTTAAACTGGATAACAATATATGTTTATCATGCTCGGTATTTTGAAGAATGTTCACATGCGTGTTTCATGATTTGCTCTAAAATAATTGCTAATATAAATTGGTAAAATGAAACATTCTCGTAATTGTTGTGATAATTGTGCAAAATGATACTGATACTAGTTGAGAATTGATGTGGCATAAATGATATATGGTTTCAAGTTTCATACTATCTATTACGATAAGGATGACTTGGAGTAGATACTACAGGTCGGGCATGCAACTTGTAGGTTTGTCAGAAGAACATCCGTATTGGCAGGCCAAACCTAGGTGGTATACGGTTGATTGGATATGTTGAGCGCGTGAAAGAAATTATTTGCAATACATGGTACTCGACCTCCATTGGGAGGGTTGACTGACTGAAGATGTGGTTATGCCATGTGGAGGCACGGATGGTCGGATAGTGGCTGGGTCACAATAACATGTATTAAAAGCCGCTAGTATATGTGATTAAAGGTTAGCATGTGGTTTTATAGCTATCGGGTCATCAAGGATAGTGTGCTTCTTTGTTTGTCAGACTGAGGGTTTGAAACCCTGCATAGTAAAAGAAAAGAAAATTGTTAAGGTAGTATTGGAGGATTGGTTGAGGCGATTGATGAATATCCATTTCATCACCTTTATTCTATCATTTTGGCCTTAAAAACCCTAGCTAATGCATGTAAATAGCATCAATTTGATTTGTACAAAATAGCATCCATGATATATTACATTTATTCTGTATTTAATAATGTTTTTAATGCTAAAATTATCGAATAAAGATAAGAAAAGAAAAGGAATAAAATATCGAAGATATTTTATGACCCTAAACCTCGATATGAAAGCAAGAATTGAGTTGGCCGACAAGGAATAAAGTAGGGGGAGAGAAGGGCCAAGAATAGAATAAAAATCTATTTTATTTATTCAATTATTTAAGAATTTTTGACATCTATTTTATTCTTTATTATTTATTCATCAAATAAAGAAACTTTTACAAGAAATTTGTAGATAATAATGTGAATAAAAATACAAAATTGAGTTTGTAAAAAAATAACACACAGTGTTCATTTTATACACAAAATAGAAAGCCAAAAAACCTAACACCACAGACCCATATCTTTCAAATAAAAACTCAAAACATATCAAAATCACCTAATTATATATAACATTTCATAAGCTATTTAATGGCGGTGGTTTCATATTTTTTGGAGTTACTGTGTAAAAGTTACGTTTTTTATCCTCATTGTACATTGTACATGATTAAAATATTCTTTTATTCATGTTGTATTATTTTTACAAATTTATATTTTTATAATTTTGTAATTATTATTTATAACACATGAGCAATTCAAACCTAAATAAAACCAAAAGGGAAATACAAAATAAAATAAGTCTATGTGAAAATATAGGCAAAATACCTATAGATATACATGTATATAAATAAAAGGGAATCATATTCTTTTATTCTTTATTCATTTATATTTTTGTAATATAGTAAATATTATTAATATTATATTAAAAATGTAAAAAACCAATAAAATGCATAAAAATAAAAAGATGTATATAAAACATACGTAAAATACCTACAAATATACCTATAAAATATGCATATCTATTTATTTAAGTATACAAATTACATCATAAAAATAAAATAAAAATATTTATACTCCTAAAAATGAGTTATAAATATTATAAAATAAAAGAAGAAAATAATAAAATAAAAAATAAAAAATAAAAATAAAAATGTATATACAGAGATGAATATACTTATAAATACCCTATTAAAAAGTAACTACTAATAAATAAAGTCAAAAAATAAATAAATAATAGTAAAATTATACATTAAATAATAAACATTTTTTATTTTTACACAAAAAATAATAAAATCGTTTACTATTTAAAATAATTATTTTTGATTTAATAAGCTCATTTTGTTGTGTAGTGTGCTGACCTGGACCAATAGCCGCCTCCCGCCTGTTGACCCAGGTCAACTATCCTGCCTCCAGTTGCCCTGTGTGTCAGACGCCCATCACCCCATCTTCTCCGAATTTCCTCTTCCAATCTATTGATCTTCTCTTCTCGCCTCCTTTACGAAAGACCTTCTGCAATCCATCCTCAATCACGTCGGCTCCTTTCCATGGTCAAACGCTCCTCGATTCGAGCAGAAACCCTAACCTAATAAGCCCTCGTCGTTCTTGTCTATAAATAATCCTATCATCCTTCCTTTCGAGTTTGATCCCCTTTTGAGCTTCATCCAGTATTCTTGTGCGTGCGTTGAGGACCAGGTGACAGCTGCGATCTTTCTCGTGCTTGGAGACGGTGTAGCGAGGACGAGGGGTGGTCCAAGGCGGAGCTCCAGCGATGTCTCTGCTCCCTGGTCTTCGACTAGGTAAGAGCTGTGTGTTTATTACTTCTTGGTAGTTTCTTGCTTTGTGTTTTCATTTCAGCAATTACTTTAGTGTAGGGATTAGTAGAATAGTGAGGGTTAAGATTCTCGATCACCGGAGCTCTCTACTCTAGCCACCTTCCACCGTGACCCAGGCTGTCTTCCAACCTCGCCGTCACCCTCATTTTGTCACCCTTCATCTTCTCATCATCCCAGGAAGTTCATCTTACCCAGGTCTGTCGTGGACCTGGAGATCGACTCCCCCTTCTCTGCCTTTCGCTGGAGAGCACCGCCCACCGTCATCCATTCTCCTTTCTAATGGGACGAGGAGGTTCGCCTTCGTCCCTAGTTTCGTCAGATGCAGGGTAGAAACGCAACACAACATCTGGGGATGGTCTGGACTCTCGTCGAAGGTACCTGGGGTGCCACTTCTTCCCCGAACTCGTGGTGGCACTCCAGTGTCCCTCCAATCATTCTAAAGCCCCCAACCGATGGAGACTCTGCCCAGGCAACTTTCTGGACACTCTTTAACGTCGATGCCCGACGGAGGAGAGAGTTTCGATCGGAGGAAGCTCGCCCAGGCGGGGCTTCTTCCCTGTTCATCCAGCACACTCCTCCACCGTCAGATCGAGACATGTTATTCCCGAGTAGCAGCAGACATCAAATCGAGGCCAGCATCAACCGTCAGATCACTTTTATCTAATCTCGTGCGTTGAAGCTGAAGCGTCATCGGGCCGCCACAACGTGACACGTGGATAAGCGCATGGTGCCCTGCCATTTTCGTGCCTCTTTGGGGTAAATTGCATACTCTACCTCATAGTTTTGTATATTTGTTATATAATTTTGTAAATAAAATAGTGTTATAAATAAATGTACATTTACAAATGGGCCCCTGTACTTTCTGAATTTACATTTTGGTCCTGTCCATCTCAGCTCATGTGTCGTCCCACGCGAGCTAGGCATTTTGCATGTATGCCCTGGCGACTTCTGTATATTGTAAAATGGTTCATTAAAAATTAAATAAATGTTGTTTAACGTTGTCATATTTGCACCGAGCTCCCCAGAATTTATTTTAATTGCAATTATGCCCCTTTCATATCTTATATTTTGTTGCTCTTCCGATTTCGCCCAGTTCTTGGTGGTGCACAACAATCGTCGGATTCAGCGCATCATCAGTCGTCGATTGCATCCAGGAGATTTAATAGTAACCGTCCGAGCCGAAGTGTTATCACGTGTTCCAGGCTCGACACGTGTCAAGTGGAGCGCGGCGGGCTGTTCCATCACGGGCAATTAGCGGATACTTTACGTCCTAAACCCACTGCATTTTTGTATTTACGAATCGGTACTTAATCTTTCATCTGATGTGCATTTTATTTTGGGACATTTTCATTTAGCCCCATGTATTTCTGTTATTTACAATATGGTCCAGGCCACGTCACCTCACGTGACGCATCATGTGAGGTGGCATTTTTGCGGCTGGGCCCTTAGACGTTTGGTTATTTGTGTTTAGTATCGGAACTATTTTAAACAATTATAACTTTTTAGACAATTTGCAAGTTGGCCCCTGACATTTTTGAAAAATACATTTTGACCCCCGCTAGGGACGCATGTGTTCACACACGTGATTTTGGGAGTTTTGTAGAGAAGCCCTCGTAGCTTTACTTATTTCTAATTGGTCCAGTAACTATTTGTTCGTGTTATATATTTTTGGAGTAATTGCACTTTGGCCCCCAATTTTTTGATATTTACAAAAATACCCCTACTAGGAGTGTAGTTTCTCTCTGTTTCTTGTATTTCTTTCATATCTCTATAAACGTCTAAAAATCTCCCAAAAAAGATGAAACTTCCTGTTGCATTGCTCTTTCACGTCATATTTTTAATTTGCATTTTTGAAGCTTTTTATTATTTATAAAAAATAAAAAACATCTATTTTTGCTCATATCTTCACTATAAAACATATAAAAATTATAAAAACTTTTTGAAAAATTCTCAAAAAAAATATCTCCTGTGTATTTTTGTATCTTTAACTTCCAGAACAAAAATCATTTAAAAAAATATAAAAGAAAACTCAAAAAAAAGAAAAAAAATCCAAATTTTTTTAAAAAATATGAAAATTCTTAAAAAATCCAAAATTACATTTTTTATATTTGAATTTTCTTTTTTTATTATCTTTATTTTAAAATTAATTTAGAGAAATTTTGATTATGTTTGATATTTCCTCCTCAATTTTAATTTCGGGTATTTATTTAAATCCTGATTTTGGGTCTTTTGATTTTAAAAATTTATAAAAAATAGAAAAATTTATTAAAAAAATTAAATATAGTAAAAAATTTATTCTAAAATCCAAAAATATCTTATTTATTTATTTTGATTATTTTTATTAATTATTATATCTATTATAGCCTATATTGTATATATATATCCTATATATAGCTTATTATCTATATTGAAAAAAAGAAAAAATATATATAATATAAAAAAGAAAATACAAAATCATAAAACTAAAATTAAAATATAAAATAAAAAATCAAAAATAAAATAAATATTATAGAAAATTAAAATCCCACAAAAAGAGCACATATATAGACAAATACAACACATTCATATTTTGTGCATTCATTGCCTCGATATATCTTGCATGTTCTCTTTGTTTGACACTCTACAAATACTTGCACCTATACACATCTTTGTTGTAGAGTTATAATAAATTTTAACTCAGCATCTGCATTTCATTGTTTGATCATTTGTTGTGGGTTAATTGTTTCTTTAATCCGGATTTCATGTGGCCGATTCGACGACTGTATTCTCGCCTTGTGTGGAATATAAGACTGCTCGATTTCCGGGTTAAACAAGTGGCATCGTTGCCAGGGAGCAACAACACTTAGATTGGCATCGCTTGACTGATTTTGATTATTTGCCTATTTTTGTGCTTCATTTATTTTATTTATTTTTGATATAATTGTTTGACTTGTTTAATCGCCCTCTCTTGTTGACTTCGTACGAGGTACAATGGATCGGGGGAGGCACTCTACCCAAGGTTCCTTTGCACCCACGTGACGACGGTGTGAAGCATTCTGAACTAGCACCAAGGAAGCTTGGAGGACTTAAGAAGACAGCCCCATTTTGAGCATATTTTGTGCATTTTTTTATTTTTGTGATTTAAGTGAGAGAGACCGTATTTATTGTAATAATACATGTACTCTGGACTTTCGAGCCCAATTTCCAAGTGTTTGTTCACTTGGGGGCTCACTGCAGTTTTGTCGGTTTTCTTTGTTTTTTTTTTCATTTGTTTCCCGATTTTGTTTTATTTCTTTTGTGTGATTGAGCCTTTAGGTGTAGGACTGCTTGATGATAGATTAAGGCCAAACACATTAGTAACCATCGCATGTACCTATTTATTTAGTTTGAGATCAAGAGTTGAGAGAAGTGATATACAACGCTTGCAGGATCCGCTGTGGCGGACACCGTTGCACTTTAGGGACCAAACATTTGGATCTCTCTTCTAGATACTTAGCATCTGGTTCTTTACGATAATAGTAGTTTCTCATCCTAGGGTGATTTCATCGGCTTGCATTGCATATAGATAGGTTTCAATTCTGTTGAGCATCCTTGCATGTAGAGTGCTGGAAGCAAGGTGAGCATTTACGCTTTAGCATCCATCATCATTTTTGCCACTTGCATTGCTTTTTCGACTCTCTACCTCTGATTTTGATCACCTAGGTGCATAAAGGAATTGACTCCACGATAGGATTCGTGCATTTCTCATTAAAAATCCAAAAAAAGTGATAATCAAAAAAATTGGGACTGCTAACATTACTTGACCCTAAAATATATCAAAAAGAAAAATGTTGTCTTGGGGCAAGTAATCCCCTCACTGTCTTCATTTTAGTTACTCGTGCACACACTAAGGATTAGTGCCCAAATCCTATCAAGCCTCCAAAGTGTTTGCGCAATTTTTGACTTCTCACTTAACTCTAAAATAGACAAGATAAAAAGATTGCACTTTTACAATCTTCACCGAGTTGAGTAGATGAATTGAGGGGTGTGTTTTGCTTTGTGTGCGTTTTCATTGTGCTTGTTTGTGTGAATTCTAGATCGCCTCTGCACATTTGCGCCTTTTTCTTCACTTCCCTTGGATTGACCATCGTGCTCTCCTGACTATCCTTTCCTTTTGTTTTAAGATGGCTGACTGGAGCACATTTTATCCCGACTTTGTGGATCCCTCGTACCCTCCAGCCAGTCCACCTCCCTTTTATCAAGACACCTCCCTTTTATCAAGAGGATCCTCCTCCCATTTTTTCTGATTTTTGTACATATCCACCTTAGCCACAATATCAGACCTCAAACTTTTATCCACATCCACCTTCGCCTCCTTATTGTCCACCTTCACATCCACCCGAGACTGACATGTTGGAGTTACCTCTCACGATTTCCGCACTTGAGACCTTGACCCAGTTCATGGAGCATATGAATTCGAGGATTGATGACCTCACCTGCCTAAATAAGAGCCATATCAATGCTTCATGATCTAATGATTTGGAACTTGATTGAGGATTCTTGTGAGAGCTTGCAATCGTCAAAAATACAAAAAATGATAAAATTTTAAAAATCCAAAAAGAGTTCAGGAGACCTTTGACTGATTCAGATTGTGAGGAGAGGTACCATCTGCCAGACCCTTCACCCACACACTCATTCACATCTAGTTCCACCTTTGACCTCGAGGATGTTGTTGTATAGACTGATCTTGGCATTCCTCGTGTATATGATGATTCTGATCTCCTCCCTTGTATGGAGGAGATCCAAAAATTCAAAAAATGTTGACTGAACCCGAAGTGGTGGTCGCTATTCATGAGATCATTGATGCCCCACTTCGCCAGGCCATGACCTAATTATTTGCTTCTCATCACAAGAAGAGAAAGTGGAGGAGCATATCTGAGCGTCATATCTTGACCATGGCCACTGCCCATGCCATCACACACCGTCCTATTCCTAGGAAGAAGAACACATCTACACCTTTCATTAGTTGCACCATCTCTGACCACACATGTGATCACACTCTCCTAGATGACGTCGCTTCGATTAGTATCATACCCTTCTCGCCGGTACAGTCTCTTCACTTAGGGCCTCTCAAGAAAACCAAGATGATAATGCAATTTGTTGATGGATCAATAAAGAGGCTGAAGGGTATTTTTGAGAACATCGTCTTTTTTATTCAGGGCATAAGCTTCATGACAGACTTTGTTGTCTTGCCCATGGAGACCTCCACTGTGGAGTGCCCTCTAATCATCCTGGGATAGCCCTTTCACGCCTATGTAAGAGCCATTATAGATTATAGATCTAGAGAGATTCGCTTCCATTTTGATATCGGGAGCGACGTGTTGATCACCACACCTACCACCGACCAGAGACCCGCATCCCATGAGTGTGCCTGTGTTAGCCGACCCCGAGGCCTATGATCAATATGCGGATATCAGAGAGACTTTCTTTATGACCGATGATGAGACCTGAGAATTCCTCTCCAAGGAGGAAGACTCGCAAAGCATAGACCTTGGAGTTTCCTCTTCCTGTGATTGGCGATGCATTGATGACATCCGCAGGAGTTACACGATTGACACCGTTCTGAGGACAGATTCAGAGACTAGACAGGATGGACATGACTCAACTGCTTTCACTAATGAGTCCGTTCCTGTTCACGTAAATGAGACAAAAGCCGAATTTGATCATGTTGCTTTCATTTAGGAATTCAGGCCTTCTGATGAGAATGATGATCCGGTTGAGACTGTAGAGGACGAACATGATTCAACTACTTCCATTGTTGAGTTCATTCCTTTTGGTTTTGACCTAGATGAGACCTCGCAGGACAACTTTGACTCCACTTCTTCCGATGATGATGAGTTCGTCCCATTTCACTTCGAAATCAGCGAGACACCCAAGGTCAGGTCTAGTTGTACTACTTCCACTGACCTGTCTGTGCCTTCATACTCTAGGACCACTAAGGACCTTCACTATGTCGACCCTGATCGGTTTGTTTCATCTGAGGACCCCGATGTCAACCTGCACCATATCGGATCTATCCCTCAGCGGTCCCGCAAGAAGGTTCACTTTCGTCCTTCTTGATCCTCTATACATTCACTATGTTGTCTATTCTCATTCGTTTCTCTCTGTCTATCTCCCGTATGGCTCATCCACCCCATTCTCATGTGTGCCTTGCTTAGGGCGTACCTTGTCCTAAGTATAAGGGGTGTGCATGAGCCGCTTGTTCATTCGTCGTTTCGTTTTATCACTCTTGTTGTTGCCTATACTAAGGGCTTCTTTTGCCCTAAGTATAGGGGGAGTGATGCTTACATCATCTTCTATCTTCTTCCATCTTTAGATCTCTTTTCTTTTTCCTTCTTTTCTTCTTTTCCTTTTCTATTTTCTTTTTCTACCAAGAAGGTGTCGCCCCTTTTTATCAGTCTTCTATACTTAGGACGTACTTTGTCCTAAGTATAGGGAGGTGTACACCATGATATCTTCTATTCTTTGATCCTCTCTACTGTCCCATCTTCTTGTCTATACTTAGGGATATCATACCCTAAGTATAGGGGGAGACAGTCTGAGTACGATCTGTTCATTCCCACCCTTGACCCTCCCTACTTGGTGTACAGTCTGCTATACTTAGGACTATTTGATCCTAAGTATAGGGGGGATGGGAAACTTCTCATTCGTTCATTCCTTTCTTATTCGTTTATTCTTTAAATTTTTCTATACTTAGTACGAGTTATGTCTTCTCTTTTCCTCTTTGATCTATGAGGAGATATCTCAAGCTAAGTATAGGGGGTCGTATATAATGTGTATATACTTTAGCCATAACTCGTACTTTCATATTTTTACTAATAACACGGCTAATTATACTATTAAATTCATTAAAACACTTAATAGAAAGATGTTATTATTCCTCAAATTCTTTTTATATTTACTGATTAATAAATCATGAAGTAATATTTTTTGCAAAATATTTGAAAAATAGTTTGAAAACCTTTTTGAAAAATCTTTTGAAAACTATTTGGAAAACATTTTGTTCAATATTTTCAACCTTTGTAAAGATTGTTTTGTTTGTAAAATTTTTATATTTGTGTAAAATAAAATGTTTGAAAAATAAGTTGTAAATGGTTTGAAAAATAGTTGCAAAAATATTTTGAAAAATCTATATATACTGTTTGAAAACCTTTACAAAATGATTTTCAAATGTGTGTACATGTTTGTAAAAATGGTTTGCAAAAAAATATTTTGGACTATAGTTTGCAAAATTGTTTGTAAAATGATTTTCAAATAAGTTGGAGGAATATATGCATCACACTAAAATTCTTTATTCATCTATATTTATTTATTTATTTATAAAATTGAGCATTTACCCCTCAAAAATTCTTAAAACCTACTTCTTATAAATATAAGATGCATCCCTGTGTAAATATTTTGACCTAATTTTTATCCAAAATCTTTTGTTTTCAAAAATTACAAAAACATTTGCAAAACTAAATTCCAAAAACATTTGCAAAATATTTTTGAAAATACAAAAAATCCATATGCATCATCATCCTTTTCAAAAATCCATAAAAAGTTCAAAATCTTTGAAAATTGCATCACGAAAATATTTTCAACATTCTGCATAGCATTTGCATGGCATTTGCATTTTTCGGATTGAGTTTGGTAATTGAACAAGTCTAAGTAAAATCCGATGATTGGAGCTTGGTTGGATCTTAAAATCTACCTAATAACAGGAACCTTATAGGAGCTGGAATTGAGGTACTTCAGGTCTTATTGACTTAATTCTTTGAGGATTGTGAGACTTGGTTCAATGGATTCTTGACTGCCTAAGTAGAGTATTTCGGAGCACACACATGAATCTTGTTGATAATGACCTAACTTGGACACCTGCACCTTTCACATGGCTCAACTCAGTTGGAGTGGTGAGGGGATTGGATTTGCTGGTATGAGACACACACAAGTGGAAACATTTGTCCTCCTCTAGGGAGGGAAGTGCACCCTAACCCGTCCAGTGATGATGAATTCTGAAGACATGAGAGTGTGTCTTGCAACAATGCTTCAAAATAGGGATAGTCTACTGGCTTAAGAGGAAAAACTCCGTATGTAAATGATGTTGTATATAGTATTTCAAAAAGAAGGAAAAAAAGAAAGAAAAAAGGAAACAAAACTCCAAAAAATTGGACAGGCCTGATTAAAAATAAAATGCATGCCGAAGTGTATATACTTGTATAGAAAATAAGCAAGCTTGAGCTTCAAAGTCAAATCATGTGAGCCTGCAGCTGGATGACATGACTACACTGGTCTTGCATCATAGGATAGGTAGCTACACTAGCTACCGTCCATTCTTTTCTTCACCCCCTCCTCTTAAGCTAGTTGTCACTTGAACTTAAAAGGGAATACCCCGCTCCTCGAGGAAGGAGTTGTTGGATTGACGAATCACTGGATTGTCATACTGGAGAAGTCAGTCTCTTTATCATTTCAGTTGGGGAGAGCCACTATCACTTACACTGTACGAGTCGGATTCATAGTCGCAAGGGTTTGCGTATGAATTGAAGTATTCTGACCTGGATAACGAGAGGACTTGAGCAGAGTTTTAGGATTCTCGAAGGCTGTTGGATTTCAAATCTGATTCCCATTAAGGTTCTGCCTGTACTAAAATTGTAAAGGTCCGACTTGAGCTCCAAACTTTGATTTTATGAAGGCAAGTTTGATAATTAAACTCAATCCATCTTCTTTCTTTTTCTTTTCTTTGTTTTTCTTTTTTGCACTTATTGCATAAGTGTTTGCTAGGGACTAGCAAAGGCAAGTGTAGGGGGGTGATGAATCTCCATTTTAACACATTTATTCTATCATTTTGCCCTTAAAAACCCTAGTAAATGCGTGTAAATATCCTTGATTCTTGCATTTTAGCATCCATACATTATTGTGTAAATAGTGTATAAAATACAGTTTTAATGCCAAAATTATAGAATAAAGAAAAGAAAAGGAAAGGAAAAAATAAAATATTGAAAATATTTTATGACCCGAAACCCCGAGAACTAGGCATCTCGATGACTAGGTCGACAAGGAATAAAGTAGGGGGAGATAAGGACCAAAATCCTATAAGATTTCCTTTTATTTTATCCATTTTCCTTCACTTTTGGGACCTATTTTTAGTTCTACTTTTTATACTTCAAATAAAGAAACTTTGAACATAAAATTTGTATATAATTAAATATAAAAAAAATACAAAATTGATTTCATACATAACTAATATACAGATAAAAAGTTATGGTCTAAATAAGATTCAAAATCCCAACTTTCCAAACCACATATTCTCAAATAAAAACTCAAAATATATAAAATCACCTTTAAATGTATATAACTTTTAATAAGCTATTTAATAAATGTGGTTTCATATTTTTTGGAGTCACAGTTTGAAAGTTTGGTTGTGGACCCTTATTGTATACTTGTACCGATTATAATGTTCATTTTATTTATTATTCATTATTTTTATAATGTTGTATTTTTATAATTTTGTAAATATTATTTATAATATATGTACATATTAAAATAAGAATAAAAAAACATAAATAAAACACTAAAATAAAATACTTAAAGAAAATACATAGGTAAAATACATATATCTATATAGATGATACAACTATTTATTTAAGTGTACATAATACATCAAAAAATATAATAAAAAAATATATTTAAGTGTATAAAAATAAGTTATAAATATATAAAATAATAAACTAAATTAATAAAAATAAAAATAGAAAATAAAAATAAAATATTAAAATATATAGATGAATATACCTATATAAAACCCTCAAAAAGTATCATCCAATTCTATGTCTCTAAAAAATAAATAAAATTAAAAAAAGAAAATAAAAAAAATATTAAAATATATAGATGAAAATACCTATATAAAGCCCTTAAAAAGTAACTTGTAATTCCAAGTCTCTAAAAAATAAATAAATATCATAATAAAATACTTTTAAAAAATAATAATAAATATTTTTCATTTTCAACCTAAATTTAATGAAATCATTTATTATTTTTGATCATTTTCTAAAAAAAATTCGGTATTTTTTCTAGTTGGTCTACGTGGACCAACCAGATTTTTCCATTCGTTAACCTCGGCCAACTCTCGGACCGAGGTCTGCCATCATTTGACACATCGTTTTGTCTCGTCTTCGCGGATTTCTCTGGGCCGATTCTTTCACCTATTGGCTTGGATATTTTCTGCACTTTTTCTCCCCATTGATCGATGATACACACCCTAGGCTTTCTTCGGGGATTGGATCATCGTGCTTCTCGATTTCTCTTGTTCTTTGAGCCGCCTGAGCTACTCTATACAAAAACCTCCACTTTCTTCCATTTGGAGTTTGAACCCGATTTTGACCAAGCCTTGCCCCTTTATCTTGCGCCCTGGACCGGAGAAGGTGATAGGTTCTCTTCTGGCCAATTATAGCAACGTTAGGCGAGGTTGAGGGCAGTTTCCACCACCTTTGCTGAGCTGGCCGTGGAGGTCTATCTCATTGGTCTTCCGGCCAACTCGAGGTCCGTCTTCATGCTTTATTACCTTAGTTTAATCCTTAGATCTAATTTATACTCTTATTTTGTGATTTAATCGCATTATTGACTTAATCATCACTGGAGCTCCCGAGCTCCGGCCACCCTCTGTGATTCATCTTCCTCCGCCCATTCACGATAGACCTCCACCTCCAAAACCTTTCCCTGATGCTTCTTCACGCCCCAGACCACTCCACTCCTCTTGTCTCCTCCCGGATCAAGCTATCGGGACTCCCATTCCTCTGCTCTCTGGAGCTTCCACCGCCACGCACCACAGAACTCTATTTCCCCCAATAGGGTCGAGGCATTTTTCCCTCGACCCCTTTTTGTCCATGTGCATGTTGGAAGACATAGGAAGCCACTGGAGGCGATTTTGGAACTCGCCTGAGGTTCCTGAAGCTCACGAGTTTCGACGACCTCATGTGGGATCTCCAACCATCGCCGGGGCTTTTTGAGACCTCCAGTTGACAGAAGACACCTGCAGGAGTCTTTCTGGGCATTTTGGAGGAGTTGAACACGTCAGAGGGAGCCTACATCGTTGGTGGAAGCTCGACTTGCCACTGTTCTTCCCCAATTCTTGTTGCATTCCTCCGCACCGTCGATTTCACCCAGTTCTTGGTGACGCACATCAACCGTCGGATTCAGCGCGTCATCAGTCGTCGATCGCATCCATGAGATCTAATCGTAACCGTCCGAGCAGAAGCTTTATCATGCGTTCTGGGCTCGACATGAGTCAAGTGGAGCGTGGCGGGTCGTTCGATCATGGGCAGTTAGTGGGTATTTTGCATCCTTAACCCACTGCATTTTTGTATTTAAGAATCATTACTTATTCTTTCATCTGATGTGCATTTTATTTTGGGATATTTGCATTTAACCCCTGTATTTCTATTATTTACAGTACGGTCCAGGCCACATCACCTCACGCGACGCATCACGTGAGGTGGCATTTTTGCGTCTAGGCTCATGGGCATTTGGTTATTTGTGTTTAATACCAGAACTATTTTATGCAGTTATAACTTTTTGGACAATTTGTAAGTTGGCCCCTAATATTTTTGAAAATTACATTTTGACCCCCGCTAGGGATGCACGTATTCACACATGTGATTTTGGAAGTTTTGTAGAGAAGTCCTCGTGGCTTTACTTATGTCTAATTGGTCCAGTAACTATTTGTTTGTGTTATATATTGTTGGAGTAATTGCACTTTGGCCTCATATTTTTTGATATTTACAAAAATACCCCTACTAGGAGTGTAGTTTCTCTTTGTTTCTTGTATTTATTACATATATCTATAAACCTTTAAAAATCATTTAAAATAGAGAAGCTTCTTGTTGCATTTCTCTTTCACGCCATATTATTAATTTACATTTTTTAAGCTTTTTATTATTTATAAAAAAATCAAAACATCTATTTTTTCTCCTGTTTGCACTATAAAATACATAAATATGATAACAAGCTTTTGAAAATTTCTCAAAAAATATATTTTGTGTATTTTTGTATCTTTAACTTCCAGACCAAAAATTACCAAAAAAATAAAAGAAAACTCAAAAAATAAAAAAAAAACTCAAAAAACCTTTACAAAAATATTAAAAATTCTTAAAAAATAAAAAAATGCATTTTCCTGCCTCTGAATTTTATTTATTTTATTATCTTTATTTTAAAATTAATTTAGAGAAATTTTGATTCTATTTGATATTTTCCCCCTCCATTTTAATTTCGGGTATTTATTTAAACCCTGATTTTGGGTCTTTTATTTTAAAAATTTATAAAAATTAGCAAAATTTCTTAAAAAATCAAAAAATAGTAAAAAATGTTCTAAAATACAAAAATATTTTATCTTATTTGTTTGGATTATTTTTATTAAATATTATATCTATTACAGCTTATATTGTATATATATCCTATATATAGCTTATTATCTATATTGAAAAAAAAGAAAAAAATATGAAATATAAAAAAGAAAATACAAAATCAGAAAATTAAAAATCAAAATAAAAAATAAAAAATCAAAAATAAAATAAAAATTATATAAAATTAAAATCCCACAAAAGAGCATATATATAGACAAATACATCACATTCACATTTTGTGCATTCATTGCCTCGATCTATCATGCTTGTTCCCTGTGTTCGACACTCTACACATACTTGCACCTATTAACATCTTTGTTGTAGAGTTATAATAAATTTTAACTCCGCGTCTGCTTTTCATTGTTTGATCATCTGTTGTGGGTTAATTGTTGTCTGAAGTCGGGTTTCATGTGAGGTCAACACATTGATTGGAATTCTCGCCTTGTGAGATTTCTAGACCTCCACAAAATCCGCTTCAACAACATTGTACATATTCCTTTTCCTGATGCAATAGAAAAAACCCAACAAAATGCAAAGAGAAAAAGTGCATTATCTAATCCTAGAATTGAGGACATTATTAGTAATTTGACTGTTGAGATTCCTTTGATGAAGGCCATGGAGTACATGCCAACTGCGAAGAAAGGTTTGAAAGAGGCACGTACAAGCAAGCGTTGCCCAACATGAAACAACAGACGCCGGCAGGTTGAGAAGCATGTTCTCACCATGGCCACAGTTGTAGCCATCAGCAACCTCCCACAGAAGAAGTAGGATAAAGGAGCCCCTCTAATCAGTTGTGAGATTTTTTATCAAGTCTTTGAGCGTACTCTGCTTAACAACGGATCTTCCATCAACCATCTGCCCTCATCATTATTGCAAGAATTTGGGCTAGGTCCTCTAAAATAGACACGAATGATACTTCAGTTTGCGAATTGATCTATTAAGCGACCTAGAGGTCTTTTGGAAGACGTTGTTGTTAAGGTGCGGGAAATGCAGTTTCCAGCTGATTTTGTGGTCCTTGATATGGATTCACCCGCACCCATACTCCAGACCCCTATCATCCTTGGCAGGCCATTCCTGCGCACTTTAGAAGCCATGGTTGACTATGGGTCTGGCAAGATCACCTTCAGCTCGGGCAACAACAGAATCACCATAGACATGATCAGTGAGCCCAAAGTTGTAACTGATAAGGGACATGCAGCTACAGACCATGAGTTCATTGCGAAAATCAGAGATACAAAATGCTATTTAAATGATTCTTGGATACAGGAAATCCTCTCTCTCAAGGAGGACCTGGAAAGCATAGTCGACGCAGGCTCCGATGACATTTAGGAGATAGAGTCAAACTTGCTGATGCATCTCTTTGACACTGATAATTCACTCCATACTGAAACACATTGATTCCATCGTAGTAACGTTCGACGGAGTAACATGATCTCAACCTAGCAATGAGGCCGACAATTCTGTCAAAGTTCATGCAACACATCCTACCACCAGTACAGTCTCAAAAGTGACCAAGAAGCTAGTCAGTTCAGAACCGAAACTCAAGCCACTTCCAGCAGGCACGAAGTATGCTTTCCTTGCGGGCGTAGAAAACATGTATCCAATTATTATCAGCAGCAGGCTGACCACGGAGCAAGAATCTCGACTTCTAGAGGTTATAGAGAAAAATCGCAAGGCACTTGGTTGGCATGTATCAGATCTCCACGGGATAAATCATGTGTTGTGTTCACACTATATTTACTTGGAATAAGATGCCATGCCGTCCCGCGAATTTCAAAGAAGATTAAATCCAAATCTCATGGACGTCGTCATGAAAAAAATAATGAAATGGTGTGACGCAGGCTTCATTTATCCCATCTCCGATTCATAATGGGTGATCCCCTTGCACACAGTTCCAAAGAAGTTAGGGCTTACTGTGGTTACAAATGATAGAGGAGAGGAGATATCTACTCGGGTGCTGACATCCTGGTGTGTATGTGTTGACTACTGCTGTCTTAATGCAGCAACGAAGAAGGACCACTTCCCCTTGTCATTCATTGATCAGGTTTTGGAAAGACTAGCTGGCAAGGAGTTCTTTACTTTCTGGATGGGTACTCCGGGTACAACCAAGTGGCAATCTCCCCTGAAGATCAAGATAAAACGACCTTCACTTGCCAGTTCGGTACATTTGCTTTCAGGAGAATGCCCTTTGGATTATGCAGTGCACCAACAACATTCCAGAGATGCATGCTTGTAGTCTTTGCAGAGATGGTAGGAAGTTTTATCGAGGTGTTTATGGACGACTTCTCCGTCTATGGTGACAGCTTCGATTCTTGTCTTGAGCACCTGGACAGAGTATTTCAGAAATGACGTGAAGTCAATCTAGTGTTATCATGGGAAATGAGCCACTTCATGGTTACCGAAGGGACTATGCAGGGTCACGTCGTTTCTAAACGTGGCACGGAAGTCGACTCGGCAAAGGTAGATGTAATTGCCAATCTTGAGCCACCTCAGATAGTTAAGAACGTGAGGTTATTCCTGGGGCATGTGGGATTCTATAGAAGATTCATCTGTGATTTCAACGGCATTGTCCGACCTCTTACAGAACTCTTATGCAAAGAGACTGAGTTTAATTTTGATCAACATGTTCCTTTCATTTAATCAACTGAAGGAGTTGATCACTCAAGCTCTAGTCCTACAGCCGTCGGATTGGTCTCTTCCTTTTGAGATCATGACAGATGCGTCAGACTTTGCAGTTGGGGATGTGTTAGGACAACGGAAAGACAAGGTGCCCTATGCCATTCATTATGCCAGCAAAACATTAGATGAAGCTCAGAGAAATTACATGGTGACAGAGAAAGAATTACTACCTGTGATATTCGCCCTTGAGAAGTTCAGATCATACCTGCCTGGATCAAAAGTCACCATCTTCACTGACCACTCTGCTATCTGATATTTACAGTAGAAGAAGGATGCCAAACCCAGACTAATCATATGGATCCTTCTCCTCCACGAATTAGATTTGGAATTCAAGGACAAGCCTGGAGTTCAGAATGTGGTAGCAGATCACCTCTCTAGAATTGAGCAACAAGAGCCTCCGCTGAGCAGTACACCCATCACAGACACCTTTCCTGACGGGTCGATTCTGGCTGTGGATTCACTTCCTTGGTATGCTGACGTTGTCAACTACCTCGTTTCGGGTGTAGTTCCACAAGAGTGGACGAAGATTCGGAAGGACGAATTCTTATCGACGATCCATTTCTACCAATGGGAAGATGCTCTCTTATTCAGGGAAGGAGCATATTGCATTTGGCGCAGGTGTATTCCTTAGGAGGAGCATCATAGTGTCCTCGAGCATTGTCACTTGCTCGAATCTGGTGGACATCACTCTGGAGACAGAACGACAATGAAATTACTTCAATGTGGCCTCTGGTGGCCCATGCTATTTAAGGATGCAACAAACTTCGTTAAATGATGCACTGACTGTCAGAGATAGAAAGGCATCCTTACAACAAAAGATTCAATGCCCCTCAAGATCATTCAAATAGCTGACGTATTCGATGCATGGGGTATCGATTTTAAGGGACCTTTCCCCAACGGTCAAGGATATGAGCAGATCCTTCTCGTCGTTGATTATGTGAGTCGTTTGGTTGAAGCTATCCCTGCTCGAGCCGCAGTCACCCGTACAGTTTGTCGATTTCTGAAAGAGAACATCATTTCGTGATTTGGGATTCCGAAGATATTGATATCAGACGAGGGAAGTCACTTCATAAATAGAGAGGTCAAGAAGCTCATGAAGGAATACAACATTGAACACCGTGTCGCATCTCCTTACCACCGGGCTCCATGTCTCATTGTCCGCAACCCCCATTCCACTCACTGCATTCCCCCTCTTGCATTTTTGCTTCGGCTACTTGGGACTAACTCTGCAGGATGAAACATCCTTTCAATGACCGGAGCATCGCCGGCGATGACTTCTCACACAACGCATCCGGCGACCAGGCATTGACGACCTCCTCCAGAACTTGTCGCAGCTCACCCGGACCTCCAGCTTCATCGATGATCGCTTAGGAGGCTCCAGGGATATCTAACGGGTCCGAGCAAGAGAGGCGGAGCCACTGTGGCTTCACCGGAGGCTAGAACCCACCGCCACCCCCGCGGTGGAGGAAGCAACTCCAGAGACTATAGGCGTCGTTGGATGCACCTCCCCAGTTACCATCCAACGGCTCACACTCTGCCACATCGACACCGTCCACAGCTTCCAGCCACCGTCAGATCTTCAAGATCGAGCGTCCCACAACAATCCACGCCGCCTCTTTCAGGAGCTACAACGACCGTTTGATCTTCCTTGATCAGACGGTCTACATGCGGCAACTTATCGATGCTGGGATGCTTCTCCAGACCTGCAGGCTTGGGTAGTCCAAGCCAACACCGAGCCTACTCCGAGCTAGAGCCGTATGCCGAGCCTAGCCGAGCCTTCTCCGAGGCCAAGCCAACAATCGAAGCTAGCCGAGCCTTCTTCGAACCTGCTCAGGTCTCGAACCTCGCCCTCGTGTGCCTGGTCACGTGACTGGCAAGGAATTTTGCAGGGACGCCCTCATGGCTTCTTCAAATTACAGATAGGTCCTGACTCACGTGCATTGCGCCTAGGGTATTTTGCATTCAAGCCCTTGTGGATTTTAATAATTGCATATTTACCCCCATACGTATGGGTAATTTACAGGGAGGCCTTGTGAAAATTCTTATTTACATTTTAGTCTCTCCCAAGGACCTGTTTGCTAGTTATTTTTATATTTTTCTTGCATTTATGCCACTGGTTGTTATTGCATATCTTGAGCATCCTAGCTCTGTTTGAGTCGGTTTTGGTCTTGTTTCGAAGTTTTATATTGTCTTCTTAAAGGCATGCTTAGATGTCTGATTTAACACTGTGAATTTTGATGCATTATTTTAATACCCAAGTGTTGCTTATATAACACGTTTAATGCCTTGCCTTAATTGATTTAATGAAACTTGATTCATGATTCTAATCTGACTTCGACTATTGTTTGATTGCTCAAAGATTTTGTATAATTCGGGCATATTTCCAGCATTTGTAATATTGCATTTCCTCGCATTAAAAAAATCAAATAAAAATATCTTCTACATATTTCATGTGTCTGCATTGTCTGTCCATTTGCATGATGACCTATGGATTTTTAATTCATCACTTAATTTAAGTAATAAGAGTCTAAGCAATACTTAAGAAGCCCGTGTCCCTGAGTTCAACCTTGGACTTGCCCAAGCAAAAATATAAATCGATCGCTTCCTTGGTGTTAATTGATGCATTATTCAAGCGATTTTTGATTAACTTCATTTTATCTGACTACAACGAAAGTGGTTAATTCCACATTATTAAGAGGGTAAAATTTGGGTTTGTCAAATGGCGTCGTTGTCGGGGACACGGCTCATCTTTTGTTTATTTAGATTTTTAATATTCAATTAAGTACATGTTTTTTGTCTTGCATTATTAAAATTTTCTTTGATAGATATTTAAAGTTTGTTTCAGTGGCAGGGCCCTTGGTGTTCAAGGAGGCGAGGAGTCGAAGTTTCTCGCTGCAAGGAGCCGCAGAAGCAACATTGGAGAAAAATTAAAGAAGAAGAAGAAGAAAATGTTTCTTGCATTTTATTCCATTTATGTAATAATTGTCTTTACAGCGGTCTTCGTTCGAAGACTCGCGTGTGTAAATGAACGATATATTTGTGGTTGCGTGGGGATCGCCCCACTTGAGTGTCGACCTAGGATCAGGCACGTGGCTCTCTGAGCTTCTTTCACATCCTTTATCTTATGTGTTTGATCGTAGGTAGGACACACTTTAATTTAAGATGCACGTAAACATCGTTTCACTTAGCCAAATTAAAAGTTGTTCTTCCATTTTTTCATCGACTTGCACACATTTGGATGATTCTTAAATTCAGTCCGAGTTTTCACGAATTTTTCTCAAGGCACTGCGAGTTTTCTTTTAGCATAAGGTCATGATTTTTGTCAGCTGCATGGCTTTTTCTCGACTTTGGGAATGAGCGGTAGACGATGATTGTTTGATTTATGTGCTCACCTTTAATCATTGATAACCTTAAGCAAATAATTGGGATTGTTAATTGCAAGTTGACCAAAATGGAGTAAAATAATGTTTTAGGAGAGCAACACCCTTGTTTACGTAGGATGGTTTTATTTGACATTTTTTCTCGTGTAAACTAGAATGTTTTAATCACCGATAAAAATGATAAGATAATTAACCAACACTTGTTGGTTTCACGTGTGAGTTGGTGAAAATCAAAGGGTATTGCATGCTTGTTTGAGCCTTAATTGCTCCGACACCCTCCCCTAGACCTTAGGTACTCCATTCATCTCCGAAGATTCATCGGCTCACGTGTACATCCATCCTACTTCTTCGTTTACCTTAGGTCTCCCCCAACATCAATTATCAATCTTTATACTTAGGCCGCTCTCAGCCTAAGTATAGGGGGGACCTGGGTCCCCGTGAGATTCTTACTCATCTTTCCATGCCTTAATACTTAGGTTATTTCTAACTTAAGTATAGGGGGTGTCCGCCCCAGTTCTTGTATATTCCTCCATACTTAAATGGAGCTTTGGCTTTGTATTATCTAGTGATATGAGGACAGGGCAACGTTTAAGTATAGGGGGGTATACCGTATATACAATATTTATACTTTAGCTATATTTTGAAAATTTTTGAAAATTTTTAATTTTTTTGGGCTAAAGTATTATCTTTTGAACTAAGCGAACAAAATGTTTTCAAAGTTTTTCTATACTATGTAACACTATTTTCAAAGCAAAATATTTTTTTGAAGCTTATTTGAAAAATCTTTTGAAAAATGTTTGGAAAATATTTATTTATGTGACATGGTGTTGAAATTATTTTCTTGATTTAAAGGAAGATGAGTCTAACATGTGTTCTAACTTTATTAAAAAATCCATAAAAATGAGAAAAGAAACAAAAAATCCTTTGAAAGTCAATTTGACTACTAAACACAAATAAGTAGCCACTTTTCAGTGAGGGTTTGCCCTTAGCAGAGTATGTGGTTTAGAGGACATCGCATATGGCCCGGTCCTCAAGCAACGGGTTTCGTTCTACGGACTGTACTTACACCTATATTGGCCGAAAGTAGATGCATCTACTCATTTGAGTTTAGGCGGTCAGTATGCTTTTTAAAGTCTTCATAAAAAATGAATGAAGGAGTTGGGTTAAATCCCCTACATTTTCACTTCCAAACAGGATCAGAAATGTTCGAGGACACTTCGTTGAAGAGATCTTGGGATTTTAGTTTAACCAGCCTTAACCATCAGGGTCTTAGACTTAAATATCCACATTTTTTCAGTTAGCCAGATTTGCATGCTATATTGCATGCTTAGTCTCCTACCTTAAGAATATTATCATCACTTCACATGCACAATTGCGGTCTCGATGAGATGAGTTGAAATTTCACTTAAGGGACTGGGATGAGGGATTCAAGTCTGGATTTGATCTAATGATGCTCGAGGATGGGATAGAATCATTGAAGGCTTCATGAAACCTGAGTGTCAACATTTTAGCCAATATGAGAACTTGGTTCTTGTACTAATCTCTTGACATTTACCTAAGTGCCAGGGTGTGAATAAAATAAAAACATTGATTAGTGTGCACCAACTCTTGGTAAAAGCAGTGGAGCTAGACAAAATAATACAAAGCAATGAAATATCAATGATGAAAAAAATCTCTCATTCTACAAAGTCAAATATCAACAGAGCTTCCACCAAAAGGCGAGAGCTCCCAACCATTTCAAAGTGTCCACTTGGACCACCTCTATTAGGATCAGGAGTTGGGCTTGCACCAAAAAAAGGGCTCTGGATCGTAAATGCTATAAGTCTAGGTGTAGAAGGTACGATAGGTACTCAATAAAGGCACACCCCGGTGTATTCCTAGGAAAACAAGTGCAGTAGACTCCAACTTCTTTTGACGGGTGCACTGATCAACACCAAAAATGCATTGAGTAATAAGGCACTTGAGAGGATCCTTGTTCCAATGAGAGGGAGAGAAGAAATGGCACAATCCGAAACCCTCCATCAGCCGGCCTACCATCTACACTTCTAAGTCTGACAAGTAAAGAGATGGTGGATTGGACGCAAGACTTGATTTATCCCTAGTGTTGAGGATTGGGTCCTTAGGAGAATTTCTTGGACCGGGACCTTGGGTGACATTTTGACTCTACTCTCTTGATCGCGGTCAACACTTTAATTCATATCCTTAGTGTATATGTATACCAGAGAGAGTCTGGAAAACTAGAGGAACTGGATGCCTTTTGATTAAGGTTGGGTTGAGCTCTAAGATTTTGATCTCCAAAATTGGGAGTTTTTGAACGGATCAGATCCTGTACGCACATGCACATGGGGGTTAATACAGCTCATTCATCTTTCGTGATGCTCGGGGATGAGCATAGTTTAAGTATAGGGGGTTGATGAGACCTAGTTTCATGTCATTAATTAGCAGTTCTTAACCCCCTTTCTTAAATTAATGTCAATAAAAACCAGACAAATCCTTGTTTATAACAGAGTCATGGAATAAATTAAAAATACAAAAAAATAACAAAACAAAAATTCGTAGTGTTTTTATACCTTAAAACGCTCACAAAAATATTTCTTCCTCTGTTTGACTTCATCTCCATTTTTGGTCAACATAAAACTTGTAGATCTCATCGAGATCTACAACTTTCATGTTTTGAGTTTTTCCAAATTCAACCTTCTTCTCCCTCATATTTCACATTCTTTATCTGAATAACTAGATTGGGCCACGTGGTGCTTTCTGGTTGCGCCTCGCGGCCCGATCCCTTGCGTGCCATGTGCCCCACTCTCTCTGCCATTCGATTGCCCTCTCTCACTTCAAATCTCCTCCATTCTTTCTGCCTACTTTCCTAGCCCTTCGATTATTCTTCCATTAATATATTGTCCATCCGTGAGCGCCTTTCTCTCCTATCAAACGTGACTTGACCGTCACCGCCGATCTTCTCCAATCCCCACCGCACGCTACCGCTTCATTATCAACCATCTGATCCACTCCCATCCGCCATCTCCTCCGTCTGATCCGACCTTCCTCTGAGCTCGACACGTGGCGCTCTTTGCGCCTTCGATATGCTTTCCATCGATCCAATCGAAGATGTTCTTTAACGCCCGCCTCTCAGGTGTTCGATCGCAAGATCCAACGATCGAGACTTCATCTTCCACCTCCATTCCCTCTCTCTCCCATGTTCACCCCTATCGTGCACCGTCTTCCCCCTTCCTATTTTCACCACCTTTTCCATAACCTCGTCACCCCCTGACGACCCCACGATCAAGCCCAGTCATCCACCTTCCTCACGGGGCTTTTATCACCTCTCATCACTCTCCCTCACGCTCCATATCTCCCACTCAACTCACGTACACCTCCACCTAAACCACCACCTTCATCCTTTAAATACGATGTCGCCGTCGTGCCCACACCTTATCCACCTCTACGGGGGGCTCCACCCAACCCTTCTCCTCCTCCCTGTGACAGGGGGAGGATCGATTGAGGAGTGAAGACGACAACATGCCCCCAGTGACGACCCCTGGCCATGGTAGGCCAGGACTGCAGAGCTCCGCCTCCGCCTAGCTTCCACCAGTAGCTACGGTGGTCCAGCGATGACCAGAGCATCTCATAGATGCTCGAGCCCAAGCTCCTCGTCCGCCATTGCCCGGGTAATTCCCCTCGATCCCCCTCTGTATTTTCTTTCAATTTCTCTAAATTAATTAGGCCCCCTGACACACCTTTATCCTCCCTTAATCCCTGCATTAGCTTCACCATACATCGACCACCTTCGCCAACATCGCTACGTCACCCATCCTCTTCTCCACAACCTCGACCACCTCCGTCACCTTCATCTTCACTCCGTCGAAGGAGAAGACCATCGGGCTCCATGTCTTGTCGTCCATAGCCCCCATTACACTCACTGCATTCCCCTCTTGCATTTTTTCTTCAACTACTTGGGACTAACTATGCAGGATGAAACATCCTTTCAATGACCGGAGCATCGTCGACAATGACTTCTCACACATCGCATCCGGCGACTAGGCATTGACGACCTCCTCCAAACCTTGACGCAACTTGCCCGGACCTCCAACTTCATCAACGATCGCTCAGGAGGCTTAGGGGAGATCTATCGGATCCGAGCAAGAGAGGCAGAGCCACTATGGCTTTGTTGGAGGCTAGAACTCGCTGCCACCCCCGCGACGGAGGAAGCAGCTCCAGAGACTACATGCACCGTTGGATGCACCTCCCCAGTGACCATCCAACGGCTCACACTCTGCTACATTGACGTTGTCTACAGCTTTCATTCACCGTCATATCTTCAAGATCGGGCATCCCGCAGCAATCCACGTTTCCTCTTTCAGGAGCTATAGCGATCGTTTAATCTTCCTTGATTAGACGTTCTACATGCGGCCACTTATCGAAGGAGGGATGCTTCTATAGACCTGCAAGCTTGGGTAGCCCAAGCCAACACTGAGCCTGCTCCGAGCCAGAGCCGTATGTCGAGCCTTCTCTGAGGCCAAGCCAACAACCGAAGCTAGCCGAGCCTTCTCTCAACCTGCTCAGGTCCCGAACCTCGCCCTCACATGCCTGGTCACTTGACTGGTCGGGAATCTTGTTGGGACACCCTCACGAGTTCTTCAAATTGCGGATAGGTCATGACTCGTGCATCTCACGTACGCTTGGGGTATTTTGCATTCAAGCCCTTGTAGGTTTTAATAATTGCAAATATACCTCTACGTCTGTGGGTAATTTATAGGGAGGCCTCGTGAAAATTTTTATTTACATTTTAGTCCCTCCAGGGACCTGTTTGCTAGTTATTTTTATATTTTTTTTGCATTTATACCCCTGGTTTTTATTGCATATCTTGATCATCTTAGCTCCGTTTGAGTTGATTTTGGTCTTGTTTCGAAGCTTGTTTCATTGTCTTCTTAATGGCATGCTTAGATTTCTGATTTGACATTGTGAATTTTGATGCATTAGTTTAATACCCAAGTGTCGCTTATATAACACGTTTAATGCTTTGCCTTAATTGATTTAATGAAACTTGATTCATGATTCTAATCTAACTTCGACTACTGTTTGATTGCTCAAAGATTTTGTATAATTCGGGCATATTTGCAGCATTTGTAATATTGCATTTCCTTGCATTAAAAAAATCAAATAAAATTGTCTCTACATATTTCATGCGTCTGCATTGTATGTCCATTTGCATTATGACCTATGAACTTTTAATTCATCACTTAATTTAAGTAATAAGAGTCTAAACAATACTTAAGAGGCTTGTGTCCCTGAGTTCGCCCGTGGGCTTGCCCAAGCAAAATATAAATCGACCGCTTCGTTGGTGTTAATTGATGCATTATTCAAGCGGTTTTTGATTAACTTGATTTTACCTGACTGCAACAAAAGTGGTTAATTCCACATTATTAAGAGAGTAAAATTCAGGTTCGTCAATGGGCGGTCGAGATGAGGGCTGACTGAGAATATTAGATGGCCTTGGAGATGGTTGGGTGGCGCGAAGGGAGATGGGTCACATGGTGGCTCCAGAGAGAACCACGTGGCCTAATCATATTATTCAGAAAATAGAAAAATAGGGAGAAAATAAAAAAGAAATAAATGGGAGAAGAATTAGGGGGAAAAAGTCGAAACATGATAGTTGTAGATCTCGAGGAGATCTACAAGTTTCATGTCAGATAAAAAGTTAAAAGAAATTAAACAAACAACACAAAATTGTTAATAGTATTTTTAATGAATAAAAACATTGTATTTTAATGGTTTTGTAATTTTTTATCTTTTATATTTCTTTTAAAGCCCAAAATAAATATCTACAATATTTATCTGATTTTTTTGAAGTTTTTAATAGGAAATAAAATAAGAAAAAAGGTAAATAAAGGGAGTTAATATTTGTATAATACGTAAGGTTATTTACAGACAAATGGTCAATTGTTAATTAGAGCGAATTATTGGTGATTTTTGTTGATTTATTCAAGCTCGTAGGATAACTAAGGAGTATAATGATGATAAATCGGAGATTCATCAGTCGCTCGCACCCAAGCAGGGCTATGCTATAATTTCTCCCTTTTATACTAAAACTAAAATAGGAAAGTAAGGGAACTTGGAAAGAACTTGAAAGACTATATCAAGTTATATCTCCTTACCTCCTCCCTGGAGCTGTCGAGGAGAGGAGTGCACCATCCTCCTTCTCCTCTTCTTCCTGGCAGGCTTCACTGATGCTTCTTCCATAGCTCCCTTCCCTTCTCTCAACTTCTCAACCCTGGCCTCGAGGGTGGTGGGGGTGGGGTGTTTATGAGATGTCCCTAGAACCTGGATACTTGGCAAACCTGTTTCCACACAAGTCAGCTCCACATTCTAAATGCACGCACAAATAAGTGAGAAAAACTAGCATAAAAAGATTGGAATTTAAAAAATCCATTTCCAATTGTTCATCCTCATCATATGTTCATAACATATTACATATCATGTATGCATAGAACGTTGTCCATACAAATACATAACCATGACTCTCTAAAAACCTACAAGTAACAATGAAAATAGAAAAAAGTAGCTATTGAATTGTACCATAAAAAGGTGTAGCTACACAAAAGAACCTCCAAGCACAAACTGCTCACTACGGTGGCTACTCCAGTGCACCTACAGAACCAACACAAAGGGTACATTATAACCGAAGGCTCTATATGACACTAAAAACTACAACAAGGTAAGGTAATAACAAAAAGTGTGTAAGACAGAACCAATAGACCCATCCTCACAAAAAGGATCATACTTCGACCTCTTTATTAACCTTAATCACCCAAGCATTGTGGATAATCTGTGATCTTGATCCATGCGGGATCTTACACTATGAATTTAAGGAACAAGGTACCTTAGGGTTGGGGTGCTTTAAAGAACGCTAATCACCCTTTGCTAATTTGTCATTTTTATGTTGTAGTCAGCCACTTAGGATCTATAAAAAATCGCTTAATTAATGTTTCAATTCAATGCGAAGTGGTCAAGTTTATTTTACTTGGGTAAGCCCAAGGTCGAACTCAAGGAGGCCACTGTCTCCTTAGGTCAATATTTAGATAATCTAGATGCTAGGTTTTCAAGGGGAAGTTTTTGGCAATTTTTATGCAGATATAAATGATATGCAAATGTAAGATGTAAATTTTAAGGTTAAATTAGCCAACAACAAAAAATCCAAATTAATATGCAAATTAGCTAAAAATACATAATGCAATTTTCCTTAATTATTTATGCAATAAAGAATCCTGAACATACTTTTTTGTGGGACATATAATGCATGCATGAAAAATAGACACTTTTTATGGGGTTTTCTGCCTTTTTATGTAAATGAAATGCAAAAATTATGAAAATTTGATAGTAAGTTAATTATGATAATACGAATTTTTGGGATTTTTCTGATGCAAAATAAATTTTCTATGAATTAAACAAACGGGCTATGTGTTTTATAGTTAATTAATTTTAATAAATAAACATGATTATTTATTAAAATAACATTACCTTAGATAAGTCTAATCACGATCTATCTAGGAAAATTCTAACTCTTAAAAATATTGGATTCATAAAGAATTAAAATTCAATAGTCAAAATCGCAAAAAAATTTATTTTAACCTAAATATGCATGCAAAAAAACAATTTTAGGAGGAAGTACATAGCTCAATTAAATCTATAAAATGTGTTTTTTATTTAATTTTTGAGGTAAGAAATAATTAGTTATGAATTATTGAAGCTCAGATGGGTAAAAATATGGAATTTTTATCACAAATAAATTAATAAATATTTACAAGCCCACAAAAATATAAAGACCTTACCACAACATAGAGGAATAATTAAACAAAATAATGCCATTCCTGGAATTTAAAATTGATGGCAAATGATAGTTCAAAATGAGACTCAAACACATGGGTATAAATGCAATACATGAAAATAAAATAAATAAAAAATACCGACAAGGACTAAAGCGGAGTTACCAAGACTAGTTGGGTATTCTTGCAATTTTCCAGGTGCGCTCGTGTGACGGGCGTGCCCTAGGATGGCACAAGATTCTTCGTAATTCTGAGGGAAGGCGAGGGTTGCGCTGTAAAATTCCTCGCACCCCACGTGCGGGCATGTGCGATGGGCTACGCTCGAGGTTGCCTCAGTTCGAGGCTAAGGTGCATGCTTCCCCAGCCTCCATGTGACTGTCCTGAGCCATGGGGCATGGAGGGAGGCTTGACGGAGCTGTTGTGGTGCTTTAATGGTCGTTGGACCAAGTCTTAAGCCTTGATCCTATGATAGTTGTGGTGAGGCTGATCGGCGGTGGTGTGTCGATGAGTGTGATGGAGCCATTAGAGACGCAGTTGAGGGCTAGGCGGTCGGAGCAACGGTTTTCATGGCGATGAAGCAAAGATAAAGCGGCGGTGACCGGTGGTGAGGTGGAGTGGTGGTGGCACTGACCGATGATTAGCGAAGGCATGGGGCCGAGAGGCGTTTCCCCAGTCGAAGGGAAGGCTAACAAATGTGGACCGGAGCGATAGAGACCGGTGGCGAGCGACGACGACGGAGTGGGTATGAGGTGATGGTGAAGGTGTAGATTGATCGGAGGGTATGGATCGAGGAAAGGATCAATTCGGGTGGAAGAAGATGAAATTGTAGCGAGGAGGAAGAAGAAGAGGGAATAGGAAAAGAACGAAGAAGAGGAGGAGAAGCTGGTGGGTTTCAAAGTTTTTTTTTTTTGGGGGGGGGGGGGCTATGCTTGATCTTCGCCTCAAGGTCCCGGTGAGATGGACCGAAGCTCAATAGGAGAGGAAGCTCCCATCTGTAGCAAGGAGAAGCTCAACTCCTTGGATCTCGCCTTGAGCAGATGGAGGTCGTCGTTGATTGACCTTAGCATTTCTCAGCTGTCACAAGAGGAATGAGGGGGGCTAGGCATGTTCCTCTCTGCATCGATGGATAGCGATCGAAGGTTGGCGATAGTTGGGTTTTATGTGTGGTTGGGGTTAGCGCAGGAGGCAGAGGGTGTATGAGTGGGGTAGCGAGGGAGGGGGAGAGACGGAGAGGAGAGGTGGTCATGGGCGGTTGGGTCGTCATCACAAAAGGCAAAGGGTGGGTAGCAACGAGCGTCGTGATCGGAGGTGGAAAACGAAGACTCTGTCATCCAATCCTCCCTGTGATCGAAGGGAAAGGATGGTGATACACGGTGGCTCCAAGAGCCATCACATGGAAGGGAAAACAATAAAACAAACAAGAACAAAACAAAATAAAATAAAAATAAAGGGAAATAAAGGGACCGATGCGTGGCAACTCCAGAAGCGGTCACATGTTGCTCCCAGAAAATTCAGAACAAAAAACCAAAGGAAAATCAATAAAAAATAGAATGTGATGTCAAATCAAAAAGTGATCTTCATGAAATTTGTTCATCTCGACGAGATCTACAACTTTCTTGAAGGAATCGAAACCAAAATAATATGTACAAATCATATTTTTGGTGGAACTCTATAGATATAAAATATTTGTATTTTGCATTTTTTGTATATTTTAAATAAAATAAAATTCAAAATAAAAATAGATAAAATATAAAATAAACATTTACACATTAATATATTATTTTATATTTTCAATAATTAAGAAAATAAAGAAATAAAATAAGAGATACATATATACATACTCTATATACAGACTGAGAGTGATTTATTTTCTTTGTTTTTTATTTCAGTTTTGATATGGAGTTTTGCACATTTTATTAAAACATAAATCAAAGAAAATAAATGAAAAAATAAATAAATAAAGTTATTTTTGTACATGAAATAATAGGATTAAATCGGTAAATATGTACGATATACAATGAGGTCCCAAAACTCAAGTTTCACATATGATCTCTGATTCTTTTGAATTTGATCTTGTTTTGTAGATAATTGAATGTATATAGATTCAAAAGTGAGTAGAACTTCATAGGATACATAAGAGAGATATTTACATTTACTGCTTTTTGTCTCCAAACTAGTGTTTGAGTTTATCGGGCAACTATACAAGTTAGTAATTTTTTGGTATTTTTCCTTGATTAAAATTAGTAGTATGTAGACAATAGAGTTAATTTTACTTAAATAATTAAAAACAAGGGAATTTATGGTAATATATAGATGATAATGTACAAGATTTTTGGGCTTCTTATGTAATTATGCATACTAAAATATGAATCTTATCTGCATATGCATGAATGATAAAAATGCAATTTAAATGAATAAATGCAAGTAATGACTTGGGAACAGAGCTCTATTTTCAACTTTTAGAGTGATGAATCACATATTCATCATCGCTTCCGCAGGCATACATATGGTACACAAGCATCCTAACTAAGTTCCTAGCACGTCCTCTAGTTTCTTGTCCCATATGTGATATTCTCATGTTTAATCCCAAGAATTCAACCCAATTCACCAAGATGTTTACCAACAGATGAAACCATCACAAATCGTCCAAGTCCACTACCCATTACTAAAAGTCTATGATGGCATAGGGCATGAGTTAGGGCACTTATCACTCAAATCATCTATTATACATAGGATAACTTCCAAGATACCAATCCACCTTTAATAACCACATTCTCGGAATTCTCCTCCCAATGCTCCCACTCGGAATACTGACCAACATGGCCTACACTAGCTAGCACAAGAGTATTAACCCGAAGTAAAAAAGCAAAATATAAATCACCAAGCATGACTACTTAGCATGCACACTAAAACTGGGCTCTATGGCATGCTAAGTACTAGGGCAAACACCATCATTATTGGCACCTCAAGGCATGCGAAGCAGCATGTCCCCCAATTAGTGCAGTTGTTGGGTCCGTGGGTTCTAAGTTTCTATGCGGGGCTCGAGGCATGCATGCCCCTCCCTTGGAGGCATCTACTCCACTACCTGCATGCCACTTGAGTATAATCATCATGACATGGAAAAAAGGGCATAACAAGAAAATCATTCACTAACCATGAAGTTGTAACATAGATATGGGAACCCTACAATCATTTGCATGATGCTCAAGATGCTCTCACTCACTGAGGCTCACAGCATCATATTTTATTTATAACTCAAATTGAACCCATTCATTTGGCTCATGGAGGTCTTATGGACAATTTCTCAGTCCAAGGTAAATCATTTGATTCATGTTTAGCGCACTTGGATCGAGTTCTTCAAAGGTGTAGAGAGGTTAATCCAGTACTCTCTTGGGAGAAAATTCATTTTATGGTCCATGAGGGTATCGTCTTGGGGTATGTCATCTCCAAAAGGGAATGTAGGTTGACCCTGCCAAGGTGGGTGTGATCAAGAAACTTTATCCACCAACCAACGTGAAGTCAGCACGAATATTTTTAGGGCATGTCGGATTTTATAGAAGATTCATTCAAATTTTTTCAAAGATTGCCCGACTGACCGAGCTCTTAGTAAAAGACACACAGTTCATTGTAGATCACATGTGTATTGAGACCTTTGAGCTATTGAAAAGGAAGATTATTAACTCACATGTCTTACAAGCTCCCGACTGTCTCTTCCCTTTGAGTTTATGATTAATGCATCGTATTTTGCGATAGAAGTTGTGTTAGGGTAGAGGAGAGATGAGAACCCATTTGCAATCCACTATGTGAGCAAAGTTTTAGATGAAGCACAAAAAAAGTATACAATTACTGAAAAGGAAGTGCGCGCAGCAGTGCGGGACCTAGGGAAGCTCAGATCATATATTTTAGGCTCTAAGGTGACGATGTACATAGATCACACATCCACTCTATATTTAATGGAAAATAAAGATGTAAAGACACGTCTTCTTATCTTGATTTTGTTACTTCAAGAGTTTGATTTGGACATTAAGGATAAACCTCGACACATATGACAACAGTGTGATCTATAAGGACAAAGTTAAGAAGTGGCATGATATGCATATCAAACGTACGAACTTTGTCCTGGGATAAAAGGTATGGTTGTTCAACGTGAAGTTGATAATCTTTCACGGGAAACTAATGTCAAAGTGGACGAGTCCTTATACAGTGAAGGAAGTGCATAGTAATGGAAGTGTAGAGATATCTGGTCTTAAAGATGGTACACGTTCTTTCTTGGTGAATAGACAACTGTTGAAACATTTATTGGAATCTAAAGAATGGTTAGTTGATGAACGTGAAATTCTCCTCTTTAATAACCGATAATTGTAGTATAGGAGGCAGAAATCGGTCGATCAAAAACCACAGTCTTTGAATGTTGTGGAATATTTTTTTACTTGGCAAGTCTACCAAGGCCGAACACAGGGAACGGTGATTTTTAGTTGCGTGGTCTTAATTAAATTAAATAAATAATTAATGATTGATTAATTTCTGCGTTGAAAAAAATATAATACAATGCAATGCAGATGCAAAGAAATAAGCAGACTGGATGAGAACAGCACATGATCTGTGATTAAAGATTCTTGCTCCAAATAATGTTAATCAATGTCCTCAAAATTTATCATAGATCAACAGATGTTAAATCCAAAAATATTTATCAATAAATCCAAGCTGCAGGCTATGAAATTAACCAATCAAATCAATCTTATGAAATAAATCAATAATATCCCTTAAGATTCAATACTCAAAGAATGTTCAATACTTTCAAAGAAATAAAGCCAATTATCCTCCTCGATTTAGCCCCTGCAAAAGTAGCTCGAATGTCACCAAATACAGTCAAAGAGCCATCAACTAGAAGCTTGCACAATAGATAAAGATCCTCAAATAATAATAATAACATCTAAAGCATCTCTGATCCGTTTACAAGTTATGCTAAATGATAGAGCATGAAAATAGCTTCAAAATGACATTTTATACGCTAAAATCGGAGTTCAAATGAGCAAGATATGATGAAATGAAATTTCAGGGACTAAAATGTAATTGAAATAAAGTTTGTCCTTCAAAATGGTCCCTGGATGGACTTATCTGCAATTTCTGAAAGTCGAAGGGGGGTCCGTATGTAATTTACCCCTGGCGGGGGTAGATCTGAAATATCAAGAACTGGCGGGGGTCTTGTTGCAATTTACCCCCGGACGCACGTGCCTTGCACGTGCCTTTGGAGGCTCGGGTCCGGGGCAGAGGCTCGGAGGTGCCCGAAGCTGTGGCTCAGGCACAGGGCGAAGTTTCGGAGCCCCGAATCAGAGGCTCGGTCGACGAGGCTGTGGTTCGGAGGTTCGGGGAATCTGAAGCGGAGGCTTAGAGCTCCACGTGGCGGCAAGCGGTGGTTCAGGCTGCCCGAACCTCCCGGTGTGGAGGGGTGGTTCGGCGGAACACGTGGCGGCTCATCAGCCGTTGGATCAAGGGCTGACGCCATGATTCAACGGTGGCTGGAGGGGCTTCGACCCGGTGGCAGAGTGGCAGGCGCTTCAATCCGGCGGAGCTCAGCCGTGGCCGGCTAGGTGGAGGCGATGGTAGAGTAGCTCATCCTTAGGCGATACACGCCCAAGGCGGGGGTTCGACGATCGGGGGCGAAGCGGAGGTGTACCTGCAACGAAAGAGAACACAACAAAAATATGGTGGCGTGGCGAGGGCGGGGTAAACGGGGGTCGACCGGCTGTGTGGGGCTCGAGGATGTTCTACAGTCGGGCGAAGAGAGGGTATGGGGTTCCAGCATGTGCAAGGCCGGAGTAGAGGTATGGGTTGGCCGAGGCGAGGGTGACCGTGGAGCTGGACCGGAGGGAGAGGAGGAATTACTTGGGGAGGGAGCTCAATGGCACAGGGAAGCCGGAGCACGGAGAGCTTCGTTGGGAACAAAGCTTGCAACGGTCAGGGGGTGACCGGATCTCGCCTAGAGTGTCGACGCCTTCTCAAGGACCTCAGCTGTCACCTGCGGTGGGGGAGAAGCTCGTGCCAACTCCTTTAATGGTGGATGGGTCTGTGCGGCCGACGAGGAGGGAGTTTATAGGCGCAAGGAGGGGGGCTGTTACCGACTGGAGAAGATGAATGGGGCGGGGGAGTGTAACGACCATGTATGGCGGGCTTGATGCTGCATGCGGCATTACGTGCGGAGGAGGCGGAGTGCTGGCAACGTTGGGGGAGGAAGAGGAACAGCGGGGGGGGGGGGTTGGAACAGCTGGATGGGGGAGAAGGTGGGGTGCCACGTGGCGAGCCCAGGAGCTACCATGTGGCACCCCAAAAAAATTTCAAAATTCAAAGATAAAGAAAAATAGAAAAGAAATAGAAAAAGACCTTGGATCAAAAAAATTCCTTTACAAAAGTTGTTCGTCTCGACGAGATCTACAAGTTTTGAAGGATCCGGGAGCAAAAGAGGTCATCTGTGAGAAGTGGCATTTTTGGTGGTTCTCCATGTGTATAGAAAATTGGAAATTTAGGATTTTGTAATTGTTTTGGTGTTTTTAGAGAGGATAAAAAATCTAGAAAAATACAATAAAATACAAGGAAATTAATTAGACACTAAACTATTTTTCTTGGATTTTTAATAAATAAAAAAATGGGAAAATAAAATAGAAGTGTGAAATACAAGATTGTTGTACAGACTCACAACGGATACCTGGACTCAGTCAGTTTCTTTGATTTCGGATTTAATCTGGATTTGAATTTTTTTGCTACTTATTAAAACTTTCATCAAAGAATACAAATGAAAAAGAAATAAAATTAAAAGGATTAATTATGTACATAAAACTCAGGTCAAAAATAGCAAAAAGTCAAAATAAGCAAAAGAGGCCCAAACCCCAACTTTCACAAATGAGCTCCGAATTTTATGAAATTGGTCTTGTTTTGAAGATATTTGAAAATGGAGTACTTTAAAAGTAAGTAGACTAAAATCAGACACTGTATGAGGGAGATATGCTCGTTTGAGTCCATCAGATGTGAAATTAGACTTTGGGATTATTTGACATTTATTGGAGTTAGTAATTTTTTGTATTTTTTATTTAATAATGTTTGTAATATCTATACAATGGAGGTCGTTTGGGGTCAATCGGATTAGAATGAATTAACTAAAAATATGAGAAGTTAGCGGCTTTTTGAGCTAATTTACACTTGGGATTTTAATGAAATTATGCATGATGAAATGCAAATATTATTTACACATGTATGTATGCTAATGATGCTCTATTAATGAATAAATGCATGTGAATTCTTGGGAACAGAGCCTAATTGACCAATTTTAGCATGATGAATACGAGATTCATCATTAGTTCAAGTGGAACATATTGACTTCATGCATAATGATTATCTCGCAGACATTTCTGACTACTCTACATGAGCCGCAGTGTGAAGATTCAAGTCAGAGCAGATACAACATCCTTACATATTCGCATTCTTTCTTAATAACACTTCATTTGTTCCTTCACTTGATTTCGTTCTTACAGTGTTTAAGTTCTCTCTTTCTTTAGGTACCTGCTCCTTAGGTTATTTAAAGCTTGAGAATAAGGGGAACCCATACCTTGTTTATCCCTTAGATTTCCTTAATCATCCTCTCAGTTCCTTATCTTTTTATATTCTTCTTCCTACTTAGGCTATTTTCAGCCTAAGTATAGGGAGCTAGGCCCATGTCTATTCATTCTCTCTCACTCCTCCATCTTTGCTACCCCTATTCCTTTGTACTTCATTCCTATGTGCAGGCTACTTTAAGCCTAAATATATGGGGTCGTACCTGTTTCAGTTCTCATACAATCTCTTTATATTTAGTACGAGCTATGTTCTTCATTTCACTTTGTGCCACGAGGACATGACACAAGCTAAGTATAGGGGGTGCACGTATATATTTCATATATACTTTATCCATAGCTCGTACTTTAAAATGATTTCTTATTATTACGGGTTATGGGTATTGAAAAATTGAAACTAAATTTTATAAAAAAGATTTGTAAAATATTTTGAAAATCTTTATATCTATTTGACATGGTTTTGTAAAAATATTTTACAGATTGTTTGAAACCATGAAGGATGTCATACCATGATGACTAGAAGGATACATGCAAATGACCATGTTTAGGGTATTTTGTCACAAATTCAATTACTATGAATAGACCTACATGACCTTCAAACAAGAGCAGGACCATGATCTTTTCAATAGCAACAACTGAAGGAATAATGAAAGTGATATGGTTGTAAGAACTTAATGCAAAGAGCATTGATAGACAAGAGTATGCCATTGTGCATTTTGATAGTAAGACCACCATACGCTTGATGAAAAAATAGATGCACCACAAAATGACAAAGCACATCAATATCAAACATTATTTTCATGTGAATTGTAATCAATCTGGCTATGTTTTAGTAAATAAGATTCTATAAATGATACTTTTGAAATTATGATGACTAAGCCTCTTATCCAAATCAAGTTTATGATCATGAATTTATTGTATTTCTTAAGCTATGGAAAATTTAAAAGTTATTAAAGAGGGGAAATCTAATGAATTTAGGAGTTCAAGTTAAGGTGAAGATTTGTTGAATTTCCCTTAATTTATAATACGATTACGTCTCCCATGCATTCCACTAAGGAAACTCGTTACTTGGCTGGCATATCAAGTAAAACGGATTTTTTACCCGGCTCATACATCAACTAATGTTGTTGTCATTGGTAAGTATTATACATCTTTTTAGATGGATTCTTTGAATAGATGGAACATGTATGCTTCTCGTGCTCCATTGTAGTATTCACATTCTTTTGAGGAATAATGACTCATCGACTTTTTATCCTTAAAATTTTCATCTCAATAGTAAAAAGGATTTTCGTATTGTATTCTCAATTTATTATTTATGCATATGGATTCCTCAACAACCTTCTTATATATAATCTCCATTGGTACCTTCCTATTGCAACTACTGTTTATCCCCTCCTCATTTCATTCCAATAATGCCCATGATTAAATTTCTATTAACATCTTTATCCTAATTTCCCTGTTCTCTCAATGGCTTCTTTATATTTTTAATGGCCTCTGTATCCCAATATCTCGATTCTCTCTGTTAAGGTAGCACACCTATCAAATCACCATGTAGTTGCTTATGGTGGCATCGCTTTGGATAACCCTCTAAACAAACCTTCAACTTATCTTTTTCTTCGTCCAAAGATTTAGCCCCAACATTTGATGTTGTTATGCATATAGAAGCATTGACAACTCCTCCTCCACATGCCATCTTCGACTAAGGTATCCGATGATATTTTTTTTATTGTCGCTTCACTTTTGAAAAAGGTAATGCTTAGATTATTATTTTGGTAGCCGGAGGTATTGTAGGGTATAATGTTTTATTTGATTAGTTCTCTCTGGGAACGATTCACCAGCAACAAGAGATGGGATTCAATGCCATTCTCTTATATCTATCTTTATCTTATGTCTCATATAAACATGGACTTTTTCCCCCAACAATCGAGCATGATTGTCTCTCGAATGATTTTATTTTGCCTTCGCTAGATAAACAATGAGTCAGAAGAGATATATGGGTATCGTTTTTTAAGAAAGGAGGGTTAACCGTTAAAAATAGTGTTATGGTGTTTGTTATCATATGTGTAGTTGTATCTTTCTATCTTCTCCATCGTTCTATCTTACTGAGCTTATAATGTTTTTTTGCTTTTTTATCATTGTATCTTTGCTTTAGCTCCATTCATTTTGCTGATTTATATAATGACATTATGTTCTCAGCAATACCTCAGCCTGGATCGACAAAACGAGCAATGTGGGTATATGAACCGATGTTATCTTCATCTATTTATTTTTTAATATACCACACCGACATAGTTGCTTAATCTCACATATTTTTGTACGAGCTAGTTTTAATGATAACTTCACTAACAAGAAGTTTATAGAGAGGTTCTTTGGTATCTCCTCCTACCAAGGTGCCATCTCGGGTCCTATAATTTTCATTCTCAAACATCTTCGATTACATCAAAACTGGTATTTTGTTTTTTGGGCCGTGTATTCCTGGTGACGTAGGTACAACTGTGGATTCTAGGCACAAGGTTCTGGAATTCTTGGGCATGCACGGTGAACAGAACAACCCTCCTTCTTTGTCTTGCTACCATCAATTTCGTTATATCAGTATTTTCCTCATTTCCCTTTCTTTGTAACATATGATTTTTATTTCAATTTATTGTATTTGTTTTCCCATGTGATTTATGTTTCAGTTTCTTCACCTTTTCTAGTTTATCAAGTTGGTCTAGCATTCATATAGTTACCTTTGCAACACATATCCATGACAAATATAATTAATTCAACTCATGCATTACTTAGAATAATTAACATGTATCCTATTGTATAAATATGTATGAAGAAGGTGTCGGGGAATTTTGGAATTTAAATTAATCTGAAAAATAATAAATATTTGTGCCCGTATGTGCTACAATATTGTGTCTATTTTCTCACTAAGAAATAGTTGTCATTTTGTTCTTATATACGTATTCCTGTGTAACGTACTGGCTAACTACTAGTTTGAATAATGAAGCGTGCAAGGTTCATTCTAGTAAAAAGGATATTTTTTTATCCTCAGCATCTCACGTATATGTTTCCATCTTTGAGGTTCTCGAAAAAAAGTGAGACGGCTTCATGGTTAACGGGAGTCCCACACAGTGACACATAAGCGGCGGTGTTGCTCGTTAACTCCGCCTCCCCTCTCCCCTCTCTCCGCCCGTGCCTCCGCCGCCTCATCCCCTTCCCTTCCCTTCCCTTCCCCGCCGCACTAAGCCCTCCCCACCACCCCCTCACCTCCTCGTAAGCGTCTCTCGTCCTCGCCGTCTGCGCCTGCACTCCAATCTCGCGTCGTTGGCTCCCTCCGGCCGCCGGTTCTCTTGCCGGGCGTCCGCGGTTACCGCCTCCGAGGCTCTGGATCAGCGGCACGGGTAATCCATATGCTTATTTGAAACGATGAAATTCACTAACAGCTTACCTCAATTGGGATTCGAGGCATGCCTGGGTTATGGCATTCTGTTTATTACGGTTGATTGTGGTCAAAATTACGTTACTGAACTAGAAATTATATTAAGCATTAAACGATGGATAACTTTATCAAACGACATTTGACTTGTATCTTACCTTCATCTATAGGTTTCGCCCCAATTAAGCTTTTGCATTTTCTTATGCTATATGGCCCGTCCCACTTAGCCTGGATTTTGCTCCACCACTGACCAAAATGGATCCTCTAAAGCAATTCATCGTTGAAATAGTGGCTCCACCTTTATTTATGAGGGATATAAGTTGTAGATAAGAGACTAATGGGCATATCTACTCAATGGTAGCTGGTAATTGTATCGGAGGCTTCCATCCAAGGACCAGGTTTTAACCTCCGCATCTCCAATTGATATGTCCATCTGTTGGACCCCGTTAATGTCAGATTTAAGTAGGCACGTCAGGAAAATGGCTCCGTAATTAGATGTGAAAATTGAGAACAAGAGAATATATTGCAATTATTTCAATTCTCACATTAGTGTCTCCTCTTCATGAAATGTTCATTGAATATTGAAGATTTTTTTTTGCTTTACCAACACTTGTGAAAACCACAGCAGGAGACTTCTGACTTAAAGTCAGTTCCAAGAATTTACCGGCAGAGACATCAACAAAATAAACAAACTGACATTTACTTTTTGTTTATTTTTATGCTACTTATGGATTATTTTGTTGAGCTATTTTTGGACAGTTGGATAAATTTCTTCCTGAAAGTTTATTGATAAAATAGGTTTTTTCGTGAAGAATAATTCTAATCAAAATAGACATAGAATAACAAAAATAACCTTATGGAAATGCCCACACATTTTAATTGTACTTGTTGACATGTCGGAGGAGTAACTAAATGATTATGCATTTTTGTTTCACAGAATACAGGGAAAAATATCCAGTGTGAAATGCAATCTATTTGGCTAACCTGGAACCCAGATCGTTTTCTCGTTTTGTTTATGTGTTTTTCAGTTTGTTCAACTCTGGTTTTTCAGTAATTCATTTTTACCTGATGGGCTCAAATGTCACGATTAGATGATGGACGCAAAAGTATTCATACAACTTTGGGCCGTGATCATTCCTGAGAAGCTTCTCATAAGTGACAATATTATAGGATGATGTTAGTGTAGTTTGTCAGGCTGTAATCATAGCTAATCCTATAGATAGTAAAATCTGATTTAATGCCTTTCTCCACTAGATCAGGACCAATATCTATTCCTGAAAATTTACATAAAGGCCGCATCTACCACGAGACATATGGATGCCAGATGAACATCAATGATATGGAAATTGTGCTATCCATTATGAAGAAAACTGGGTATATTCAAACTGTCGATGACCCTGAGAGTGCTGAGGTCATCTTTATTAACACCTGTGCAATACGTGAAAATGCTGAACAGAAAGTCTGGCAGCGGCTCAACTATTTCTGGTTTCTCAAAAGAGAATGGAAATACAATGTTTCTATTGGAAGGTCGACTTCTCTGCACCCTCCAAAAATAGTTGTTCTTGGATGCATGGCTGAGAGGTTGAAGGACAAAATACTTGACACTGATAAGATGGTTGATATTGTATGTGGTCCCGACGCATACAGAGATCTGCCACGATTGCTGGACGAGGTTGTTATGAGCAGAAAGGAATTAACACTCTGTGATGCCTCGTGAATCGGATATATAGGGCTTTATTTATTTATTTTTGTCCGATAATTAGAGTCTCATTTTATTTACAAATAATCGAGTCCTCGCATTTTTAATTTAAATAAAGAGATCACGTGCTATCTCAATTTAGTTAGTTAGAGTCAATTAGAGATTTGAATTTATTTCAAATCAATTAGTTAGTCGGTTGGAGTCAAATTAGAATAAGTTGATTTAAATTTTGAATTTGAATTTTCTATTTTTGTATTTCATCCCTCCTATATAAAGGGATGATAGGCTATTATTTTAAACAGTTCAGATGATATAAAAAATTGATTTATCTCTATCTTCTCTCCATTCCTTCTCCCTCGACGCGGTCTACGCGCTTTCTTCTTCCTCAAATCTCGCGCAACCGGCGCGCCTTCTCTCCTTCTCCCCTCCAATTTATTCTTCCACCAAAAATCCACAAAAAAATTATTTTCCGCCGTCGCCGAATTTTTTCTGCATCAATTGGTATCATAGCATGGCCTACAGATCGTCCTCACGATCTGACGATCCGTCCAGACATTGGCGCCGACATGCGACGAAACACCATCATTCGTCGGAGTGTAAACGGCGAGCCGAAGAAGCTTACGACAAGGAGATGATGGGCGTACTGCTTGATTTCCAGTTAAAGTTTCGAGATTTGATGGCTAATTTCGAGACCCTATGCGTTGCCAAATCAAAGTCTTCCACTACCGAAGCCGCTGTCCAGAATTTTGACGAAGAAAAACTCGCGGTCGATGATGATTTGCTCGCTGTCTAGGTCATTTCAGAAGAAAAAGGCATCAATCTGCTTGCTATCCAGGTATTTTCAGCTTGCAAACACCGCCGAATTCGACCCACGGCCCACCCGCAGCCCTCTCGCGGACCCCCGCTGCAGCCCCAACACCTCCGGTGCCCCCCTAGTCTCGCTGCAACCCTCTCCCTCCACCGAAACAACCCCACCACATTCTCCCGCACAACCAGCCCTCCTATCCCTTTCCTCCAGCGACTTCACCAACCCCCCACGTCCCCTGTGGTGCCACCTTCAACCCCCGCAGCCCCAGTTTCCCCTGCTGTCACCCCCCGTTGGGCCGCAACCCTGCAAATTCCCCTGCCCCACCGCTGTTATCACCTTCTTCTACCACATCCGCAACCCCAGCAACCCCCCTAGCCTCGCTGCACCCTCCTCCCGCCTTCCCTGCACCCCTTGCAGCGCACCCCCCAAACCCAGCTCCCCCTCCCGTTGCTCCTGCGCTCCCAGAGAAGTCCCCAGCCCTTCTGTCGCCTACCCCGACCTCCCCACCTCCCACTCCTTTGCCGCCTCCCGTCGCTACCCTCACCACCCCGGCAAACCTCCCATCCCCGTCATCCCCTCCGGTCGTACATGCACCTCCTGCCGCCAACCTTGTACCCCCAGCAACCCCCTTGCCCCATCGCCGCCAACACCCCATCCCATTGCCTCCGCGCTCCCAAGCAAACCCACAGCCCCACCGCCTCCTTCCTCTTGCCCACGCCACCACCCTTGTTCCGACACTGCTGCCACCACCAACCCTATTCCGCCTCCCCTATCGCGAACCGCCATCGCGTCCACCCAGCATCGCGCCACCACCGCGATCCTCCAACTGGGCCCCGCCACCAATATTCTCCACCCACGCGCCACTGCACCAGCCGTTGTAGCCATCGCCCGAACCCCGAAGGCAGGAGCCTTCGCCGCCTTCCGTTGACCGCTCGAGACCGCTGTCGACGTTGCTTGAAGATGAGAGAAACCCTAACGCATGGCTCCTCTTCAAAAGGATTCGTATCCCACCAAACTAGGAACTTGGAACTGATTTGGATAATTTACAGAAAAGCCCCTCCTTACAAGAGCTTCTATCTCAAAGGCCAATTGGAGAAATTATCTTACGACTTTTGTTTAAATGATGGGGTAGAACATTTGCAGCTATACCCCTCGGTAGGAAGAAAATTACAAACGTAACATTAAAAAGGATCTAATTAGGGAATATGAAGCTACTATTTCAAGATCAAGTTCTCCAACGACGCATCGAAGATCAAGCAATTCGTCGGGAAACGAATTTTTCAAGCGGAGGAGAACTGATGTAGCGTGAATCGGATATATAGGGCTTTATTTATTTATGTCCGATAAGTAGAGCCTCATTTTATTTACAAATAATCGAGTCCTCGCATTTTTAATTTAAATAAAGAGATCACGTGCGATCTCAATTTTGTTAGTTAGAGTCAATTAGAGATTTGAATTTATTTCAAATCAATTAGTTAGTCGGTTAGAGTCAAATTAGGATAAGTTGATTTAAATTTTGAATTTGAATTTCTATTTTTGTAATCTCATCCCTCCTATATAAAAGGATGATAGGCTATTATTTTAAACAGTTTAGATGATATAAAAATTGAGATTTATCTCTCTCTTATCTCTATTCCATCTCCCTTGACGCGATCTACGCGCTTCTTCTTCCTCGAATCTCGCGCAACCGGCGCGCCTTCTCTCCTTATCCCCTCCAAATTATTCCCCATCGAAAAATCCACCAACAAATTATTTTCACCAACGTTCACAATTTTTGCTGTCCCTTGAAGAAACCTACGCTGATATAAGTCCAGTCAGAATTTCACGCAATTCTATCTTAGCATTTGTTTCTGCCATGAGGGGATGCAATAATATGTGTTCTTTTTGCATTGTTCCATTCACTCGAGGGAGAGAAAGATCACGCCCTGTTGAATCAATTGTATGAGAGGTTGGTGAACTACATAAGGAGGGTGTTAAAGAAATCACGCTTCTTGGTCAAAACGTGAACATCTATAATGACTGTAGAGATATATTATTCACTTATGTACCTTTTCTTATATTTTTGTTGTTGGTTGGACTCTTTATGTATTTTACCCATAGGTTGCTCTCCTATATAAGAGAGCATAGGGCTGATGGAATAAAGAAGTTCTCTCATTTTCCCAACATGGTATCAGAGCGACGGTCCTAGACCGGAGTTCTCGAGCCAAAACCCTAACCCTAGCCTTCACCCTCCAGCCCTCCACGCACGGTTGCGCCGCCCTGCGCCGCCGTGCGCACGCCTGCGCCGCCGTGCGCACATCGCACGGCGTGCGCAGGCGCTCCCGTGCCGGCGCATAGGACCAACGGCGCAACCTGTGCGCCCTCATCTGCGGCCGGCTTCTCGCTGCACTCACGCACTGAGTTGCTGCACTTGCGCGCCTGTGCGCTAGTGCACGCGCACCTGCTCCCGTGCGCAGACCTACTCCTGTGCATCCCCGTGACGTGATCCAGCACCTGTGCATCCCCGTGACGTGATCCAGCATCTGCGCACGCATGATCCCCGAACGCGTGCAGTCCTAGACTAGCGCCCGTGTGACGTGCAACTCCAGTCCTTTCCGCGCGCGCAGTTACAGATTGATGGGCTTAGTTGCTTGCGTCTACATATGCAACTAAAACCGTTAATGTTAGTGTAGACAAAATCATCTATTCAGTCTACTCCCCTAGTCTTTCCTATATCATGATGTCAGAAAGCAAGGCAGATATTTCTTCTACAGGGCGCCTTCAGAGGTCCAGCGCCTATTGTGAAGATGGATGGCTCAAACTATGAACTATGGGCCATGCAGTTCATGAGCATGATGAAGTCAACTGGTAAGAAGCACATTCTTACTGAGGAAGAGCCTGCTGAGAAGACAGGGGTTAATGCCTCTTTGGAGGCAAATGATGCATATGCCAAAGTCTGGCTTTCCGGAACATTAGCAATTGAGATTGCTAACGATATTCTCTATCAGTCCACAGCCAAAGCAATGTGGGATATTCTGGCTACTACCTACTCACATGTCAAGAATGAGACAAAGATTTTGCAACTTCATCATGACATTTTTTACAATCAAGCAAAATGGACGGTCTCTCCCACTCACTGTACACGTCTTTACGTGGAATGTTCGAAAAGCTTTATACCTTCATGCCTCTGACAGCCACTCCAGAACAACAGAAGACCTATCGGAATGCCACTATGGTGGGTGTTTTCCTTGCTGCCCTTGATCCAGAATACGAGGCGGCACGTTCTCAGATCTTGGCGGATTCTACTATCCCTCCTATTGAGGAAGCTTTTCATAGGCTGAGCCGTATCACTGTCCCTTCGCCCACTACGAATCAGACCGCTTCAGCTATGGCAGCCAACCGAGGCCGTGGAGGTCACCATCAGTTCCGTGGCCGCAGACCTCGCGGTAGAGGAGGTCGTGCTCGGCCATCATGTACTTTTTGCCATCGTTCTGGACATACCGAAGACACATGCTATTCTAAGCATGGATTTCCGGCCTCTGCACGAGTTGCTGAACAGATCGAGCCCCCAGCCGCATCATCCATGGATCAGCGCTTTGATGATCTTGTAGCCCGTCTGAGGAGGGGCATCATTCCTCCATCTGGTCCCACTACATCAACATCTACTTCTGAGAGTCACGTCGACGTTGCCGGACCTGCATCTGCAACCACCAGTACATCAGGTAGCACCTATGCATTCACTAGCAGTACTGGATCAGATACTTTAGAGTGGATTATGGACTCTAGTGCCACACATCATCTGTGTGATGATCAAGGTCTACTTACAGGATACAGACAGGTCCCTTCAGGCCGTACAATGGTTATTGCTAATGGAACACATTCCCCGATTATTGGTCAGGGGGAGATCAGATTGTCACCATCCATGCATCTCAAGAACGTCTTACATGCACCTAATTTTTCGATGAATTTGTTGTCCATTAGCCAACTTACAAAGGATTTACATTGTCGAGCTATTTTTGACCCATTATCTCTTGTTTTTCAAAACATCCTTACGGGCAACGTGATTGGGCGTGGCTATGAGCAAGGCGGCCTCTATCGCCTTAGTCGGACTCCCTATGCTGGATCATCAACTCTACCTACTGGACTTATCTCCTCATTACTGTGGCACCTGCACTTTGGACATCTACCGCTTCAGAAGCTTCGTCATGTGTTACCTCAGGTTTCACCTCACACGTCCATTCAATGTGAGGCTTGTCAGTTGGGAAAACATCATCCGTCTACTTTTCCCAGTCGTCAGTGTCGGAGTAGTACCTCCAAGTTTGAGTTATTTCATGTCGATATCTGGGGTCCAAGTCGTGTTCCTGATCATCAGGGACACATGTTTTATATAGTTATTGTGGATGATTTCTCTCGTGTATCTTGGGTATTTCTGTTAAAGAATAAATCTGAAGCGGGGAATATTATCATCAATTTCATTAATGAAATTCGTAATGTGTTTTCTGCATCTGTTAAGATTATGAGAAGTGATAATGCCCTGGAATTCTGTACTCATACCCTATCCAGTTATTTTTCAGCCTAAGGGATTATCCACCAAACCTCCTGTGCCTATACCTCCCAACAGAATGGGGTTGCTGAACGGAAACATCGTCATTTACTCGATGTCATCAGGTCGCTTCTGATACAGAGTCATGCCCCTCATTCTTTCTGGGGTGATGCTGTTCTAACGGCATGCTATCTTATTAATCGAATGCCGTCATCTGTATTAGGTGAGAAAATTCCATTCTCTCTTATTTTCCCTGACAAAGAATTGTTCTCCCTTACTCCTCGTGTGTTTGGCTCAGCAGCTTTTGTTCACCAGTTGTCTCCCGGGACTGACAAGCTCTCGCCTAGGGCTGTCAAGTGTGTATTTGTCGGGTATTCCAGAACACAGATGGGGTACAAGTGTTACGATCCATTACGAAGGAGGTATTTGGTCAGTGCTGATGTCACATTTTTCGAATCTGTTATGTACTTCTCATCTACAGGTGATCGCTGGTTCCCTCTGAAACTAATGATGCTATATACATGCCGCCACCATCACCACCACCAGAACCGCTATCATCTCCTACACCTCCTGTCACTGTGCCTGTTTCACCACTGCCATTCCACTATATCCGTAGGCCTGCTTCTGCTCATGGTCACGGCTCATCATCTAGCTCGCATGAGGTATGTTCTGAAATATTACTAATGATGGATCTGATGACTTTCATGAGCAGGATGTGTTACAGAGGACAGCAGAGGAGCCAGATGATTTAGATGTACCTATTGCTCTACGGAAGCAGAAGCGAAGCTGCGCGTCATATCCTATAGCCTCGCCTGTGTCGTTTGACGTCTCACTGGAGAATTCAGGGACTTTGTCATTGCATTGTCAGCAGTGGATATTTCAAGGAATTATCAGATGCACTGAAAGATAGTCGATGGCGTTTGGCCATGGAAGAAGAAATGGCAGCTCTTCAATCCAGAGGCACCTGGAGCCTTGTTCTCGCACCTGCTGATGTGTCTACAGTTAGCTGCAAGTGGGTCTTTACAGTTAAGCAGAATGCAGATGACAGCATTGATAGATACAAGGCTCGCCTTGTTGCTCGAGGCTTCACACAGACATATGGGGTGGATTATCTTGATACATTCTCGCCGGTTGCTCGACATTCCACCCTCAGGATCCTCCTTTCTGTTGCAGTTACTCGTGACTGGTCGCTATACCAGTTAGATGTGAAGAATGCATTCCTATATGGTGATTTACAGGAGGAAGTCTACATGCAACAACCACCTGGTTTTGTTATTGAGGGGGAGTGTCCTATGGCGTGTAGACTTCATAAGGCTATCTATGGTCTTAAGCAGAGCCCCGGAGCTTGGTTCCAGAAGCTCTCAGACCTGTTTGAGAAACAGGGATACATGCGTTCTAATGCTGATCATTCCCTGTTTGTACAGAAGACACCTAGAGGTATTATTGCTATTATGGTGTATGTAGATGATATTCTGATTAGAGGTGATGATGAACAGGGAATCCAGGGGACAAAAGAAATGCTGGGTCGTGAATTCATCACCAAGGACCTTGGGGTCCTTAGATATTTTCTGGGACTGGAATTTGCCAGAAATCCTCATGGGTTGGTAATGACCCAGAGGAAATATGTCACTGACTTGTTGAGTGAGACAGGAATGCTTGGTTGCCGACCTGCCACTACACCTATGGATCCCAGTATGAAATTATATGATGATGATACTTATGAGGTGGATAAGAGAAGATACAGAGAACTGGTGGGCAAACTTCTCTATGTTACTATTACCAGGCCCGATATCTCCTTTGCTGTGAGTCGAGTGAGCCAGTTTATAGAGCAACCACGTCAGGTACACATGGATGCTATACATATGATACTCAGGTACCTTAAGTCTTCTCCAGGTGCGGGTCTGCTGTTTAAGAAAGGCAAGGAGGTTACTATATCAGCTTGTGCAGATGCAGATTATGCAGGGTGCCCCAAGGATAGGAAGTCCACCACTGGGTTTGCTGTATATGTTGGAGATTCTCTAGTCTCATGGAGAAGCAAGAAACAAACTGTTGTTGCAAGGTCCAGTGCTGAGTCTGAATATAGGGCTATGGCCCAGGTCAATACAGAAATGATGTGGGTAAAGGCTGTGCTTGCAAATATATATAGAAGTCCCGCTTCCTATGGCTCTGGAATGTGACAATCAGACAGCTCTATTCTTTGCAAATAATCCAGCATTTCATGAACGGACCAAGCACATTGAGGTTGATTGTCACTTCATACGTGACATGATTCAGAAGGGGTTTATTGCTACATCTCATGTTAGCTTAGAGGATCAAATTGCAGACATTTTTACCAAGGTATTAATTCGAGGGCCGTTCCAGAAGTGTTCATCCAAGCTGAGCATGATTGATATCTATGCTCCACCTTGAAGGGGAGTGTAGAGATATGTTATTCACTTCTGTACCTTTTCTTATATTTTGTTGTTGGTTGGACTCTTTATGTATTTTATCCATAGGCTGCTCTACTATATAAGAGAGCCTAGGGCTGATGGAATAAAGAAGTTTTCTCATTTTCCCAACAATGACACCTCTGCTGTCAATGATTCTGAACTAGGAGCTACTTGGCAGCTCAGTGATGGATTTTCTAGTATGTCTAAAGTGAAAAATGTGGGTTTGCGCTTTGCAGATCTTCTAGATAGATTGTCTACAGAGTTTCCTGAGATGCGTTTCAGATTTACGTCTCCACACCCCAAAGATTATCCAGATGAATTGTTATTGGTAATGCGGGATCGTTATAACATTTGCAAAAGTATTCACTTGCCTGCACAATCGGGGAATTCCTCCGTGCTTCAAAGAATGCGTCAAGGTTATACTAGGGGGGCTTATTTGGAGCTGGTAGAAAAGACACGAGATATCATTCCTGATATTGGAATAAGCAGTGACTTTATTTGCGGTGAGCATTTTTCATTATTTAAATGATGATTTTTCTAGAGAAACTTATCTTAATGCCTGATACTAATCGTAAATTATTGGCGACTATTTTTGTTCTTTATCCACGTATTTCTCTCTGGTATATGCTTGTTAATCATACTTCCTGCTATTTTGAATAATTTCTTTCTCCATTTGCCATGTCAGACATCTTAGAAAAGATAAATAGTTTCTAGTACTCTTGAACTTTTTCTGAAAAAAGATCTCTGGAACTTTTCTTGTTGGCTCGGGGACTGAGCAGTTTATATTCGTCCTTGATGGCAAGAAACTTGTTACAGTCTCAAGTAAAGAAAGATCTACTACAATTTTGTTTGAGAACTAACGGGGTGCTCACCATGGGAGATTAGCACCATGCCTCAGATTTTCATTATACTACAAAAATATATATGTATTAGAAATGTTGTTTCTAATTAAGTAAAATCGCAGAACATAAGTATTGGATTAAAACCATGTTGAAAGGCTTTGTTGTTGTTGCTGCTACTGCAGAACACGAGGATGGCGATTTACCCTGTTCAATTCACGTTGACCCATGTGGCCTTGACCAAGAACTAGAGTATGCATATTATTATTTCTTGTTTGATGGCTTAATATTAACATGATAATTAGTCAAGGTGGTCGTAAGTCAATTAAATTACGTGAAGATATACACATGATCAAGGAGTCCAATTAGATAAAGATAGATGCATGAAAATGCGATCAAGCAGATCGAGGCAAAGTTGCAATGCGACATAATTAGAGATTAAGGACTTGGGAAAACTTTGATAATTCTTAGGAATTAAGACTGCCTGATTCAAAAAAATGGGAAGAGCATTTGCCAAACACTACATGTCCTTGTGTTGTAAAAGGGCGTCGACACATCTGTGAGATGGACTTGCGGTTCAACTTGTTGTATCCTTGTGTGGGGTTGGTTGTGCTTTTTTCTTTTTCTGTATTCGTATACTAATGGAATAAATCTGCGGTGAGCGCTATTCTTGGGGCTACACCCTCTTTCTCCTAAAAAAATTAGAAAGCTAGGGTTTTCCTTGCAAGAACATCCATTGAAGCCTTTCACAAGGCGAGCTTCAAGGTTGAAAAAAAATCTTAGATGATTCTCTTAAGGGATATTACGTGAGAATTGTTAGGAGAATCGACAGCTCAGAGGATGTTGTAGGGTAGTTGCTCAGGAGGAGATTGTATGGCTCAATTGCCCGAAGGATTTTAGGGAGGTTATCAGATGAAGAGAAAGCAACAAATATAAAGGGAACCATATTCTCCTGTAGGAGGATAAGAAGAGAGAAACCGAGTGGAGATAGAGCTCTACGCAGAGATGACTGAAAGGGGGAGGCACAAACAACCGTTACTTTCATTCAGTTGCGAGTGACCACATACGACACAATTTGACACATTACATTAAACTGGATAGCGCGGGGGTGGACGGGGACTAATTCGTTGGGGGAGGCGGTTCACAACCATTACTGTTAGCTCAATCGAAGGTTACTTGGTAGTGGGGCTAGATGGGAGGGCAGAGATATTCCATACTTGACTGAGCTCTAAAGGGAGGAGCTGACACATCCTTTCCTCCCAGCAGGAGTGTGGCAGGTGACTTTTTAAACCGAATGTTGATGGCTAGTTAGGACCTAGTAATTTTCTGGTACTGCAGGGAGTTTTGGGACTTTGTGGGCCAGGGGACTCTATAATTGTGGGAAAAGGCTTTGTTATTGTTGTGGGATAGGAGACTTTATAAGTTGTTGAGGAGAGACAACAAACGAATCAAGGCTTAAGCGTCTAAACCGCTCCCTTTTGTCCCTTGTGCCCAAGAAGGACATGGTTCGGAGGGTGGATGATTTACGCTCTATTGGTTTTCCTAATGCAATTTATTTGATCGTGGTGAAGGTGTCTGCTAACCAGCTTCGGGAGGTTCTTGGCTCCATTGATAAACCATAGGCGCCTTTCATCCGAGATTGATTCATGATGTACAAGGGTTGTGATGGCCTCAAAGGTTATTGCTGAGTGGAGACAAAGAAATACCAAAGGCTTCCTCTAGAAAGTTGATTTTTCCAAGTCTTACGAATATCTTGATTGGAGGTTAATCTGAGCATCCCTTTATCGCAAAAAGTTTTTGGGAGAGTAAGTTGATTGGATAAAGAGATGCATTACAACTCCCTCCTATGTTGTGTTGGTGAATGGAAATCAAGAGGATGTTTCTTTCAATTGCATATGGGGGTTAGATAGGGTTTCGTGAATGGAAATCAAGAGGAGGTTTCTTTCAACTGCATATAGGGGTTAGATAGGTTTCCCATTGGCATCTGTGCTATTTGTTATTGCTGTTGATGTTCTAACGAGAGTTGTTACCCAAGCATATGAGGGAGGCTTGCTATTGGTGAGATTTATGTGCCGATCCTTCAATATGCAAATGCTATTATTTTCTTCATGGAGGGAAACGTGGGATCTATGGAGGTGGTTGCCATCGTATTTAAATTGTTTGGGGAGGATCTCTTGCCTGCGGATTAACCCATTGAAGTTCATGTTTGTTCCTTTTAGAATGATAGAGGAGGTGTAGAAATGTGGGACTGACCTTTAGACTCCTCGAGGGGAAATCCCGTTGCCCTACCTTGGTTTTGCCTTGGTGGGAGGTAGATTGAAGATCTCAGACTGGACTCCTGTGATTGAGAAGATGGAAAGGAAACTTGCTAGTTGGCGTACATCTTATCTGGTTAGCGCGTAATGATGTCCTTTTCTCTGGGCATAGTTTCTACTGTGAGAATGTGTGCTTACTGTTAGAAGAAAGGAGTCATTGTTGTACTTCATAGAATAACCCTAGGCTCTCTTATATAGGGAGAGGCCTTGAGGGTAAATTACATGGACGTCTACATAAAAGAGAGAAATAGCAAAAAGATAAGAAAACAATTATTAATACTAGAAACTATCTCTACACTCCCCCTCAAGGTGGAGCATAGATGTCGATCATGCTCAGCTTGGATGAACATCTCTGAAAAGGTCCTCTGAGCAATGGCTTGGTGAACACATCAGCCGTTTGATCTCCTGAGCTAACATGGGCCGTAGATATCAGTCCTCTTTGGATCAGGTCCCTGGTGTAATGGCAGTCAACTTCAATATGCTTGGTCCTCTCATGAAAAGCTGGATTGTTGGCAATGAACAATGCTGCCTGATTGTCACACTGAAGCTTCATAGGTAGAGGTACAGCTATATGTAAATCTTCTAATACGGAGCGAACCCACATCATTTCCGTGCTGGCTTGGGCCATTGCCCTGTACTCGGATTCCGCACTGGATCTTGCCACCACCGTTTGTTTCTTGCTTTTCCAAGACACCAGAGAGCCTCCAACAAAAACTGCAAACCCTGAGGTTGATTTTCTATCCTTAGGACATCCCGCATAATCTGCGTCTGCACACGCTGAGATGGATAAGTCTGCGCCCTTTCTGAATAGTAGCCCTAAGCCTGGAGAAGACTTCAGATACCTCAGTATCATGTGTATAGCATCCATGTGAACCTGTCTTGGCTGCTCCATAAACTGACTCACCCGGCTAACTGCAAATGCAATGTCTGGACGGGTTATAGTAATGTAGAGGAGTTTTCCCACCATCTCTCTGTATCTCCCCTTATCCACTTCATCAATATCATTATCATATAACTTCATGCTGGGGTCCATGGGGATGCTTGATGGTTTGCACCCATCCATACTAGTCTCAACCAGAAAGTCTGTAATGTACTTCCGTTGTGTCATTACCAAACCATGTGCATTCCTTGCAAATTCCAACCCCAGAAAGTATCTTAGGGTTCCAAGATCCTTTGTAACAAACTGACGACCTAGGAATGCCTTCGCCCTTGCTATGCCCTGAACATCGTCTCCTGTAACAAGAATATCATCCACATAGACCATTATGACAACCGTACCTGCCGAGGACTTCTGGATAAACAATGAGTGATCAGCATTGGACCTCTTGAATCCCTGGTGCTCAATTAGATTGGACAGCTTCTGGAACCACACTCGTGGACTCTGTTTAAGGCCATATATCGCCTTGTGAAGTCTACAGACCATATGCTTCTCCCCCTCAGCAGTAAACCCAGGTGGCTGCTGCATGTAGACTTCCTCCTGTAAATCCCCGTACAGAAAGGCATTCTTGACATCTAGCTGTGAAATGCTCCAATCACGAACCACTGCAACAGACAGGAGAATACGGAGAGTCGTGTGTCTCGCCACTGGAGAGAAAGTATCCATGTAGTCAACGCCATATGTTTGTGTAAATCCACGGGCGACCAAGCGTGCTTTGTACCTATCCAACGTGCCATCTGCATGATATTTGACTGTGAAGACCCATTTACAGCTCACAACGGATGCATCAGGAGGTGCAGGGACCAAAGACCATGTGCCACGGGACTGCAAGGCCCCCATTTCTTCTTCCATAGCTAATCTCCAACACTCACTCTTTAAGGCTTCCTGGTATGTCCGTGGTATGGCCACGGAAGACAAAGCTGTGGCAAACTTCTGGAAATCACACGTGAGTTGGTGGAAGGACACCTGTGAAGCAAATGGATAGGAAGCACACTGCCGTCTCTGTTTCCGAATAGCAATCGGAACATCAAGATCATCATCTGGGTCCACCTGTAATGAGTCATCCTGCATATGTACCGGACCTGACCCGTCAGTAGTAACTAGTAACATCATCTGAACATACCTGAGGCGTAGTGATTGACTGATCTGTCGTCTGAGCAGGACCTGGCCGACGTGTATAATGGTTAGGAAACGGTGATATGATTTGCTGTGGAATGGCTGGAGGTGGTGGTGGTGGTGGTGCTGGCAAAGGAGCTGACACAGGAGGCGACTCAGGTGACCTCGGAATAGGTGGTGGTGGAACAAAAATATCATCAGTGATGGTGGATGGAACCATTCTGTCCCCAGATGGCGAGAAATACATGACTGACTCGAAGAAGGTGACATCCGCACTAACAAAGTACCTGTTGGTTGTAGGATCATAACACCGGTATCCCTTCTGGGTTCTGGAGTAACCAACAAAGACGCACTTGACTGCTCTGGGAGAAAGTTTTTCAAGGCCAGGAGAAAGATGATGGACAAATGCTACAGCGCCAAAGACACGTGGCGGCAGAGAGAAGAGCTCCTTGTCTGGAAAAATAAGAGAGATAGGTATCTTCTCTCCAAGGACAGAGGACGGCATTCTGTTGACTAGATAGCATGCAGTAAGGACAGCATCTCCCCAGTAGGAAATAGGAGCACAACTTTGAATCAACAGAGTATGAGTAATGTCCAATAGGTGACGATGCTTTCTTTCCGCCACACCATTTTGTTGGGATGTATATGCGCAGGTGGTTTGGTGAATAATACCCTTCGATGAAAGAAAAAGAGAAAGAGAGCGTGTACAGAATTCCAGGGCATTGTCAGTTCGAACATACTTGACTGAGCAAGAAAAAACATTCTGCACTTCATTAACCAAATTTTTGATAACATCTCATGCTTCAGATTTATTCTTCAAAAGAAATACCCAAGAGACACGAGAAAAATCATCCACGACAACTAGATAAAACCTGTGCCCTGGTGATCGGGAACACGACTCGGACCCCAAATATCTATATGTAATAACTCAAAAGAGGAGCTACTGCTCCGACTCTGACGACCTGGGAAGCTCGACCTATGATGCTTTCCCAACTGACATGTTTCACAGCGAAACGACGAACTTGGAGAGATCTGGGGCAGAAGATGGCGCATTTTCTGGATCGGAAGGTGACCAAATCGAAGATGCCAGATGTAAGGAGAGACTGGTCCAGCGGAGTGAGAAGAGATGCCAGCATAGGATTCCCGAACCAGCCGATATAAACCATTCTGCTCAGAGCCACATCCAATCACCTTACCCGTGAGTATGTCCTGAAAAATGAGAGAAGACGGGTCAAAAATAGCACGACAATTCAAATCCTTTGTAATTTGACTGATAGACAACAAATTCAGTGAGAACGCATGAGCATGTAACACATTCTGTAGCTGCATAGTGGGGGATAAGAAAACCTCCCCCTGTCCAACAAGTGGTGAGTGGGTACCATCTGCTATCTGTACTGAGCGGCCAGGTGGAATATCCCTGTAGGCCTGTAATCGTCCCCTATCTCGACAAAGATGATGTGTAGCTCCGGAATCTATAACCCAGTCAGATATATCATGAGAATGTATGTGTGATGATGAACTACCTGAGCTACTGGCTGCAGCAGGCGAACTGGCAGAGGCTGTGGCAGCAATGTCTGAAGAGCCACCAGAAGAGTCACCAGAAGAATGTGGCATAATATCACGGAGACGGGCCACAAGCTCGTCAAATCTATGATCTGCAGTAGACGGTAAGGAGACTGTGAATGCTCTGCAACCCGTGCCGATGCTGGGAACCCATGCTTTGAATAGCATGTCTCCTCTGAGTGTCCGGTTTTGTGACAATACGAGCACATCTGACTGAAGCGACCTCTACCTTGAGGTCCACGGCCACGTCCAGAAGGCGGTCTACCTCTCCCACGCGAAGCTGCCATCACAGATGGAGGTGGAGTAGAGGAGCTGGAGGAAACTGGAATGCGACTGAGCCTTCTGTAGACATCCTCCACTGGAGGAATTACTGCATCTGCTAGAATCTGTGACCTTGCAGCATCATACTCAGGATCGAGAGCTGCGAGTAGAACACCCACCATGGTGGCGTTCCGAAACGTCTTCTGCTGCTCCGGAGTAGCTGTCAGAGGAATGATACTGTAGAGCTTCTCGAACATCCCTCTCAGGGATGTGTATAGAGAATGGAGAGGTCTGCCGGCCTGCTTCATCGTAAAAATGTCATGTTGAAGCTGCAACATTTTTGTCTCGTTTCGCACCTGCGAATACGTAGCAGCAAGGATGTCCCACATCGCCTTAGCAGTGGGCTGATGGAGGACATCGTTAGCTATCTCCATCGTCAACGTACCGGACAACCAGACTTTCGCATAAACGTCATCCGCCTCCCATGAGGCATAGATCCCTATCTTCTCCGCAGGCTCATCTTCGGTAAGAATGTGTTTCTTACCATTTGATTTCATGAGACTCATGAACTGCATAGCCCATAGCTCATAGTTAGACCCGTCCATCTTCACTATTGGTGCTGGACCTTTGAATGCGCCGGTGGAGGGCAAATCGACTTTCGATTCTGACATAGTGCTGCTGGAGGAAGATGAAGGAAAAACAGACACGTTGATGAATGTCTACACCAACTGCATTGGATTTGAGTACGTGTGTAGACCTTTACGCACTCAAATCCATAAATCCGAGGGAAAAGGGGTCTAGGGCACGCCTCGAATGAAGCCTACAGCCCTGAATCGCCTCGAGAACACCGGCTACGGACTGTTGTAGTCCAGGGGAGGGCCTACGGCGGCTGTTGGAGCGCCGCTGGTGCGGCTGGAACTGGTGGCGGCGTTGGAGGGCCGCTGGGGCTGGGGCCCGCTGGGAGGGGCTGGGGCCCGCTGGGAAGCGGTTGAGGACCGCTAGGAGGGGCTGGGGCCTGCTGGCAGGGGGCGGCAGGGAGCCGCTGGCGGCAAGGGGCCGCTGGTGGGAGATTGGCAGCGGCAAGGGGCCGCTCGGGAGGAGCAGCAGAGGCCGCTGGGGGCGGCAGAGGCCGCTGGAGGCCCCTGGGGGGGGGCTTGGCGGGGGCTGCTGGCGACCGATGGGAGCCCTAAGGTGGCTCGACGAGAGAAGGAGGAAGGGGCGATGGGTGGGGAAGGGAGAGGCGACGGGTAGAGAGCCCTAGGGCGGCTCTGATACCATGTTAGAAGAAAGGAGTCATTGTTGTACTTCATAGAATAACCCTAGGCTCTCTTATATAGGGAGAGGCCTTGAGGGTAAATTACATGGACGTCTACATAAAAGAGAGAAATAGCAAAAAGATAAGAAAACAATTATTAATACTAGAAACTATCTCTACACTTACAGTGCTAGAGAACTGGAAGACTTTGTTGCACATGAAGGATGGTGGCCTAGGGATCCAAATTTTGGATGGAAATGATTGGTGTTTGTTGATATTATTGTACATCTTTGGTGTTATTTTATATTTCATTTTCTTCATGTACCTCTCATGCTATTTACGCAAGGGTTTTTCTCCTATATAAGAGAGCCCTGGGGTCTCATGAATATCAAGCAATTCATTTTTTCCTCCAACATGGTATCAGAGCAACGGTCCTAGACCGGGGTTCCATATCCCACCCTTAACCTAACCCTACATACCGACACCCCCCCCCCCCCGCGAGCCGCCGCCAGCCCCTGCCCCACGCACATCCCTCCCCGTTGCCCCGCGTGCCCCTTCTCCCTCGCGCGTGTCGCCGCCACGCACAACAGCCCCCGAGGGACCTTTCCAGTGCCGCCCAACAGCGGTTATGCTGCAAGCAGCCGCCCAGCAGCCTCTTTGCCCAGAGGTTGGTGTCCAGCATTCGCAGAACCGACCTCTTCCACCGTATAAAACACGGTTCTGCTACAGTTCGATTGTTTGAGAGGGCCGATAAGGTCTGATTTGATTCAAGATTCGTGATTTTCAATATATAAATCACATCTTCCGACTCTATACCACTTCAATAATTGATGAGGATGGTTGTATGAGTCTACAGATACAACCAATCCTCCATATGGTTGTGTAGACTCTCTCGGACTAGTCTACACGTCAGTTTTGTTCCAGCTATCAACGTTCATTTTACCATGTCATTGACAAGGGTGACGTTTTTTCTTCTTCGGGTGCCTTCAAGGTCCCGGCTCCCATTGTGAAGATGGATGGGACCAACTACGAGTTGTGGTCCATGCAGTTTCACACTCTGATGCAGTGCCGTAACAAGGAGCACATTCTGACGGAATCAGGGCCGACGGACAAAACTGGGGCTAATGCTTCTTGGAAGCAGGACGATGCCTATGCTCGTATTTGGCTCTCCGGGACGCTCACCACAGAGATTGCTAATGATATTGTCAATCAACCCACGACAAAGGATATGTGGAACATCTTAACAGACATATATGGGTAGGTAAAGAATGAGAGCAAGATTTTACAATTGCAATTTGATAATTTTTCGACCAAGCAGAAAGGTCGACCTCTTCATGCACACTTCTCTCATCTTAAAGGCATGTTTGAGCATCTGCATAGCTTCATGCCTATTACTACCAGCACTGAGCAACAACAAGCATATCAGAATGCCACTATGACAAGAGTCTTTGTGTCATCTCTTGACTTTGAATACGATGCATCACATACTCAACTACTTACTGGAGAGACGATACCTCCAATGGAGGAGGTATACAAGAGGTTGAGCAGGATCACTACTTCCTCTACTATTGCGGCTTAGACTCCCACTGCTATGGAAGCTTCTCGTGGCAGAGGGGGTACTTACAGTTTCGCAGGCGAGGACCGCGCGGTCGAGGAGGACGTTAGCGTGGTCCATGTTCACATTGCCACCGTCCCGGTCATTCTGAGGAGACATGCTATTTGATGCATGGGTATCCTGCGTCTGCCTATGTTGCTGAGCAGATCGAGCCTACTCCTACTCCCGCTCCTGCTCATGATGCACGTTTTGATGATGTTGTTTCCAGACTGAGAGAGATGATGACTACTCCTACCACTCGACTACATGACCTTCTGATGTCGCACACACTGCCATAGCCTCTTCGAGTTCGTCAGGTATTGCTTATGTACTTACCCGTAGTAGCAGTTCAGATTTTTTTGATTGGATCATGGACTCTAGAGCATCTCATCATATGTGTGGCGATCGAGCACAATTTACTTCCTACAAGTTTATTCCTCCTGGTAGATCAATTGTGATTGCTAATGGGAATCATCTACCCATTGTTGGTCAGGGGGAGATTGTTCTAGCTCCCTCGATGCGTCCGCAGAATGTTTTACATTCTTCAACATTTCAGATGAATCTTTTGTCTATTAGTCAGATTACAAAATTATCGTGCCATATTTGATCCGTCGTCTCTTGTGTTTCAGGACATAATCATGGGTAAGGTGATTGGATGTGGCCATGAGCAGAGAGGGCTTTACAGACTTGTTCAACTTCCGTGTGCTGGTGCTGCTACTATCCTTTCTGGAGTTGTTTCTCCTTTCATGTGACATCTTCACTTTGGACACCTTCCTCTGCAGAAGCTGTGTCATGTTCTCCCACAGACCTACTCGTACTACCTTGGAGTGTGAGGTGTGCCAGCTTGGGAAGCACCAACGCTCCTCTTTTCTGAGTCGTCAGAGTCGTCATAGTAGTCAGCTGTTTGAGTTAGTTCATTTTGATATCTAGGGTCCTAGTCGTGTTCCCGTTCATCAGGGACATCGGTTTCATATGGTTGCTGTGGATGATTTCTCTAGATTATCTCGGGTTTTCCTGGTAAAGAATAAGTTTGATGCTGGTCCTGTTATTAAATCTTTTCTTATTGAGATCAAGAACATTTTTTCTGATAATGTGAAATTTATTCGCACTGACAACGCCTTGGAGTTTTCTACTTTATAGTTGTCTGACTTTCTCAGATCTATTGGTGTTGTTCGTCATGCTTCTTGTGCTTAAACTTCACAGCAGAATGGTGTTGCTAAACGCAAACACTGCTATCTTTTAGATGTCACGAGGACGCTTTTGATTAAGAGTCGAGCTCCTCATTCATTTTGGGGTGATGCAGTTCTCAACGCTTGTTACTTAGTGAACCGCATGTCGTCTACTATCCTTGGAGAAATAATTCCTTTCTTGATTGCGTTTTTCGAGAAGGACTTGTTCTCCCTTACTCCCAATGTCTTTGGATCTGTGGCTTTTGTCCACAATTTTACTCCGGTCGTGACAAGCTCTCTCCTAGAGCAGTCAAATGTTTGTTCGTTGGTTATTCTCGTACCCAAAAAGGGTATAGATGTTTTGATCATGTTGGGAGAAAATATTATGTTAGTGTTGATGTCACATTTTTTGAGTCTATTATGTATTTTTCTTCTACAGATGACAGGTTGTCTAATGCTGACTCTGGTGAGGATATCTTTGTTCCTCCACCTCCGTTATCTTCACCACCATTTCCTCATGTTAAGTCTGACTCACCTCTATCTCCACCGCCTCCACCACCTCCACCTCTGTCTACTCTGACACAGTTCCTACCTCGATTTTACATTCACAGGTCTTCTACTCGCCCCTTTGTTCCTGCGCCTTTTCCGTCATCCAACACGCCCCAGGTATGTGATGAACACATTGTTTCTACTGGTGGCACTGATGCTATGCTTGATCCACAAGATACTACACAGGAGGTGCTGGTGCCAGAGAATAGGGAGGCTGATGACCTCGATATACCTATTGCCTTGAGGAAGCCGTGTCGTAATTGTGCCACGTACCCCCTAGCTGCGCATGTTTCTTTGGATCATCTTTCAGACGAGTACAAGAGATTTGTTATGGCCCTTTCAGCTGTTACTATTCCACGAACATATCAGGAGGCCATACATGATAGCAGTTGGCGACTTGCCATGGAGGAGGAGATGGCTGCTTTGCAGTCTCGTGGTACCTGGAGTGTTGTTTTTGCCCCTCCAGGTGCATTATGGGGTGCAAATGGATCTTCACAGTGAAGCAATGAGCAGATGGCAATGTAGATTGCTACAAGGCAGGCTTGTAGCACGTGGATTCACCCAGACTTATGGGTGGACTATCAGGATATCTTCTCTCCAGTGGCCAGGCACCCAACATTGCGCATTCTCCTATCCGTTACGGTTTCACGGGACTGGTCTCTTTACCGGCTTGATATGAAGAATACGTTTCTCTATGAAGATCTACAAGAGAAGGTATATATGCAACAACCACTAGGTTTTGCTGCTGATGGGGAGTCTCATAAGGTGTGTAGGCTCCACAAGGCGATTTACGACCTGAAGCAGAGTCCGAGAGCTTGGTACCAGAAGCTTTTAGAGTTGATAGAGCATCAGGGGTCTGCTCGATCCACTGCGGATCACTCACTTTTTGTTCAGAGGACACCGAGAGGCATTGTTGCTATTCTTGTCTATGATGACGCTATTATTGTCACGGGTGATGATGAGTAGGGCATTCAGATGGCCAAGGAGTTCCTAAGTCAGCAGTTTGTGACCAAGGACCTTGGCAATCTCCGATAATTCCTTGGATTAGAGTTCACCCAGAACCAACATGGTCTTCTGATGACCCAGAGGAAGTTTGTTACCGATATTCTACTAGAGACATGTATGACAGGGTGCAAGCTTGCTACTACTCCTATGGTTCAAGTATGAGATTATATGATGATGACACTGAGGAGATAGCTAAGAGGAGATACATGGAGCTGGTTGGGAAGCTCCTATATGCTACCATCACCAGGCCAGATGTATCCTTTGCTGTGAGCAAGGTGAGCAGTTCATGGAGCAGCCCAGGAAGGTTCAACTGTATGATTTTGAGATATCTGAAGTCTTCACCAGGTACTGGTCTTATATTCAGCAAAGGCACTTCTCTTGATGTGACAACATGTGCAGATGCTGATTATACATAATGCCCTAGGGATAGGAAGTCTACTTCTGGTTTCGCTATTTTTGTTGGCAGCTCACTTGTGTCATGGAAAAGTAAGAAGCAGACAATGGTTTTAGATCTAGCGCAGAGTCCGAGTACAGGGCCATGGCTCAGGGAAGCACATAGATGATGTGGGCTATATCGGTTTTGACTGATCTTGCAATTGATGTACCCCTTCCTATGCAGCTTCTATGTGACAATCAAGCAACACTTTTTATTGCAAATAATCCTGCATTTCATGAGCTTACGAAGCATATAGAAGTGGATTGCCACTATACCAGAGACATGATCCAGAAGATTCTCATATCCACCTCTCATGTTTCTACTGGAGATCAGACTGCTGATACATTCACCAAAGCTTTTACTAGAAGCCCTTTCCAAAGATGCTGTTCCAAGCTGAGCATAATAGGTATATATGCTCCAACTTGAGGGGGAGTGTTGAGATTATTGTACATCTTTGGTGTTATTTTATATTTCATTTTCTTCATGTACCTCTCATGCTGTTTACCCAAAGGTTTTCTTCTATATAAGAGAGCCATGGGGTCTCATGAATATCAAGCAATTCATTTTTCCTCCAACAGTGTTCTTTTGGCTAACTGGGTCACTTGACTTTGCTTCTTTGGGGGTGGCTCCGACCGATTCTGCAAATTATTACGCCTTATATGTGACTTATGAACCCGTCGGTTTAGATGATTGCTCTTAGTGTGCTCTCCAACTTCTGAAGGGGCATTTGTTTGATTCTTCCGTGTGTGATCCCACTCATGATGCAAGTTCTGGGAGATTATGTTGGTTTTTACTTTTGGATTGATGATGGATCGGTCAAGGTGAGTTCAGTGCTAGATACCCTAGGATCTTTGGATTGACGTCGAATGCGAATTCCATAATAAAGGAATGCAGTGAGGAGTCAAATTCCTAAGTAGTACCTGGGAATTACTTAAATACCCAGGTACTACGTAATGTTTTTTTTTACTTGAAAACTGCAGGGGTGTCGCATGTTGGATGTGCGCTATAGCTAACGCATATTCAACATGCGATATCAGCCCTAATTAAGCCCGCGCCCAGCGGCCTCCTCATTTCCCTCGACCTTCCCTTCGTTTCCAGCAAACCAGCCGCCCCCGACGCGGCGACGCCCTCGCCTGCACCCGCATCTTCTGATCTCCTCCCCTCTCAACAATACCCTTTTTGGTCACTCCTAGCCCCACGGAACATTCCTTCTCCGTGTTTTCAGTGATTGGCACCGTCCTAGCCTTCCCCGCTTCTCATTAGGGCTAATCACTTGGTAAAATGTTTTCTATAATTTTTTTTGTATCATATGCATGTTATTTTCATTTCTCGAATGTATGACGTTTGCTTGTACGTTGTGTCTCGTATTAGGTTAGAATGGAGCAGTTGTTTTGTATGTGTCATTTGAGTAGTACAATCGTGTCCGGATCGTCAACCAACGTGAGGGGGTTTGTCTTGACTCCTAATATGACGTTCGATGAGATGTTGAACTTGGTTTACCGTAAGTTCAACTTGGATATTGACAGTCAAAACATCCGATTATTACATCGCATCCCTCGAGGCCCAGGGGAGGAACCGTCATTTTCATCTATTATCGATGATGATGATGTGCATGCAGTTGTTGTGTACGCTCGGACCATTGGGAAATCAATGCCTACCGATATTTATGTTGAAGATGTATCTGTGAGCGAAGTCCCAACTGTTATGACTAACAAGGGACCGTCTGGAGTCCCGAGCACACAAGCAGCAGTTGTCCGCAGCACGCCACCAAGAATTTTCCCAACCATGGGACCCTACTTTGATACGGATGCGCCTGTAACGCAGCCAAGCACGGTTCAGGATTTGGGCTTGAGTGAGCCGTTGCTGCGAGAGGTTAACCGGATGGATCAGGATTTCATCCCTTGGGGGACCGATGATGACCTGGAAGAAGGTAGCGAAGATGTCGAAGATGATCTGATGGACGAGGAGCTCCCAACTGATGAACAAACCGCGCATACTATTACACCCCGTATACCCTTTTTTGGGGTTAGAGGGTCTAATACTCGTTCAACATATGAAGACGACATTCGAAGCAAGTCTAGACTTGGTGGTGTTGCTGACGAAATCCGCAAGGGTAGGACGTTCAAATGTAGGGAGGATTTGGTTTACGCTGTGAAGAAGTTCCACATTCTATCACATTATGACTTCATTGTCAAGGAATCCACCAGCTTGATATGGTCAGTTTTTTGTTCGCAGAGAGCAAATGGTTGCGTATGGTATTTACGAGGACATTTCAGAAAATTTGATGGACTGTGGGTGATCTCCAAGGTTGTTGGGGCACACACTTGTATAAACCCAACAGTTAATCAGGATCATCCTCAGTTGGACTACAAATTCATGTCCAGATCATTGCTAACTCTTGTTAGGGATGACCCTAATGTTCGTGTATCTAGTTGTAGAGCTCACATCCACGAGATGTACAACTACTGGGTTTCAAGGAAAAGGGCTTGGGATGCTCGAAGGAAGGCCATCGGTATTGTATTTGGTGACTGGAAGAAGTCATACGCTGAAATTCCTTTTCTTTTGCATGCAATGAAGGCTGCTATTCCAGGGACTGAAATTGATATTGACTACAGCGACCATCCCGATCCTCGGAAACCTCTCTGCCGTAGATTTGAACGATGCTTTTGGGCATTTGGTCCTTCAATTGAAGCATTCAAATATTGTCGGCCACTGATTAGTGTTGACGGGACACATTTGTACGGGAAGTACAAACAAAAACTGCTCATTGCTTGCGGGGTTGACGGGGATAAACACATTGTTCCCCTTGCATTCGGGATCGTCGACGAGGAATCCTTGTCGTCATGGAAGTGGTTTCTTTCGTTGGTTCGTCTAAGGGTAATCGGCATGCGAGCTGGACCAATTTGTATCATCTCCGACAGGCATTCTGGTATAAAAGCCGCTATGAAAGATGCTGACGTGGATTTATTAGAACCCTTTGCATATTGGCGGTTTTGTACGAGGCACGTCGCGAGCAACTTTATAGTTGCAGGTTTACGGAGGACAATTTTTTCCCATCGGTGATCGTGAAACATGGGCTCCCCTAGAATATCCTGAGTTACGACCGGACCCAAAGCGTAAACGTGGTAAAGGTCGTCCACGTACAACAAGAATACATAACGAAATGGATGTTAGAGATGTGATTCGGCAAAATACTTGTTCCTATTATGGGATATTGGGTCACACACACCGAGGTTGTCCCAACAAAGCCGCAAGGAATTCTCAAGCATCCACATCAAATGCGCCGACGGCGAGCAGGAATAAGAATAAATGTGGAAATTGTGGTGGCCAAGGTCACAACCGACGTAAATGTCCAAATTCGAGTAAGTTTGCTACCCTCGTATATTAATAAATTTAATTGTGATAAATACTTGTTGATTTTGTCGGATTTTTTTTTCATATAGTTTTTTTAATTGTATTGTGTAACATTGGAAATTGTATTTTTCAGATGGATCCCGGCCCAGTTGATCCTTCAGTTTTGTACCTTCAGGAGCGACATCGTTCACGTCGAGTTTGGGCTGGCGATGTAAGTAATTATATTATCTTCCATCCTTCAAATTTTTTTCCTAACATTTTTCTTGTAGGAATCTTCGTGGTTACGTTGCCGGCGCCGAGAGACACATGTACGTCGGATCCCTTTGGATGACCGACTACTGCCTTACGTGGTAGAAGCAGGATTTGGATGCATCTCAGAGCTCGAGTTCATTACGCTGGATTGGCATCTGGTGACGGCTTTAGTTGAGCGGTGGAGACCGGAGACGCACACCTTCCACATGCCTAGTGGGGAGATTACTATCACCTTGCAGGATGTGGCATTCATCTTGGGGCTGCGAATTGATGGGCCCGCGGTTACCGGGGAGACAACACCTGGAGATACATGCGAGGAATTGTTGGGCGTTAGGCCCCTGCCCGCGGACATAGTTGGCATTTTTGCATTCAGGTATTTTGGACTCCCTATACGGATGAGATCCGCGCCCATCTCCCAGCCAACTCTCTTGAAGGCGAACACATTTGGATAGTTGAAGTGCCTTTGATATACTTCCACATTGTGGAGTATTACTACCCAGATCGGTTCAAGAGACAATTTGGGGGTCTTCAGGATATCCCAAGTCATTGCTCCACCTTTCCAGAACTCCACGCTATTGATTTGAGGGGGAAAGTACATGTGGATTGGAGGGCAAAACACAGCCTGCATATTGCCTGCTGGGAGGAGCGGGAAGTTAGAATTATTCGCATCGATCGGTCCAGAGGGGTATTCGCAACGCCCGCATACGAGCAATGGTATCGGACCATTACTCGAAGATTTGTCGGACGTTTGGGTGCAACTCTGGCAAGCAACGTAAGTACTCGAACTATAATTTTTTTGGTAAAATTATTAACAAAAATATTTCAAATTTACATCTACGTCTTCTCCTTGGATGCAGCTCGCTCTGTGGAGCCGTGTCTACGACATTGGACACGAGGAATGCCGCGAGATTGCGGCACAAGCGAAGGCGGAAATGACGGAGTGGCTGTCATTACAATTTGCAGATGCAGTCACGTTACATGACGAGTGTGCAGATGTGGCTAGGGAGGAGGCAAGGCGAGGAAGGGCAAGAGGACGGGGACGAGGAAGAGGTCGAGGTAGGGCACGTGAACAAGTCGCGGAACCCATGGACTTTGAAGAAGCCGCTGCGGATGATGATAACATGGCGCAAGGAGAATACTTCACACCTGCCACCGAGCGACCAAGAGAAGACTTGCCAACGCCTCAAGCACCGTTGAGGCATGGAGTGGACCCCAGCCAGACACGACCTACTTACTGCACACTAACGCCGCCGTCTATGCCAACATTCGAGGAAGATGCCCCAGGACCCTCTCAAATCAACATGATAGACGAAGCGAACCGTCTATTACCGTTCAATCCTCCAGATTCTACGATTACATACCATCGGAGGAAGAAACGTTGAATTGTAATCAATGTAATTTTTAATATGATGCAAAAAATGTAATGTGTATTCATGAACAAGTCTATTTGGAATGTGTATACATACCATTCGAGGATGACGCAATTGAAATGTCTTCTTTGATGTTTGGAATGTCTACAATGTTTGCAATGTCTGGAATGTTTACAAAAATATGTCTATTTACATTAAAAACATGGGATTGGCATGCCTTTTCAATGGTTTTTAAAAACTTTAAATTCCAAAGCCCACACTTGGACTGCCATTTTCGCCGAAAAATTACTGTAAAGATGACGCATTTTGAACATGCGTCATATGTTCAACTTTCAAAGCCCACACCTGCCCCAGCCATTTCGAGGAAAATTTCCTGTAAGGGTGACGCATATTGAACATGCGATACCTTTACAGAACATTTCGAGACCTGATGCCTGTACAGAACATTTCTAGAGCAATTCCCTGGAGATATGTCGCATGTTGAATATGCGTTAGCTATAGCGCACATCCAACATGCGACACTAACGCAGTTCCTGGGTAAAAAAAAAACTTAAAAGGTGTCGCATGTTGAACATGCGACACCTCTGCAGTTTTTAAGTAAAAAAAAAACATTACGTAGTACCTAGGTATTTAAGTAATTCCCAGGTACTACTTAGGAATTTGACTCATGCAGTGAGACCGATGATTGGATGCTTCGTTTTTGCTGTGCTTTGACTAATCAGGGTTTGTTGATTACCGGCTCTTCTAGAGATTCTGCCTGTTATTGGGAGCCTTTAAGACATTGTGGTCACCGATGATGAGCACTTCACTTTGAAGATGTCATATAAGATATTTTACTCCACATCAGTTTTTGACCCAGGGAGTGCTTCAGATTGATTTAAACACATCCAGGGATGGGGAATTTCGTTAAGGGTCCGCTTCATTTGGACCCTGAGAAGGGAACGATTGATGATTGGAGAGCGAAGGGCTAGGATTTTCCTAGGTACCGTGAGCACCTATAAGCGCTACTTGATGACAAAAGAATGCATATAATCTCTTCTTTGAATGTCCTGTTTTGAGGGAGGTATGGTTTGCGACAAGCACATGAAATCTTCAAAGCACATGCACAAATGGAGGTGCAATAACATGGAGTTATGATCGATTTTCATGTAATTTAAACACATTATCAAGTTGAATATGGCATTCATAGCACCCTATGCTTAAATTTTGCTAGCCTCAAGCAAGGCATTAACTTAAAAAATAGAGGAAGAAGCACCTAATATGAGAGAGTGAGGGTTTCGTAGTGGACACACCCATAATGTATTGGGATTCTAGATTAAGATCACACAAAAAAGATACACGCAGATTCAACTTATAAATAAAAATTTCTTGAATTTTTCTTAGGCTCGAATTTTCAGTTGATAAGCCTTAAATGTTACAAACTATGTCGAATATGGAATTGTTCACCTCTACTTGATCAAAATGTATTCTCTTTAACCTTGAGACACGTTTCAAACTCAAAAGTTTAGCTTTACCAAGTTGTAGTGTTAGACGATGTTAAGATCCACACCAAGGTACCTATAAATTCCCTATATCTAAAGCCAGGGTTCACTCCCATGACATCTCACTTAGTACAACAACAACAAAGCCTTTTCCCACATTAGGTAGGGTCGGCTACATGGATTCTTTGCCTCCATTCAGATCTATCTTGGGTCATTCTCGGGCTTAGATCGAAAAAAACTAAGATCCCTTCCTATAGTCTCATTCCAATACTTCCTGGACCTTCCTCGCTCTCTTTTAGCCAGGTCAATATTCCAAAACTCACATCTCCTCACCGGTGCATCAGCTAACCTCCTTTGCAAATGGCCAAACCATCTTAAGCTATTTTCTTGCAACTTCTTCTCGATTGGAGCTAAACCAACTTTCCTTCTGATGGCATCGTTCCGAATACGATCTTTACGTGCGTTTCCACGCATCCACCTTAGCATTTTCAAACTGCTACTGCCATTCTCTGCACATGTCTATGGTTCACAGGTCAGCATTGAGATCCATAGAGCTTAGCAGGTCTCACAGCTGCTTTGTGAAACTTTCCTTTGATTTTCTAAGGAATTTTCTTATCACAGAGAACAGTAGAGGCTCCTCTCCACTTTAGCCAACCTGCATTTATTCTATTGGTAACATCTCCATCAATTTCCCCATCATGTTGCAAAATAGATCCCAAGTATCTAAAAGAATCTCTCTTCTGAATGTTATCATCAACTATCTTAACATCAATTCCTTCACCATTGCTTCCATCCAAAGTACACTCCATATATTCAGTCTTAGTCCTACTTATACGAAATCCTCTAGTTTTCAATGCATGTCTCCATACCTCAAGCTTCTCATTTACTCCATCTCTAGTCTCATCAATCAACATAATATCATCATCGAGTGACATCTCACATAGTATGTCAGCATAAATAGCATGTTTGGTAGAAAAGGTATTTCTTTGGATTATTTTTGTAGATTACTTTGGTCCATATTTTTTTGTACCCACTTAATGGTCTAGTGGTAGTACAGTGTGTCTACCACACAAAAGACCAGGGTTCAAATCCCACTGTTGCAGTGGTTGCGTTAGGTAGTCGACGGCCAGCGTAAAAAATAGTCGAATCTTTCAACATGGATTTGAGCAAGAATCCATGTAGCCGACCCTACTTATAGTGGGAGAAGGCTTAATACATTTTTATACTTTGGTCCATATTTTTTAATAGGGCATATTAATGCCTGGGCTCTTTTAGCCCCTTTTGATATTTCAATACTTGCTTTGTTTGGTGGGATTTCATATTTGGTAGATCTTTAGAAATCTGCTTTGCTCAATTGCATATATATTGGCACAAGCATCCGTTTGTTATAATATGCATTCTGGTGGATATTTGTCTTTTTTGGATCACGTATAATGGTTTGACTTTTTGGTATATTGAACGGGACTTAATTTGTTGGCAAATACATCTATTCTATATACTAAAGCTGAGTTTTGCTCAGCTCTTTCCCTCTTTCTGACAGGTGGTAGTCTTCTCAAGCTCTCCTCAGTCCTCTCTCCTTAAGACACGTGATACTCCCATACTTCTCTGTTGTTCTCTTTCCTCTATCTATACCTCTATATACCTCTCTACTAAAGCCCCGTCTCTTTTCCCCGCCTCCATCTCCTTGACACGTCTCACCTTTATGTCTCTTCTTTCAGTATTTTCCCCCCTCCATCAGTCAACGAAAATTAAATCCTACACCACTCACGTCTCTTCTTTTCATCCATATCACCCTCCCTCTCCCCGTAATTTTCATTTGACAATTCTCACCCACTCATCCACACCCACTAAATACTTGATAATTGTAATAGATGCTATCATTCATTTATTCAAAACTATTCGTATCATTTGACAAAAAAAGTGGACATGCTTGATTTCGTCGTTTCTAAGTAATAAGGAAGTTTTCTTCAATAACTTTTTGATGCTATTACCTATAAAAAGATTTTGAAGAGAGGTTGATGGAAGACAGGCAACAATGTATCTATTTGTGTACTTATAATTGAAACATATAAGCTAAATTTCATAAATAAAATAACTATTAGTGCAAAATTTACATCAAATAAACTTTATCCATTTATATATAAGTTAATGTATCAATTTCATAAAAATAGTGTTCATGTTAATTATAAAGAAAATTTTAGTGTACTAAGTTATTTTTCAAACACATTATTTTAATATAAAATTTACCTCCCAGCTTTAGCCACCTCATTATCTGACACGTTTACATTCTCTCCCTCTTACTCCCGTTCTCTCCCCTTTTTAATACTCTTGCATGTGAGACGTTGTCTTTCCCTCTCCTCACTCTCTCCATGCCAGGACGTTGAATACAAACATGCACTTTCTTCTCTCCTCTTTCTCTCTCTTCATTAAGACGTAATAACATGGTGCGTTGTATTTCTTAGTCCATACATTTGCCACTATTTTCTCTCTCTACAATCGTATTCTTAAATTTTCTATAGATGATTTTTTTTCAAAGTAAACACTACATATATTCGGTCACCATTAATATTATGAACGAATCAAGTAATCAAATATTTGAAACATGTTGAATTCTAAAGGAAAAAGTGTAAAAAGAAAAGATATATTTATAGTTTCAAATTTGAAAAATAGTTTAAGAATAAACCTATATAGAAATGACTTAAAGTTATATACGACATAGATCTAATTATACGATGTATAATAATTATAATATTGGTCCCTCTTACTACTGGAATAAAAAAACTAATTTCTGTTCTGCCCAAAATGGGAATGGGCTGGGGTTATGAACTTATAATCATGGAATCAATTCGACCATCAGATTATAAGTTCTTTCCATACCGGAGCAGATCAGAATAGGGTTATTTACATTCTCATTATGAAAATGAGTCATTCGAGCGTATGTAAATAGATATTAGATACTATGTTTAAATATGGATTCCTACATCAGTCGTGACATTCTATTTCAGATTAAGAATAGGCATAATCAGACTCACTTTTGACATATCTATCGTTATTTTGGGGGGAGGGGGTCCGTATTAACTTCTTCGGGCTATGCCATCAAATGAATTTCTTAAAATATATTTTTTATATTATAAGTTACCCGCAGAGTTAAAATTTTAAACATGTTAAAATATTTTGCAAAATAATTAAAAACAAATTGTATATAAATGAAGCGTACATAACATCAATCTTTAACGGAATATATAAAATATCCATAAATTATATAAAAATCCATCTTTCAATGTAATTTTTCAATATATAAATTTAGTCTATTACATCTATAATTACAATACAATCAAATATTGTATTATCCGCACTGTACAAACAATACATTATATATTTAATGAATAGTTTTCATATATAATCATTACTACAAAAGAATTTAAATATGAGGATAGGGAGTATGCACCCAGATTTTACATGCACCCGGGCTTATAACTTCCACTTTTTTTAACTTTTTTGAAAATTATCACCATGTATATTCATCTATATATCCCTCAAATATTCCATTCGAATTTCATCAGAAACAGGGACTCCTATGCCCTCCATCTACAACATGTAATTTTAACGGTTTTAGAATTGTTGTAATCGACATGTTGTAGATGGAGGGCATATGAGTCCCTGTTTCTGATGAAATTCGAATGGAATATTTGGGGGATATATAGATGAATATACATGGTGATAATTTTCAAAAAAGTTAAAAAAAGTGGAAGTTATAAGCCCGGGTGCATGTAAAATTACATGCACCTGGGTGCGTACTCCCTATCCTCTTTAAATATTAAATATTTCCATATATCCTATCATTACTTTAGTAAAATTCACACCATAAGTTCACATGTGAATTTAATTGGATGAAAATGTATGAATAGTATGGATGATAAAAGAAGAAATGAAGAGAAAAGTTCTATATGTAGTAGTAATGGTCACATTTTACCCTAGAGATAGTGCATGGAAATAGTATACGTTAGTGATATTATCTAGCACAATATAATCGTAAAAAATGTAAATTCAAACCTAAAATTTTAAAGATAAAGTCGATATCCGCAACACGGTAAGTTATTATTTTCAATGTCAAGAAAGATATGATGACATCTGTCTCCGGATTGAATTTTCATCTCGATCGGTGGACTGTCGGATCAAGGGCTGCCTGACCGATCCAACGGTAACTGTACGTGGTGAAGGCGGCGGCGGTTTGGTGGCTCCAGTGACGGGGCGGTCGAGGCGCGGGGCTGCTGCGACGCTCCGAGGAGGTTGCGTGGTTGGGCGGATGGCGGTGAGGTGGCGGAGGCAAGCCGGTGGGGCGGCGATTTTGCTGATGATGCGGAGGTGCATGGAGGTCGACCTGGTAGCTGGAGGGTGACTGATATCGGGTTCCCGGTGGAGAGGCGGAGGGTGGCGAGGAAACGCACGGAGGCCTGGAGTCGAAGCTGCGCCTTAAGTCGCAGTGTTTGTCGATGAAGCAGGGCTTGCCGAAGGTTGTAGGACCTCGGCGATCTTTGCCTCGAACCGCTTCGGTGAAAGGAGGCGGTGAAGCTCATACAGACCCTCAAAGAGATTTGCAGCAAGGAGAAAAACCTCTCCTTGGATCTCGCCTGCAAAGGGATAGTCGCCGGTGACCTGGGCTCCTGCCACAAGCCCAGGGTCCAACTCCTTCCTCATGATATTGGAGATGGCGGATGATTGAGACCTGGGTGGTTGTCGATACTTTATAGTAGCGGGGAGCTCAGGGGGGGGGGGAGGGGGGGTTACGCCGCCGTCGTAATGGCCGGTGAGGAGGTAGGGGCAGCTGGCGGCAGTTATGGGAGAGGAAGGCGGAGGCGTTTCGTGAAGAGGGCTGGGAACGGCTGCGGGGAAGGGGAGGGGGTTGGTCACTTGTCGCGCACGTGCGCGCGAGAGGAGAAGGTGGCACGTGCGAGAGGAGAGAGAAGTGCGGCAGGTGGGGGTGCCACGTGGCACGCCCTGGAGCTGTGATGTCGCTCCCGCACCCTTAGTTAATTCGGGCAAATTAATGGTCCAAATTACTTTTAAGTGTTCGTTGCAGTCGGATACGAGAGGTTGATCAAAAACCACTTAAGTTAGATGTTGGTCAATTTTAAGCGGTGATATATTTTTTACTTGGTGGAGTCCAAGGTCGATCTCAGGGAGGCAACTGTCTCCTTAGGTGGATTACAGCAATTTACAAGTGTTGATATTCGAGGGACAATTTTTTTGGTCTTTTTATTTCTTATGCAGACATATGCAGACAAATCTTAGCCAATTTAACTTTAAATTTAATTGGTGTATCAAACTAAGTCCAAAAATAATGAAAATTGGCCAGATGATTATTTATGATGAAAATGACCTACACTAATTTTTTTGGAATTTTTCGACTCAAAATAAATTTTCTGTGAATTAAATAAACAGACAGAGTGATTTTCAGTGTTTAATTTTTAATAAATATCAAATCACAATTTTTCCAAGAACTAAAATTATCCTAGGAGGGTCTAATGATCAGGGACCTAGGAAAATTAACAGAACTTAAATTTATTGTGAAATGAATTAATTAAAATTAATTAAAGAAAATCACTAAACTATTTATTGAGGCCTCGTTATGCGTGCAAATGATATGAAATTTTTATGGAGTGTTGAAAATAATGTCCTTAAGCTACTGTGAATTTTTGGTGATTTTTGAAGGCACTGATATTTAATTAAAAATCAAAAGGCATCACTGGGCAAAATATGACACAAATGAACCAATTAATTTATTAATAATTCAAGCATACCAACAAAAATCAAACACGTGTACTAACAGGTAGAGGACAAGATTCTCAACAACATGCAATTTTTAGAATTTCAAAATGATGAAAAATGCATGCTATGGACACGTGCAAACACAAGGGTGTAAATGCAATACTGGAAAATAAAATTTCAATAAGTAAACATGCTGACAGGGACTAAAATGCAATTACCCGATAGTATGCAGGACTTCTATGCAATTTCTCCACGAAACACGTGCTCCTCACGTGGTGTCTGCTTCACAGGGACCTTTCTGCAATTTCTGAAAACTCCAGGGGTGTCGGTGCAAATAACCCAGGTCGCACGTGCTCCTCACGTGGGGCGACCTAGGTTCGGAAGGCGTCGGAGGTTCGGAGTGAGGCTCGGGCCTTCTGGAGGTTCGGCCCAGCTTCGATGTAGCTTCGGGTTACCCGAGCCTAGGCTTGGAGGCCGAGGCTCGGATAAGGCGACGTGGCGGCCTGAAGGCCCTTGGATCAAGATGGATCCAAGGGATGTCGGTGAAGACGCGTGGCGGCTGGTGAGGCGTCCGATCCGAGGGGTGATCAACGGTCGCGGATGATGGCGGCGAAGGGACGCGTGGCGAGGCGAGGACCGTTCGATCAGAGGATCGAACGGTTGCTGCTCCTTCTTCTCTATCGATCCTCCGCCGCCTGCGGAGGAGGGGGCTGCGCTCCGGTGAAAGCAGCCGAGCTCCGCCTCGGTCGTAAAGCTCTGGTGGTGAGCTTCGTCAGCTCCCACCTTGCTCGGAAGAATCGTAAGTGCGCGGCGAAGCCTCCGGTGGTCTCTGGATCCCTGGAGGAGGGCTGGAGCTCGGTGTCGATGAAGCTCGAAGAGAGCTCCGGCGAGGCTCCGGCCAATGATCAAAGGAGTACCTGCAAGTGTTAGACGTATAGCCGAGGCTCGTGCGTGCGTTTGTGGAGAAGTGGTACTGATTGGCGAGGCCTACGGAGAAGTGAGGTGGTCGGGGGACGTTGCTCCGGCCAAGTGGCGGAGCTGGAGATCGATGGACGGTGGAGTGGAGCGTCTGAAGATGCGGAGGGGTCAGCGAGGATGAGAGCTCCGACGCGGAGCTCGGCGGAGTGAAGGCGAGGCGTGAAGATGATCGTGGACAGGGAATAAAATCGGAGAAGATGAAGGGAAAAGAAGAACGAGATCGGAGGAGGAATGGAGGTGATTACCTGGGGATTGGGGCTCAGCTTTGAGCTCCAGGTCGTCGCTCAAGAGGTCGGTAAAGCCCCGAGCTCTAGCAGCTGCTCGGAGGAGTGGCTGCGACACGGCGGTGGGCCGAGGATCTCGCCGGAGAAGAAGCTCTGTCGTCGCTCAACAATTCAGCCAATTGCTGTCACCAAGAGGAAGCTTGGAGCTCGAGGGATCTTCCTGGAGTGGCGGATGGGCTTGAATGTGGCCGGAGACAGGGTATTTATAGGTTGAAGGTGACGGCAGGGCTGGTGATGGGGCGAAGTTCATGGAGGTAGTGGAGCATCTATGGTGGAAGTGGTGACGAGTGGGGTGGCTGGCGAGGATGAGGGACGAGTGGCGATGAACGTGGAGGTGATGGTGGTCGAAGAAGGTGGCTAGAGTGCGGCCAAGAATAGGAAGGGGCAGCCCCTCCCGCAAGGCAGAGATCGTGGGAGAGAGGGGGGCACCCGAGGTAGGAGACGAAGTCTCCACCGTTGGATCTTGGGATCCAACGGTGGAGATCAGCGCGTAGCGATCGGTTAGGATTAGATCTGGGATGCCCAGATGAGGGGTTATGAGAGGGCCACGTGGCGCGTGGCGGCGAGGCGCGAGCGGATGGCTCAGATAAAAGGGGGGAGTCGATCTGAGGGTCGAGGCTCGCTGGAAGGTGGGCGGCTGTGATGAGAGGATCGGGGGCGCGATCGAGCGGCGTAGATGACGCCACGTGGAAGGCTGAGAGCGCGGCGCTTACGGATGGTGGTGATGAGAAGTGGGAGATAATCGGACGGCTGAGGGAGTGAGCGCACGTGGTCACAGAGGGACCGTTGGATCTGAAGCGCGATCCAACGGTGGGGGGCGAAGGCGGATCAGACAAAGGGCAGCGGGCCGCGTGGCGCAATCAGAGGGCGCCACGTGGCCTGCTGTGAATGGCTGGAGGAAGAAATGCGTGTAGAGAGAAGAGGAAGCCGAATTTGGAAAAACTCAAAACATGAAAGTTGTAGATCTTGATGAGATCTACAAGTTTCATGTTGACCAAAGACGGAGATGAGGTCAAATATGGTACATAAATACAAAGATACATAAATATACATAGGTAGAATACAAAATGACCCAAAAACCCAAGTTTCTCATACAAGCTCCAATTTCAATGAAATTAGTCTCATTTTGAAGGTCTTTTGATATGTAGTATTCTAAGAGTGAGTAGACCTAAGTAGGGGCTTGTATGCGGGCTTTATGTGTGTTTTGATGTACAAGGGTTCTTGGGCTATTTTACAAGGGTGATTTTGGCATTCCTCCCTATATTATTAAGGAATATACACATATATTATAGAGAAGGAGTTATTTGATGAAGAGATATTTTACAGGTGATTTGTGGCTTCTTATTTAAATGCAGATGAGCTGCTATAATGCATGAATTATGGATGCATGCATGAATGTTATTTATGCAAGATAAAAGGAAATATGTCTCTATTTTCTCGGGAACAAGGCTCTATTTTTGACTTTTGATGTGATGAATCACAGATTCATCAACCCCCTATACTTAAACCTTGCTCGTCCCCGAGCAACTAAATGAAATGCAAGAGTGAAATGATTTTGGGTTCCAAACCAAGGTCATGAACAAAAGTTGAAAATGGAGCCTGACTCGACCTTTGGATTAATTGTGTGGCGGAACCTTATTTGGACCTGAACTTAAGACCTAACAGACTTCAAGTTCCACAAGTCTTCTATTCAAGACGCCTCAATAGTCAGGTCAGAACAAATCCTCAAACGCAAATTTCTGATGACTATGATTCTTACTTGTACTGTGTAAGTGAGATATAGCTCTCCGTATCAGAAATGACTCGGAACCAGCCTCCTCTAACAAGGTAACTCAATAACCCGGTCCAGTAACTCTTTCCTCGAGGAGCGGGGTATTCCCTTCTAAGTTCAAGTGCTACCAACTCAAGAGGAGGGGGTAGAGAAGAGAATGGACGGTAGCCAGTGTAGCTACCTATCCCGGGATGCCTGACCAGTGTAGCCAAGTCATCCAGCTGCATTTCTTTACTAGTATACATACTCCGACAGGTATTATTTTTTTCTTTGACCTGTCTGATTTTTTTGGAGTTCTTTCTTGCATTTTTTTTTGAACTATATACAAGGTGCAGCATGTACATCAGGAGTTTTTCCTCTTGAGTCAGTAGACTATCCCTCTTTTGAAGCATTATTGCAACCCACAGCACCCTGTCCTTAGATGTCAACACCACTAGACTAGGTTGAGATGCACTTCCCTCCCTAGAGGAGGACGGATGTTTCCACCCGTGTGCTACTCCAAGCTAAAGGATTCTACCTCCTCACCACCTCATCAATGAAGAGCTACGTGCATTGTGCTTGTCCAAGTTAGGTCACTGTCTACAAGAATCATGCGTATGCACGAGATATTCTACTTAGACTAATCAAGATGACATGTGAACATAGACTTGCGGACTCAAAGAATTAAGTCTCTTGACCTGAGAAATCTTAACTCCAGTTCCTATAAGGTTCCTCTGAAATTAGGTGGATTAAGGTCAAATCAAGTCCATCCTCAATATCTACTCATAACTTGGTTCAGAACCCACTAGCTTTTCACTTTGCATATGCAAAGATATGCAGATGAGATGAGATGTCATGCTATGAAAATGCAGGACTCTTTTTATTATTTTTTTATGCAGGGATGATATGCAAGAGTAAATAAGAAGCCTTTATTTTTTTATTGTTTGTTTGTTTTTTTTTTGTTTTTTTTTTCTTTTCATATTTTTACCCACCCGTAATTATTGCAAAATATATACAAAAATACGCGAAAGTACGAGCTATGGGTAAAGTATATATGTAATATATACACGCCCCCCTATACTTAGCGTGTGCTATGTCCTCAGAGCACGAAGAGCGAGGAAAAGACATAGCTCGTGCTAAGCGTAGGAGAGCCAAAAAGAAATAGAAAGTATAGAAGTCGTCTCGCCCCCCTATACTTAGGCTCTGGCAGCCTAAGTGTAGAAGAAGATCAAAAAAACGGGGCAGACGAGGGAAAGATGAGATGTGGGTGAGTATCAGTGCGGGCATAGGTCCCCCCTATACTTAGGCTTAGGTCAGCCTAAATATCGGTAGGAAATGAGTATAAGGACCAATGTGATCTGGAGAATGTACAGCGAATCGACTCGGGTGACCCCTTCCCCCTATACTTAGGATCTGGTCATCCTAAGTACAGTCCGAGATAATGGTTCGATGATGTGGGGATGAGTTACTAGAATCGTGCAGGTAAGGATAGGATATACAGGAAGAATGATATATATACAGCTGAGTTGGTCTGAATCTTTTGAAGATGCTGCTGATGGCTGGAGTTCATTGCTGCAAGGTTTCATACGCGGCTTGAGATGTATCTGCTGTATCTGTCTCGCATATGAATACAATCTCCTCCACATGGACTAACTGTTCATTGGATTCGACGAAGTGCTTCAACAGCTGCCCATTTACTAGGAATGTCGGTGCGTCATCTGCGAGATCTGAGATCTCGACACATCCACTATCATGCACCGTTCGGACAACGAATGGTCCCGTCCACTTAGACTTTAGTTTGCCTTGGAAAGTCTTCAGCCTGGCATTGAACAACCATACCTTCTGTCCAGGAACAAAGGTCTTTCGTCTGATATATCTATCGTGCCAACGCTTCACCTTGTCCTTGTACACCACACTGTTGTCGTATGCTCGGTTTCTGACTTCCACAAGCTCATTCAGATCCATGTCTCTCTGTTTCTGGCCTAGGTGTGTGTTCCAGTTGACCTTTTTTATTGCCCATTCTGATTTGTGCACTAACTCTGCGGGCAAATGGCACGGCTTTCCGAATACCATTCGGAATGGGGAGGTGCCTAACGGTGTCTTGTAAGCCGTCCTATACGCCCAGAGGACTTGATCCAAGATCTGAGACCAGTCCTTCCTGTCTGGGCGGACGAGCTTTTGCAATATGGTTTTCACCTCCCTATTTGACACCTCAGCCATACCATTGGTTTGTGGGTGGTAAGGACTAGCGACACGGTGTTCGATGCCGTAATCCTTCAGGAGTTTCTTCACCTCCCGGTTCACAAAGTGGCTACCCCCATCTGATATCATCATTTTGGGGATCCCGAACCTAGAGATTATGTGCTCTCTGATAAATTTACAGACAGTCCTGCTGTCTGCGGCTCGGGTCGGGATAGCCTCCACCCATCTGGACAGATAGTCAACCGCAAGAAGGATGTATTCAAACCCGTGGCTGACAGGGAATGGGCCCATGAAATCGATGCCCCAGGCGTCAAAGACATCACAAATGATGACCGGCTGCATTGGCATCTCATCCTTGGAACCAACGGTTCCTCCCATTCTCTGGCATACTGGGCACGACTTCGCGAAGGCGGTGGCATCGCGAAACAGAGTCGGCCAGTAAAAGCCACATTGAAGTACCTTCCATGCGGTCCTCTTCCCGGAGTGGTGTCCTCCTGCCTCTAAGCTATGGCATAAAGAAAGGACACTCTGGTATTCCTCCTGAGGAATACAACGTCTCCAGACACAATCCGGTCCTTCAAAGAAAAGGATCGGATCCTCCCAATGGTAGTGTCTAGCGTCCGACTTTAGTCGGTCAATTTGGCTCTTGGGCCAATCCTCGGGAACTTTCTTGGAGACAAGATAGTTCACGATATTGGCGTACCATGGGAGTGAGTCGATAACAAAAATCGACTCGTCGGGGAAGGAGTCTCGAATTGGGGAAACCTCGGAAGTATTAAGATCTTCGAGACGAGAGAGATGATCGGCTACTACGTTCTTCTTTCCAGGTTTATCACGGATGTCCAAATCAAACTCCTGGATAAGTAAAATCCAACGAAGAAGACGCGCCTTCGCGTCCTTCTTCTCCATCAAATACCGTAGTGCCGTGTGGTCTGTGAACACCGTTACCTTGGATCCGATTAAGTGAGATCTGAATTTGTCCAAGGCAAACACTACCGCAAGCATTTCCTTTTCGGTAACTGTATAGTTACGCTGAGCAGAATCAAGCACTTTGCTTGCGTAGTGAATTGCAAACGGGACGCCATCTCTTCTTTGTCCCAATACAGCCCCAACAGCATAATCTGAGGCGTCCGTCATGATCTCAAAAGGGAGAGACCAATCTGGGGCTTGTAAGATGGGTGCGTCCATGATCATTCCTTGTAACCGCTTAAAGGCCTCAAGACACTTGTGATCGACAATAAACTCCGCGTCTTTGCCTAAAAGCTCAGTTAGCGGTCGGGCAATCTTAGAAAAATCCTTTATAAATCTCCGATAAAATCCGACATGCCCGAGGAACGACCGCAACTGCCGTACGTTGGTTGGTGGCTGGAGTCGTCTGATCACGTCCACCTTGGCAGGGTCAACCTCCATTCCTCTCTTGGAGATGACATGCCCCAACACTATGCCCTCCGTCACCATAAAGTGACTTTTCTCCCAGGAGAGCACCAGATTGACCTCACAACATCTTTTGAGGACTCGGTCCAAATTCCTAAGGCAGGAATCAAAAGAGTCGCCGTGGACCGAGAAGTCATCCATGAAGACTTCCAGGAATTCGCCGACCATCTCGGCGAATACAGCAATCATACACCTTTGAAAAGTACCTGGAGCATTGCATAGCCCAAAAGGCATGCGCCTGAAAACATAGGTACCAAAGGGGCATGTGAACGTGGTCTTTTCCTGGTCCTCTGGAGCTATGGCTACTTGATTGTAGCCCGAGAACCCATCAAGAAAACAAAAGAATTCTTTCCCCACTAGTCTTTCTAAAATCTGATCAATAAATGGTAGGGGGAAATGATCCTTTTTCGTCGCGGCATTCAGGCGTCTGTAATCCACACAGACGCGCCACGACGTGGGTACTCTTGTCACGATCTCCTCTCCGTCCTCGTTGGTGGTCGTCTGAATTCCCGACTTTTTCGGGACAACATGGATTGGAGCCACCCACTTAGAATCGGAGATTGGGTAAATAAAACCCGCGTCGCACCATTTTTCTATTTCTTTCTTCACAACCTCTCGTAGATTTGGATTCAACCGACGTTGGAATTCACGAGAGGGTTTGGCTTCGTTCTCCAAATATATATGGTGCGAACACAGAGCGGGATTTATCCCGTGGAGATCGGAAATGCTCCAGCCTATTGCCTTGCGGTTCTTCTCCAGGATCTCTAGCAAGCGAGATTCCTGCTCCTCGGTCAATTGCGAACTGATAATGACCGGAAATTTCTTGTCTTGGCCCGCAAGGAAGGCATATTTCAGGGTTGTGGGTAAGGGTTTGAGCTCAGGGATGGTATGATCGTCTAAGAAGTCTGGCTCAATCCGATCTGGTTCGGTGTTGGAAGTGGCTGGATCCTGTTCTGTAGTGGCTGCCACCAAGCTCGGCTCTGGAGTCGGATCGTCAAAGGTCTCCATGCAATCGGCAAACGCCTCGTCCGACTCGTCATCCTCATCTTCCGATTGTCCTAAGGATGTAAGGACTGACAGACCCACTTGGGCCTCTGTGTCATCGAAGATGTAGGGCGATGCAGGCTCAGAGCTGTACTCGTTCCTGAGGATCTCGCAGACTGGCTCATGCACTGGATCATCTTCAAAGGAGATGGACACATCGGTGCTGGCTGGGTTCTGTCTCCATGGCCCAACTACGTCTACATGTTCACGGTCTGTTTCGAGAGAAGAGTACTCGGTGCTGGATTCGGAGTCTGGTCTCTGCCATCTCGTCTGCTTCATCTCTAATTCCTCATCTCCGCCTGGAGTTTGGAACTGAATTTTCCCATTCTTATAATCGAATAAGGCCCCTGCTGTTCTGAGGAAGGGCCTACCCAAAATGATCTGGGAATCTCTCCAATTACGAGGGGTTTCCATATCGAGGACAGTGAAGTCCACCATGTATTCTTGCCCCTCGACTTTGATCACAATGTTCCTTAACTCTCCTTGGGACCTCTTAGTGGATTTGTCTGCAAATTGAAGAATAGCTCTAGATTTCCTAAGAGGTCCGAGATTGAGCCGCTCATAGAGGGCTGTGGGCATCAAATTGATCGAGGAACCATTGTCCAGGAGAGTGCGTGCAAACGCGATGTCATCAACATGACTTACTACATAGTGTGCACCCATGTCTCTTCGTTTCCGAGGAAACGAGTTCTTTATTGCACAAGTCGTGGCTACTGATAGGACGTGTTTCTCAACACGGCTTTTGGTTTTCCTGCTAACCCTAGTAGGTGTGCATCTCACCTTAAGGTATTTTTGGAATGCAGGGGTCATTTCCACGAACTTGTCAAAGGGGATTGTGACCTTGATATGTTTGTTACAAAACTCAGCCATCTCAGGGTCATCTTTTGGATTTTTTGTTTTTCTTCTTCCCACCCTTGAGAGCTTGGGGGAAAGGGATTATTAACTCAGGTTCTGGAACTGAAATATCTTCATTAGCTGCTGAAACTGAGTTCTGAACAAGACTCTGACTCGGACTTTTATACAGACTCTGACTCTGACTCTGACGAAAAGGGAAATGCTTGGGCGAAACCGGTGATGCTTCTTCCGCTTCTTCTGGCTGGTCCTCCTCAGATGGAGGTGCGGGCTCATCGGTGTCGTCGGACTCTGGATGACTGCGGGGCTGGTGCTTCGAGGACTCAGATGTCCTCTTCTTCTGCTGACGGTGACGGTGGTGCTCCTCCTCTTCCTCCTCCGAATTCTCCTCAGGTTGAATTTCGGAGGTTCCTTCCTGTTGTGCCTGGGCCCGATCAGGTATGGTCACGGTCCTTCCGCTCCTGAGGGACATATGGTTAACATTATCGTACGAAAGGATCTCATGTTCAGATAAATAATTATCTGAATAGTATACCTGATCTCGGGGTCGGTTCTGGCCTTGATGTATGCTGTTTGGGTTGGCCTGAACCTGGGCGGGAATTGGAGTCCTTGGCGCCATTTGTTGGTCCTGAGCACGAGAGACCCGATTGATGTCGGTTCTCATGTCCAGGTAGTCATGTTGCATTTGTTGGACCCTATCAGACAGGGTCTGGATCGCCAAGGTGAGGGACTCCAATTCGGTGGGCTGGGCTGGCTGCTGAGTGGATGCGGTCCTGAACTGGCCCTGCTGGCCGTGCCGATACTGCTGCTGATGGGGCGGTGCTGGCCCCTGCTGGTAGGTGCGCTGCTGCGGCTGGTACCCCTGTTCTGGTCGGGACTGATATCGCGGGATTGTGACGGGCCTGGTCTCCTGGTAGACTGGGGTTGGGCGGTGTGCCTGGTCCTTCCCCATCTCGATTTGCCGGACTAGTGGGTCACGGCTATACCAGAGCCCGTTGATCTCGTAAACGGGCGGAGGCTCCTCGTACTCTGTCTCCACTGGTGGGGGTGCATGATGGTTCTGCTGGGTGTAAGTCTGATCCCAGCTGCTCTGAGACCCCGGTGCCTGTTCCTGTACAAGATGGACTCGATGTACAGGTACAGGTGGTGCAGAAGGGGTGGGTAGCTTAATCTTGGCTACCTTTTCAGAGAGTTCCTCCACCTTCTTGGGAAGGCTCGAAAGAGACTCCATCTCCGCGACTCTCTTGTGGATCTGCTCGACCATAGTAAGCTTGTCTGCAATCATCCCCATGCTGGGGATGAGGTCCTCTGTCAGATCTGCAACAGTCCTTCTAGTTGTCTCATTGGATAGAATCGAGGGAGACAACTGATAGGCCCTTGTGGCCTGAGACCTGCCGGTTTCTGCCATCTGCTCTAGGATTTTCCACACGGCGTGCTCGTTCTTGTTCAGATAGCTTCCTCCGCAGGCGGCGCTGACTAACCCCTGCATCTCTGGGGTTAGGCCGCAGAACAAGGTCTGGACTAGGATCGCCTTAGAAATGCCGTGGCAAGGGCATTTCTGTACTAAGTCATTGAACCTGTCCCAAGCCTCGTGGAACGGTTCGCAGGGTCCTTGGGCGAAGCTGGCAATCTTCGTTCGCATCTGATTGGTTCTACTGAGTGGGTAGAACTTCTTCAAGAAGAGGTCCTTGAACTGCATCCAGGTAGTACATACCACCCCTAGGTTTTTCAGCCAATGTGCAGCCTTATCTCCTAAGGCAAAAGGGGTGGCTTTCAGTCGGATATAATCTTGGCCAACATTGGGATGGCTCAGATTATTGCAGACTAGTTCGAAGTCACGGAGGAAAGTGTACGGCTCTTCGCTGAGGTTTTCGTTGAACTTCGGCAGCAGGCTAAGAAAGTGGGGCTTCAGCTCGAATGCCTGGTCGGGAACTGCAGGTGCTAGCCAATTCTGGATTTCGTTCTCCGTCGGGTTATAGGTATCGACCATTGGTCGGTCGATCCCTTCAGCTACTATTATCTGCCCCATTCGTGCAGTGAGATCAGCATTTTTCTGTTCAGCTTCAGCAAGGCGTCTAAGGATCTGTCTCATCTGGTCCTCATCGGGCGGCATCCTTGGCGGCATTTCTCCCTCTAGTTCTGGGGATTGGAAAATAAGGCCGGTGTTAGAGGGTGAATCAAGGAAGGGATTACCGAGGCAATGATTTTCCTCGGTAATCTCAGAGGAGATAAAAGGGTTGGTTTGAGAGTAACCACCCTGAGCAGGAGGGAACCAGGACTCAAGAGGGTCATGAGTCCTGGGTGGTCCAAGGTGCGCTCGGACCGATAAAGACGAGTTACTTGGGGGACTCATAGAGAAATCAGTGAATAGTGCGTCGAGATCTCCCCATTCACTCATCTTGATAAGCGAGAAGAAGATAGGATTTTACTCCTACCTGAAGCAAGCAAAAAGAACAATCCAAGACCCTGGTTTTCACACTCAACACAGTGAAGGACTCAAAGTTGAGTCCAATTTATCTTGTAGTTTTTAAGTGTGATTTTCAAGCAAATCTAGCAAGGATTACGCGGCCTAGAGGGAAGTCGGCTCAGAGCCGGATGCGTCTTCCCTGTTTATCCTGTCGTCTAAGATACCGCCGCTCCTTCCTTTCTTCGCTCCTATCCCAAGCCGATGGATTCAGTGACCACGCCCCTATCTACCTGCAAGCAGGCGGAGGCTGACAAGGCCGGAACTTCACCCCGGGGGGTTACTGGCAGCTTGTCGCGAAGTACCGCAATTTCGCCCCTATCTACCTGAGACAGGCGGAGGCTACTTGGTACTAGTCACAGAATCTGAAAGTATCCGGCTCGTGATATTTGCTAGGATCAGTTAGAACGTGATATGGAAGACGGGGATTTGGGCTCTACCTTAGGGTGTTCACACACACTCAGGTACCCTCACTCAGCCTGAAAACAAGGTCGGGGATTAGTCTCCCGCAAACAATTTTCAGCTTTTATTCCCTTTTTATGGTCAATACTGTTAGCAGTCCCGGTTTTAAAGTTAGGTTATCACTGTAATTAATCACCACAAATCACGCCTATCGGACAGTCCCAATTTCTTTTTTAAATTAAGTGAGAAAATCAGAGGGGGGGAAATCGAGAAAAGCCGATGCAAGTTGAAATCGATGGTGCGTATGCTAAGTAGAGAGTACTTACAGTGATCCCTTCGCTCGTTGATGCAGGATGCAATACAGAATTGAAAACTTTATTCTATATGCAAATGCAGGCGATGAAAGCCGTTCCTAGACAGGCAGTTCTATTAGCGTGAAGAACAGTTTATTTTGAACTAAGTCCTGCGGTCTAGGTGCGTCTTTTAAGTGTGTTGTGTGGTCCTATTGATTACGAGCACAAACAAGTCCTATAGTGGCTTGAGGAGCCGCTAGTGCAAGCTAAATTACAATTCACCCACACAGCACACGGGACACAGTTTCCACTATCTTTACACGCGCGAGATCCCAAACGGGAACCGCTGGAAATAATGCAAAAGAAAAATAATTAAAAGAATACAATGCCTCTCTTTCTCTCCACACAATCTAAATGCTAATTCCTCGAAGCGTCGCCGACTCCTCGCGGTCCTCGCACAAAAATTAAATGAAGGTCAGAGAGTGACACAAAAATAAAATAATGCAAAAATAAATGAGAGAAATAATTACAAGAAAAACCGGGGGTCAGACTACCCGGGGATTAGAAAATCAAACACTCAAAAATATGATGTAAATTAACCTAAGCCGTGCCTCCCCGGCAACGGCGCCATTTTGATGTCGCTCCCGCACCCTTAGTTAATTCGGGCAAATTAATGGTCCAAATTACTTTTAAGTGTTCGTTGCAGTCGGATACGAGAGGTTGATCAAAAACCACTTAAGTCAGATGTTGGTCAATTTTAAGCGGTGATATATTTTTTTACTTGGTGGAGTCCAAGGTCGATCTCAGGGAGGCAACTGTCTCCTTAGGTGGATTACAGCAATTTACAAGTGTTGATATTCGAGGGACAATTTTTTTGGTCTTTTTATTTCTTATGCAGACATATGCAGACAAATCTTAGCCAATTTAACTTTAAATTTAATTGGTGTATCAAACTAAGTCCAAAAATAATGAAAATTGGCCAGATGATTATTTATGATGAAAATGACCTACACTATTTTTTTTGGAATTTTTCGACTCAAAATAAATTTTCTGTGAATTAAATAAACAGACAGAGTGATTTTCAGTGTTTAATTGTTAATAAATATCAAATCACAATTTTTCCAAGAACTAAAATTATCCTAGGAGGGTCTAATGATCAGGGACCTAGGAAAATTAACAGAACTTAAATTTATTGTGAAATGAATTAATTAAAATTAATTAAAGAAAATCACTAAACTATTTATTGAGGCCTCGTTATGCGTGCAAATGATATGAAATTTTTATGGAGTGTTGAAAATAATGTCCTTAAGCTACTGTGAATTTTTGGTGATTTTTGAAGGCACTGATATTTAATTAAAAATCAAAAGGCATCACTGGGCAAAATATGACACAAATGAACCAATTAATTTATTAATAATTCAAGCATACCAACAAAAATCAAACACGTGTACTAACAGGTAGAGGACAAGATTCTCAACAACATGCAATTTTTAGAATTTCAAAATGATGAAAAATGCATGCTATGGACACGTGCAAACACAAGGGTGTAAATGCAATACTGGAAAATAAAATTTCAATAAGTAAACATGCTGACAGGGACTAAAATGCAATTACCGATAGTATGCAGGACTTCTATGCAATTTCTCCACGAAACACGTGCTCCTCACGTGGTGTCTGCTTCACAGGGACCTTTCTGCAATTTCTGAAAACTCCAGGGGTGTCGGTGCAAATAACCCAGGTCGCACGTGCTCCTCACGTGGGGCGACCTAGGTTCGGAAGGCGTCGGAGGTTCGGAGTGAGGCTCGGGCCTTCTGGAGGTTCGGCCCAGCTTCGATGTAGCTTCGGGTTACCCGAGCCTAGGCTTGGAGGCCGAGGCTCGGATAAGGCGACGTGGCGGCCTGAAGGCCCTTGGATCAAGATGGATCCAAGGGATGTCGGTGAAGACGCGTGGCGGCTGGTGAGGCGTCCGATCCGAGGGGTGATCAACGGTCGCGGATGATGGCGGCGAAGGGACGCGTGGCGAGGCGAGGACCGTTCGATCAGAGGATCGAACGGTTGCTGCTCCTTCTTCTCTATCGATCCTCCGCCGCCTGCGGAGGAGGGGGCTGCGCTCCGGTGAAAGCAGCCGAGCTCCGCCTCGGTCGTAAAGCTCTGGTGGTGAGCTTCGTCAGCTCCCACCTTGCTCGGAAGAATCGTAAGTGCGCGGCGAAGCCTCCGGTGGTCTCTGGATCCCTGGAGGAGGGCTGGAGCTCGGTGTCGATGAAGCTCGAAGAGAGCTCCGGCGAGGCTCCGGCCAATGATCAAAGGAGTACCTGCAAGTGTTAGACGTATAGCCGAGGCTCGTGCGTGCGTTTGTGGAGAAGTGGTACTGATTGGCGAGGCCTACGGAGAAGTGAGGTGGTCGGGGGACGTTGCTCCGGCCAAGTGGCGGAGCTGGAGATCGATGGACGGTGGAGTGGAGCGTCTGAAGATGCGGAGGGGTCAGCGAGGATGAGAGCTCCGACGCGGAGCTCGGCGGAGTGAAGGCGAGGCGTGAAGATGATCGTGGACAGGGAATAAAATCGGAGAAGATGAAGGGAAAAGAAGAACGAGATCGGAGGAGGAATGGAGGTGATTACCTGGGGATTGGGGCTCAGCTTTGAGCTCCAGGTCGTCGCTCAAGAGGTCGGTAAAGCCCCGAGCTCTAGCAGCTGCTCGGAGGAGTGGCTGCGACACGGCGGTGGGCCGAGGATCTCGCCGGAGAAGAAGCTCTGTCGTCGCTCAACAATTCAGCCAATTGCTGTCACCAAGAGGAAGCTTGGAGCTCGAGGGATCTTCCTGGAGTGGCGGATGGGCTTGAATGTGGCCGGAGACAGGGTATTTATAGGTTGAAGGTGACGGCAGGGCTGGTGATGGGGCGAAGTTCATGGAGGTAGTGGAGCATCTATGGTGGAAGTGGTGACGAGTGGGGTGGCTGGCGAGGATGAGGGACGAGTGGCGATGAACGTGGAGGTGATGGTGGTCGAAGAAGGTGGCTAGAGTGCGGCCAAGAATAGGAAGGGGCAGCCCCTCCCGCAAGGCAGAGATCGTGGGAGAGAGGGGGGCACCCGAGGTAGGAGACGAAGTCTCCACCGTTGGATCTTGGGATCCAACGGTGGAGATCAGCGCGTAGCGATCGGTTAGGATTAGATCTGGGATGCCCAGATGAGGGGTTATGAGAGGGCCACGTGGCGCGTGGCGGCGAGGCGCGAGCGGATGGCTCAGATAAAAGGGGGGAGTCGATCTGAGGGTCGAGGCTCGCTGGAAGGTGGGCGGCTGTGATGAGAGGATCGGGGGCGCGATCGAGCGGCGTAGATGACGCCACGTGGAAGGCTGAGAGCGCGGCGCTTACGGATGGTGGTGATGAGAAGTGGGAGATAATCGGACGGCTGAGGGAGTGAGCGCACGTGGTCACAGAGGGACCGTTGGATCTGAAGCGCGATCCAACGGTGGGGGGCGAAGGCGGATCAGACAAAGGGCAGCGGGCCGCGTGGCGCAATCAGAGGGCGCCACGTGGCCTGCTGTGAATGGCTGGAGGAAGAAATGCGTGTAGAGAGAAGAGGAAGCCGAATTTGAAAAAACTCAAAACATGAAAGTTGTAGATCTTGATGAGATCTACAAGTTTCACGTTGACCAAAGACGGAGATGAGGTCAAATATGGTACATAAATACAAAGATACATAAATATACATAGGTAGAATACAAAATGACCCAAAAAACCCAAGTTTCTCATACAAGCTCCAATTTCAATGAAATTAGTCTCATTTTGAAGGTCTTTTGATATGTAGTATTCTAAGAGTGAGTAGACCTAAGTAGGGGCTTGTATGCGGGCTTTATGTGTGTTTTGATGTACAAGGGTTCTTGGGCTATTTTACAAGGGTGATTTTGGCATTCCTCCTATATTATTAAGGAATATACACATATATTATAGAGAAGGAGTTATTTGATGAAGAGATATTTTACAGGCGATTTGTGGCTTCTTATTTAAATGCAGATGAGCTGCTATAATGCATGAATTATGGATGCATGCATGAATGTTATTTATGCAAGATAAAAGGAAATATGTCTCTATTTTCTCGGGAACAAGGCTCTATTTTTTGACTTTTGATGTGATGAATCACAGATTCATCAAGCTGCCACGTGGCGCCTCCAAAAAATTTCAAAAATTCAAAAGGGAAAGAAAATAGAAAAGAAATAAGAGGAGACCTCGGATCGAAAAATTTCCTTCACGAAAGTTGTTTGTCTCGACGAGATCTACAACTTTCGAGGACCCGGAAGCAAAAGAGGTCATCTGTGAGAAGTGGTATTTTTGGTGGTTCTCCATGTGTATAGAAAATAGACTTTTTGGAGTTTTGTAATTTTTTGGTGGTTTTAGAGAGGATAAAAATCTAGAAAAATTATGATAAAATATAAGGAAATTAATTACACACTAATATGATTTTTTTGGATTTTTAATAAATAAGAAAATAGGAAAATAAAATAGAAGTGTGAAATGCGGGGTTTTTGTACAGACTCCCAACGGACACTTGGACACGGTCAGTTTCTTTTATTTCAGTTTTAATGTATATTTTGATTTTTGTGTCTCTTAATAAAACTTTTATCAAAGAACACAAATGAAAAAGAAATAAAATTAAAAGGGTTAATTATGTACATAAAAACTTCGGTCAAAAATAGCAAAAAGTTAAAATGCGCAAAAGAGGCCCAAAATCCAACTTTCACATATGAGCTCCGAATTTTACGAAATTGGTCTTGTTTTGAAGGTATTTGAAAATGGAGTACTTTAAAAGTGAATTGACCAAAAAACGAATGCTGTATGAGGGAGATTTGCTAGTTTTAGTCTGTCAGATGTGAAATTAGACTTTGGGATTATTTGACGCTTATTTGAGTTAGTAATTTTTTTATATTTTTTATTTATTCTTGTTAGTAATATCTACATAAAGGAGATGGTTTGAGGTCAATCGGATTTGGGATGAATTAATAAAAAATATGAGAAGTTAGCGGTTTTTTGGGCTAATTTACATTTGGAATTTTTAATGCAATTGTGCATGATGAAATGCAAATATGATTTACACATGTATGTATGCTAATGATGCTTTATTAATGATTAAATGCATGTGAATTTTGGAGAACAGAGCCTAATTAACCAATTTTAGCATGATGAATACGAGATTCATCATACCCCTATACTTAAACCATGCTCGTCCCGAGCATCAATGAATGAATGACTTAGTTGAATACATCCCTAACTGTGCATGTGAATTTTCAAGTCACAATTCATAGAAGACCCTAATTTGAGTGATCCTAAAATTCTGGGCTCAACCATGCTTTAATCAGAAGGAATCCAACTTTTTTAATTTTCAGACTCTCTGTTTGTACATATAATATAAGGATATGATTTTTAGTGTACTGCATTCATGAGAGTCAAGTCAAGACATCACTCAAAGTTCCAATCCAAGAGATTCTCCTCTAGACCTTATCTTCAATACTAGGGAATAAGTCTATTCTTGCTTCAGTCAACCGTCTCTTTAGTTCGTCAGACTTGAAATGTGGATGGATGGCCAGATGATGGAGGGCATGGGATTGTGTCTATTTTTCTCTCCCTCACATTGGAATAAGGGGCCTCTCGAGTGCCTTATTACTCAACACAAGTATATTTTTATTTTGTTGATCAATGTGTCCATCAAGAGAATTTGGAGTTGTCTGCACTTGTTTTTCTGTGAGTACACCGGGGTGTGTCTCTTTTGAGTATCTAAGATACCTTCAACACCCAGACTTGTATCGCTTACGATGCAGAGCCCTTTTATGGTGTCAACCCAACTCCTTGGTCCTAATTAGCGCTTGGTCCAAGTGGACACTTTGAAAATATTTGGGAGCGCTCGCCATTGGTGGAAACTCATTTGTAATTTGACTTTAGATGATAGAGCTTTTCTTTGATATTTCATTTTCTTTTCTTTTTTTGGCTAGCTTCACCCCTTTTACCAAAAGTTGGCGCACACTGAACAACAATTTTCATTGAGTTTCATCACACCCTGGCACTTAGGTCAATATAAAAAATATAACATATGAACTGGCTAAGATTTTGCTGACACTCAGGTTTTCTGAAGCCTTCATTAACTTTATCCCATCCTCAAATATCATTAAATCAGGTCTAAACTCAAATCTCTAGTCCCAGTTCCTCACGTGATAAGTCAACTCATCTCATCAATCACGAGTTGTGAAAGTGATTGTGTTGATCATATTCTTTTTGAAGGTAGAGTTGAAGAGTGCAATATAGCGCTCAAATATTTCAAACTAGAGAAGTGTGGATAATTAAGTTCAAAACCCTAATGACTAAGGCTGGCTAACTCAGAATCTCAAGATCTCAGAAATCAAATGTCCTAAAAATCCTCAAACCTTGAGTGATAGTGAATGTGTCAGGGATATATCAACCAAGGAATGCATGAAATGCTTGATGAAATGCAAGACTATGAGTGATTTTTTTTGTTTTGTTTTTTGTTTTTTAGAACGGATATTATATACATAATATACACTACTTGTGCCCGTCCCCGATGTTAGATGAAAATGATTAAAGTACGAGCTATGGATAAAGTAGATAGAATATATACAAACACACCCCCTATACTTAGCGTATACTATGTCCTCATGGCACAAAGTGAAATGTAGACATAGCTCGTACTAAGTATAGATGGGTCAAAAACAAAAGAAGAGAAGTGATGTATAAACAATGGTACTGGTCCCCCTATACTTAGGCTCAGGTCAGCCTAAGTATAATCAGATAAATACAGATGGGGAACCGGGCAGATTTGTGGATGTACAAGATCAAGGAGGTTTGCGACGGACCTTTTTGCGGGAGTGTGGAGGGAGATAGTATGGAGATGTGGAGGGCGATGAAGAGGGGGCCGATGAAAAAGACCAGCCATCGTCGGAGTCGTCCTCAGGAGAATAGTAGTCGTATGCAGAGGATCTCCAACTACTGTCGATCAGAGGTAAGTGCCCTTGGATCAGAGCTGTACCTATTGCACTTACTTGATGAATCACTTCGGGATTAGAGGACTCTTCAGAAATCACCTGGTGTATAAGATCAAAGGTGACTTTCTTGGTCGGCTTGTTTCCTTGAGAGGTATTGGGAGGAAGTTGGACAATCTTCATCTCCATGTCTTGAGTAACCGATGTGGCATTCGTGAGTTCCTCATCAGATGAATCCCCGTAAAAGTCGACCAATTCTTGTAGTGTCATACGTTGCTTCGGTCGAGAAAGATTGTTCCTAGTGGGTTTGTGTGTTATGGCTGGGGGTGTTGATGTCTCTTCCGGATGATCATGAATTTTCGTGACATCGGATGTTTCCGGAGTCGATTTTTTATATGGGTTCAAGTACCTCGTGAATTACTGCCGACTCGAAAATGGGATCACTTAAATAATCGTGATGTTCCTTAGAAATATGGTCCAATTCTTCATAAGCTCCAAAATTTTGATTTTTCCTAGGAGCAGTGATAATGTGATGAGAATCCGAGGTTTGTCCAACAGGCAGTCTTTCAGGTGACTCTCATAGGGTTTGTATCTGTGTGCCATGCGGAGATGTCTGATAATGTGAAATATTTGTCTCCTGATCACAACTGTCGGTTTCAAGTTGGTTTTCCTCAGAGCAGGTCATGTCATTGGGGGTTTGTTCATTATGGTTTAAGTTCGGGAACTTGATTTCTTGAGTCTCACACTCGACGATCGCCTTAGCGGAGGCTAAGAACGGCTTTCCTAAAATGATAGGAGACTCAGACAACCTTCAGGGGTGCTCAATGTCAAGGACAATAAAATCCACTTTATGTTTTTTACCTCGGAAATTTACGACGACAGAACGATCCCTCGCGGTCTTTTGGTAGATCGATCGGGTAATTGAATGATCACCCTAGTCTTTTTGAGTTGTCCGAGTTTGAGTTGATTAAAGACAACTTTTGGGAGGATGTTTAAAGTAGAGTCGTCGTCTAACCGAACATGAGTAAATGAGGTATCCTCAATTTCACATGTGATCCGAGTTAATCGCTTGACTTTGCGGCTTTTGATTTTATGATTCATCACCAAAGAACTGGCCATAGATACGACATGATATTCAGTCCTTGATCTTTTCTTGCCCGTCTTGGGGTTTAATCGACTCTTCACAAATCTCTTAAGATCGGTCACATATTCTATGGCCTTAATCAATGCAAGCTCTAAGATTAGACTCTTGCAAAATGCTTCCATTTCAGAGTTGTCCATTTTTTTGAATTTTCTATTTTTTTTTCAATTTTTTTGGTATTTTCTGTAATATGGTCAGTAGGGGGGTCAGAGGTCAGCGGTGGTTGTGCCTGATTGTGAGTCACATGATGATCCAGTGGTTCGCATGGTGGTGGCCTCACTTCTTCTGAATTCTAAATAGACTGGATGGGATCGTATATTCTCTCAGTTAAAGTGTCTGCTTTATGATTAATCCGAGCAATCTCATCCTCAAACATCTCATGACTAGTGATTGAATAATCATTCTCCACGTGTCGTGATTCTGGCATGTAACCTCGAGTAGAGTGCACGTGTCGTGATTCTGGCATGTAACCTCGAGTAGAGTATTGATTGTTCATAATCATTATGGTCTGGTTATGAGTTATATTTCCTTGACTTTGATTTTTGTTGGGAAAAATGAGCAAGTTGTTTATTCCATAAGCCCTAGGCTCTCTTATATGGAGAGTAGCCTATGGCTAAATTACATAAAGCATACAACTGAAAATAAAAATAAAGAAGTGATACAAGGCTCTACTCTATATGCGTCAACACTCCCCCTCAAGATGGAGCATAGATATCAATCATGCTCAGCTTGGACGCACACTTCTGGTTTGGGCCTCGAAGTAATGCCTTGGTAAATATATCAGCAGTTTGATTCTCTGAGGTGACATGAGATGTAGCAACGAACCCCTTCTGAATCATGTCACATATGTAGTGACAGTCAACCTCAATATGCTTGGTCCGCTCATGGAAGGCTGGGTTATTTGCAATGAACAAGGCTGCCTGATTATCACATTCCAACTTCATAGGAAGCGGTATATCAAGATATAGATCTGTAAGTAGAGCTTTCACCCACATCATTTCTGTGCTAGCCTGAGCCATAGCCCTGTATTCTGATTCAACGCTGGATCTAGCTACCACTGTCTGTTTCTTGCTCCTCCACGAGACTAAAGCATCTCCAACATAGACTGCAAATCCTGAGGTGGACTTCCTGTCCTTGGGGCATCCTGCATAGTCTGCATCAGCACACGCTGTGATAGAGATCTCCTTTCCCTTCTTAAATAGCAAGCCTGCACCTGGAGATGATTTTAGATATCTCAGAATCATGTGTATTGCATCCATATGGACCTGACGTGGTTGCTCCATGAACTGGCTCACACGACTTACTGCAAATGATATATCCGGTCTAGTGATCGTGACATACAGTAGTTTGCCTATCGGCTCTCTGTACCTTCTCCTGTCCACCTCCTCTGTGTCATCATCATAGAGTTTCATGCTGGGATCCATTGGTGTCATAGCAGGCCGACACCCAAGCATACCTGTTTCACTCAATAGATCTGTAACATATTTCCTCTGCGATATTACTAATCCATATGGATTTCTAGCAAACTCCAGCCCCAGAAGTATCTAAGGACTCCCAAGTCCTTGGTGACAAATTCGGTTCCCAGTTTTTCTTTCGCCTGCTTTATGCCCTGCTCATCATCTCCTGTAATCAAGATGTCATCAACATAAACCATGATTACAATGATACCTCTAGCAGTCTTCTGTACAAACAAGGAATGATCAGCATTGGAGCGTTTGTATCCTTGTTTCTCAAAGAGATCTGAGAGCTTCTGAAACCATGCTCTGGGGCTCTGCTTAAGGCCATAGATAGCCTTATGTAACCTGCATACCTTGGAACACTCCCCCTAAACAGCAAAACCAGGTGGCTGTTGCATATAAACTTCTTCCTGCAAATCCCCATATAGGAATGCATTCTTCACGTCCAGCTGATGGAGCGGCCAGTCTCTAGCAACTGCAACTGACAACAAGATACGTAGAGTGGAATGACGTGCCACATGCGAGAATGTGTCAAGGTAATCCACCTCGTATGTCTGTGTAAAGCCACGTGCAACAAGACGCGCCTTGTACCTGTCAATAGAGCCATCTGCATTGTGCTTTACTGTAAACACCCACTTGCAGCTCACCGGGTTCACATCTGGAGGTATAGGAACCAAACTCCAAGTTCCTCTAGACTGAAGTGCCGCCATTTTTTCCTCCATTGCTAGCCGCCATCTACTATCATGCAGAGCATCTTGATGATTTCGTGGAATATCTACAGCTGAGAGTGCCACAACAAATGACCTGAAATCTCCAGCTAGCCTCTCAAAAGACACGGATGCTGATAATGGGTATGTAACACAGCTTCTCTTCGACTTGCGTAGAGCAATGGGAACATCTAAATCAGCTGTAGTCTCATCTGGCCCCTGCAACATATCCTGCTCAGAAATGTCGTCAGATCCATCAACAGTAATATTTTCATTACATACCATAGGCGAGCTAGTAGACGAGTCATGACCATGAGCGAGAGGAGGCCTGCGGGTATAATGGAACGGTAGCGGTGAAATAGTTGGTGGTGGTGGTGACGGCATCTGAGGTAGTGGTGCTGGTGACGGCATCTGAGGTGGTGGTGTCATTTATATGGCATCAGTAGATAGAGGTGGTAGCTGCTTGTCTCCTGAGGCTGAAAAATACATAACAGATTCAAAAAATGTAACATCTGCACTGATCATATACCGCCGACGCAGAGGATCAAAGCACTTATACCCCTTTTGAGTTCTGGAGTACCCAACGAAAATACATTTGACAGCTCTAGGAGAGAGCTTGTCAGTACCAGGCGACAACTGATGGACAAAAGCAACCGACCCAAACACACGAGGAGTATGAGTGAACAGGTCCTTACCAGGATGAATGAGGGAAAACGGAATTTGTTCATTCAAGACAGAAGAAGGCATACGATTGATTAGGTAACATGCAGTGAGAACTGCATCACCCCAGTAGGAGTATGGAACATGACTCTGTATAAGGAGTGATCTTGTGACATCAAGAAGGTGACGGTGTTTCCTTTCAGCAATTCCGTTCTGTTGAGATGTATGAGCACAAGATGTTTGGTGAACAATCCCTTTTGAGGAGTAATAATTTGCAAGAACATTGGTGCACAATTCTAAAGCATTATCACTTCTCACAAACTTTACAGATGTGGAGAAAACATCTTGTATTTCATTCAGAAAATGGATAATGTATTTCCTGCTTCAGATTTATTTTTCATCAGAAACACCCATGACACTCTAGAAAAATCATCCACAAATACTATATAAATCTGTGTCCCTGATGATCAGGTACACGACTCGGACCCCAGACATCAATATGAAATAAGTCGAACTTGGAGGTACTATTCCGACCTGGACGACTGGGAAAGGACGACCTGTGATGCTTTCCCAACTGACACGCCTCACAATGAATAGGTGTGTGAGGAAGACCATAAGGTAACACTTGACGCAACTTCTGAAGCGGTAAATGACCAAAACGCAGATGCCACAATAAAGTAGATACTTGTCCAGAAGGAGAGGATGAGGTTCCAGCAAATGGGGTCTGATTCAGGCGGTAGAGGCCTCCTTGCTCATAGCCACGACCAATCACGTTGCCCGTATGGATGTCCTGAAAAATCAAAGAAGATGGATCAAAAATTGCCCGACAATGTAGATCTTTCGTAATCTGACTAATTGACAACAAATTCATTGAAAAATCAGGTGCATGTAGCACATTCTTGAGCTGCATAGAAGATGTCAATCTAATCTCCCCCTGACCAGTGATGGGGAAATGTGTGCCATTGGCAATTACTACTGTCCGTCCTAGAGGGATCTGAGTGTATCCTGTAAGTAGACTCTGGTCGCCACATAGGTGATGTGTAGCGCCCGAGTCCATAATCCATGGTAATGTATCTGATCTACTACTGTGGAGTGCAAGTATACTACCTGAAGCACTGGTAGACGCAGACGTAGAAGCAACAGCATCAGAATGACTCTCTGTAATCGGTGCTGGACCAGATGGTGGAATAATGCCCCTCAGACGGGCAACTAGATCGTCGAACCGTTGATCCAAAGTAGCAGCAGATGGAGGCTCTATCTGCTCAGCAGCTCGTGCGGATGCAGGAAATCCATGCTTCGAGCAGCATGTGTCTTCATTGTGTCCAACTCGGTGACAGTAAGTACATGTTGGCCTAGTGCGACCACCTCTTCCACGAGGTCCACGTCCACGGCTCTGGTGATGAAATCCGCGACCTCTGTTGGCTGCCATGGCTGAAGAATTCTGACTCGCAGCTGTGGAAGGAACTGTGATCCGACTCAATCTATGAAAAGCTTCCTCCATGGGAGGAATAGTAGAGTCAGCCAAAATCTGTGATCGTGCCGCCTCATACTCTAGATCAAGTGCAGCCAGGAACACACCCACCATGGTCGCGTTCCTGTATGTCTTCTGTTGTTCTGGCGTGGCTGTAAGAGGCAGGAAGCTATAGAGGCTTCTTGAACATCCCTCA